>JAVHNS010000013.1:1200000-1517676 GCA_036872755.1 Orbilia blumenaviensis
ACTCCGAATTCTTCTAACCCGTAGCAAGCCCCCAGTAATTGGGTCATCAACCCTTTCGTCATTGCCCAACTGCCTTTCAACAGAAGTCTTTTCAACCAAACCCCCATGCCGGGGCTAATCGACGCCTGGCTCCCCAGGATATCGCTTGAAGGACTCCCTACGATGTCATCATATGATTGATGAGCAGGTCTCCATGTAGTTTGCTGATGTTCGGCCGAGCCTTGTCGGGTCCCAGAAATAAGGTTAATAGCTTCATTTCTTGTATTCGGTGATAGGTCGTGTCCGTCTCTTGTTGCTGATAGTCCGGCAATTCTCGACGGCGTCCCACCAACCCAGAAATCTGCTTTCTGGGTGATAACAACCAACTCATCAAGTCTGAGCTCTCCAAATTCTCTCTCAAAACTCTTGTGCCAAGCTTCCTTCCTGTCTGAGGTAAGCGGTAAGTTATCGACCACCAGACTTCTCAAATTCCGCGGAAATACTAATGAGCGCTCCCCGTTGGACGTCAGGCCGCTGTTCCCTAGTTCTTTAAAAAGCTTTTTCCGCCCGTTAAAGGGGATATGGAATCTTTTCCAGGAATATGGATCAAGTCGATTCAATTCGAATGCCGCCATTGTGCAATTCTCTAACCTTAGGGTCTCGAGATGGACCACTGGGATATATGAGTGCTTCGGAGCTTCAAGGCCCGCCGAGTCATCCAGGACAACCCTAGCACCATTGGAGACTCGGCCGGCCAAATCTTTGACATAGTTATTCCCTCTATCTCTACTAGAAATTTTGACACGTATATCAAGGTGTTTCAGGTTCGGAGAACTCGAAATTATATTCCAGAGTTCGACTGATCCGAGGATTGAGGTTCGGTCGAGAACAGAACGATGTGATGGTGGGAGAGACGATATCTTTAACGATGTAAGAACAGGTGATGATATGTTCCCCCACAGTGGGAGGAAACGGGTAGTGGATTGTGCCAACCGGCGGGAATCACAGGTTATAGCAACGAAGTTCTGGGGTATGATGGTAAGGTCGGTTATGGTTTGGGAAGCAGAGATGGCAGCCTCGCAATCGGGTATCAGTAGGTCGGCTGTGGTTATGGAAAGGCTGGGCAATATATGATACGATTAGTCGCGCGTGCTCTATGATCTGACCCTTCTGTGTCGCGGAATGGGTACCTCTGGAGTCTCGGTAGCATTTCTATTAGATACACTAACTGGTTCATAAATATATCTTTTGTTCTACCAATAATCCTGTCGCTGGTGTTTGGGACAGCGGTATGCGTTAGAGACTTGATAAGGGTTGTCCGGATTTGGCGGTCCGGGGGTCGGCGCAAGTCCTCATTGATAAAGTCAAATAGGGCTTTGACAGAATATCTGACTGTATACTGGTCAGGTGGTTGCCTGGTACCGACATCCGGCCATGAATCGAAGAAGATGGTGCTATAGATGTGGGGTATCGCGGCGTCGCGGGTTATACGGGACGCCTGACAAAACGAGATGAGGTCACGGCGCGAGGCGATCTGGGAAGGGACGGATTAGCTGGCGGAGTCGGCTATATCGAATCGATTGCTAGGGTAGCTTACAAAACCTGCGACAAGGCAGAGGACATCGTAAGGTAGAGAGACGGTCATCTTCGCCATGGTCGATAGTGATGAAGTGGCGATGTGTGGAGATGAGGTGACGTCGAGGAGCCGAGTTGTTGTGTTGAAGCAGTACCACAGACGGAAGCTACCTGGATAGTTAGAAAAACCTCAATAACATCCGCAACGACGGAAGGTATCCACGTTTTATTGTAACTAGGATATATCGAGGATTTGATGATATTGCTAGGAAGGAAGCAGTAGGCTAGGCCCGCGAGGCTAGCGGAAATCAATTGGCGACGTTATATTACCACGAACGACATATACGTGGGGAGGGGACGGGAGGGGACGGGAGAATATATTAGTTTCGATGCGTGTGTCAGCTCCCGGCCAGTAATCATCCTTCCTGCCTGCTCGTTGCACCGCCTTCCTTCGTCCCCTCGCATGGCGATTGGCAACCTCAATAGAGTGGATTGCCTCAGCTAAATAGAGCTATCAGCATATGAGGCATTTCGTGTGACTGTATACTGCTCCTACCCAGTTCCCCGCCATATTCCTAAAGTCCATGCCTGTGCAACGGCCGCCTATCTGCTTGCTGCTTGCTTGCTTCTACAAGCCAGGTCTGGCTAAATACTTACTTCAGAATCGGCGGGTAAGTAGGTACCAAACAACTAGTGGTCGACGTTGGGCCGGGCCACGGCTGGTAGTCCAGAGTACCTAATAACCAAGTACCAATAATAGGTACCTAGGTAGTTAAGTACTAGCCTACCCACCCTTGCTAGGGTGTTCCACTGTGCCGGGCCTCGCTAGTTTCGAACCAGCGTGGGAACTCGTCCCAGGATCTATCGGACAATCAGACTGGCACTCAACCTTGCAAACCGACATCTACGTAGGTCTACCTGCTTAATTAAGCCAGTAGGTACCAAGGTAGAAGCATTTATTCGGGAACATTCCTCGTACCAGCTGGGAGCACTCACCTATGCTTATAACGTATACGCCTGCCACAAATCCAACCGAAACCACCTAACTAGCTTACAATTATAGTCTAAAGATCCCTACTCAAGCCTGTCTTTTCCTGCCAATCAACTTCTAAACAACACATATCCAGTGTGATCTATGTGGCTGGGTAGCAGAACCTTGTTGTCAGGTGCGGATGTGTCTAGGTGGCAGGACACCAAAGGTATTTAGGTGTTTGGGTCTGGATATAGAAAGTGCAAGATTGCTAGAGGGTGGTGTTAAGTCGACAAACACAGCAAGGCGGTTCGGATATCTAATCCTAAATTTGTTTGCGCATCCTCAAGCCTCGATTCCTCCAATATTTAGTCGGCAGGCGAGCTCTTAATTCAAAATCTTAAATATTCCACGGAATTCTTTGCGAAACGCCCTACAGCCAGCCGTCGAGGCCAAAGCCCTGGGGAATTTTGCATTTCGAACTTTAATTTCCACCCGATAATAGAGTCAAGTGCATCTTATTAATATTCTGTACATAGACGGTAATTTGACTAATGATGCATGATGTTTACATCCGCGGTCGTAGACAATCCTTTTTCTTTTATTGAATCAAACAAGGTCGAAAACAACCTAAATAATAATCAAAAGACCAGTACAAGAAACAATCCCATCTGAGCTATAGTACTAGCTTCATGAACTCAATGAGTTCACAACCAACCACTTTAATAAAACCCTTTATCCTTTCTGCAGCAAATGTCGACGTAACTGTTGTAATCTGGTGTGATTCTTGAAATCTATGTTGTTCGCAATTCCCCAAATGTGGGCTAGCCAGACCAATAAACTCTTGATGATGAAGTAGCAAATTCTGAAACTAGTACATGCATATCGTCAGTAGCTATTCATTCTAGCTTAAGCAGCAGTGTGGAATGGGGCGTTGGAACACGAATAGAAAGTGTTTATGGCATCCATATTTACTATGTGTCCGTTGCACGCTGATCCTCTGGTGTTAACGTACTCCGAAGAGATCTCTTAAACGCCGGTTATGATCAGCTCTTCATATCTAGAGGGATGTTTCGCTACCCCGCCTCTCACACCGACTGAGTTCGAACGTTCGCCGCAAGGAGTTTAGTATATTTGTCGAAGCTAATGTGGCATGGATCGAAAAGACTTTCCAGATCAAAAAAGGTTCTAGGTATTCGTGTTCGCCTATTCTATGCGTAGCATCGAAACCTGCCGCCTGCCGCCTTCTATTTTTTAAATTCTTTTTGGCTCCAGTAGGTTATAGGATGTCGGAGCAATTATGAGGTCTGGTTAGTCTCATAGACCAGCCTACAGGAAGCAGTCCATTCATATATCAAATGCCTTAGGTCATAAAATGTGCTTTAAGTTGAGGGGCCATGGTCCCTTCGTCTGTGCGTCATGAGAGCTAGCTATTGAGCTATTAACATGGGCTAGCATTAGATATTGTATAAGTTGGCAACATGTTTCATGTTGTGCATGATGAATATTATATATATATATTTGATTTAATTATTGTCATATTGAGTCACTCAAAGTGGCGGCAGTTGCATGGATACTTCAACGGAAAGCTTTGAAGAATTGCATTGATTTATTGAAAACATAATTCAAAAATCCAAATTTGTACATTATGTAGAGCGCACACGCGTTTATCAAGATCCAGTACGACGTTAGTAAGGTTGTAAACTTAGGATTGCCCTGTAATTCGAACTTGATCAGTCTCATCAGCCTCGTTCGCAGCCTAGGGAGGAGAGGCTTTCGCTCCGTTTGTGTTGGATACTGTTGTAATTGGAACCAGACAATATGGTGTTGTTCGCACCAACGAGACCAGTGCAGACCAATGTTGCAGGACAGTATTGATATGCATATAATCGGCCCTTCCCGTGCGCGCGCATATGCCCGAGAGTCATGACCGTAGTCCAATTATTTTCCAGATTCAAACCCATATGAAACAATACGACTCGGGGCCAGCTCGGGGTTTTGTGCTTTAGATTTTGTTGAGCGCTATCACGATCTATCCGTAAACGTTAGCCTGGCAGCTTCAGGGACAGGGTGAGGATCTACCAAAGAAAATGGAATAGCCAATTGGGCCAATGCAACGTCTAAGAAGAAAATCTTGGTATGCGGGGATACCAGCGCGCTACAAATCTTGCACTCTTTCCCCTGTCATCCGGGAGCCGGTTTTCCAATTGCCATCCGCAGATGGCGGTGCCAGCCAAGGACACCGTTCCAAACCATGACAAAAGCGGTATGCACTAAGCCTATACTGGTGCATTTTGCGAGCTTCAAGATATCTAGATGCAGGCCGACCAGTTGTTTACTTGGTTAAGGCGGAAATCTAAATGCGATAACCATTCCATATGCATGGCACGCTGTCGCCGGTCGGGTAAAAGATGTCCCTATGCCCCCTTCCCGGGCAGCTGATATGGATTGAGACTTCGAGGCCGAGCCGCCACTTGCCACCACAGCTTCCAGGCGCGTGAAAACCTTTCCTCAGGGATATATCGTATCGGATTCGTGATTTTCGACAACTGAATTTATTAATTGTTGTCTTCAACAATTACGTTGCGAACGTTTCCTCAGGAAGCCTGAACCGTTGTATGCGAAATTAGTTGTCGCGCCGTCGGCGGCTTGGCACTTGGTCATACTATGGAGTACGAACTCCAGCCAGTTGGAGTTTCCAACCAACAAGAAAAATCCGCACCAAATTACCAGAGCCCGGCGTCGGTACCGTCTTCAACCTCCAGCATCTCCCCAGTCGAAGGCAATGTCATCTCCGAAACCGCCAGTATTCGACGGCGGGATAAAGTTGCTACAGGATGGATGCCACTCATCTTGCGACCTTGGTCCCTTTTTGTATTCCTGCTTGTTTTTATTGGTATCTTCATCACCCTGATTGGACTGTACGTTCAATCGAAGCGGGAACAGGGACTCAGTAATGAACGGGAAAGCAGACATTATTTATGGACTTATGGCCCCACCGCTGGTATGTTTTTTCCTATTCAGAGAATGCGAGGTTACATCCGTCCAGCGTTATGACATGCTCTGATACGAGTCCCGTCTAGTTTTCATCGTCTTGGCGGCGTTCTGGCGACACCTGGACTACCAGGTCAAATTGCTCATGCCGTATGTTGAACTTGCAGAAGGCCCGAAAAATGCAAAGCTCACGGTCATGTTGGATTATATTTCACCCTTCCAACCCGTAGCGTTTTGGTACGCATGCAAGAACCGACATTGGTTGGTTATCATCTCCGCGACCGCATTTGCAACCTTGAAGATTGCAATTATTTTTGCGACAGGTTTATTCATCCTGCAAGGGATAGCATTGAAAACTGCGGATAAGAATTTTTTGAGGTATAAGAATCAGTTTTCCGCTGCGGAATTTGACCCAGATCTCGATGCACGCGCTAGTTTAACAGTATTCGGGGTCACTGCACTCGATTTACCCTACCCAGCAGGAACAAACCTTCAATTTGCAATCCAGAGCTTTACAAACTTCGCTAAAGTACCTTTGGATAATGTTGCATCCATCTCCGTTCCGGCGGATGTGTTTTCTGCGAAACTGGACTGCCAGCCTGCCAGATTAACATGGGTTAATGACAGAGATAGAAGCGAGACAGCACCACTCTCTCAGTTCTACAATACGACTGCCTTTGCCCCGGGATGTACCCTGAAGAAGATACGGCTCGATGCACCTTCCTGGGCAGGGGATACCCCGCAACAAGGCTACTACGCACGAGTCCAGAATTCCACGTGTGAAGAAATTCGAGACCCGGTTATTGGGAGCAGACTGCTCGTGGCCATGACGTTCTCTACCCGTACAAACTACACAAATACCTTGAGGAACTATACAGCGTTTGTATGCACACCATCGTACACGATCCGCAAATATGAAATTACAATACCCAACAATCGTCTTAACGACTACTCGCACATATCCGACTTGCGGCCATTAGGCGACAGCTCGAGTATAGATGGATTCACAACTAAGGACCTCACAGACGCTATTGTCGCCACATTATACGCATCATATAGCCAGCTTAGCAATGAGGATTGGAATAGGGCCTTTGACCCTTTTTTCAGCCTGATGTCAGCATTACGGCCGCACTTGAACTATACAGCCTTCATGGAGCCAGACACCCTCAAACTAGCGGCCGAGGATCTTTATACCGCTCTCGCGGCCCAGATTGCAGGCTCTTCGCTCACAAAGCCTATCACCGATGGCACTATCGTTGATGTGATGGTCTCGAAAATCCAGCAGCGACTTATCCTTCGACCTGTGTCTGTGATTGTGATGGAGGTTATAGTAGCAATCTTAATAACCATCACAATCCTGCTCACTGTGATGATTCCGCGACAAGGTGTTGCTCCGAGGGATCCAAGTTCAATTGGGGCTTTAGCTACAATCCTTTCTCGCAGTAAATCGCTTGAGCAGTCGCTATCTGGTACATCCAATCTTTCTGAACGAGACCTCAAAACCTGGTTAGACCGATATCGTTTCTACTCAACAGTAGAAGCAACCTCGAGTGGTCGGATTTTCAAAATAGAAATTGCGGACACGTACCTCGGCGCAGACGACAAGCGAGGATACACTAGTAAGGACGAACTCCCGGAACCGGCTGAACGACATACTTGGTGGAAGCCACTAGGTTTGAAATGGTGGGTTATCATCCCGCTAATTATTTTCCCGGTTGCTATTATCGTCGTACTGGAGGTTCTTTACCGGAAATCGGTTCGTGACAACGGGCTTGCGTATATACCTGACGGAGGATATGTTCACTATACCTGGGTCTATGTCCCTGCGTTTGTAATGGTCGTCATCGTTACATTATTTAACATGCTGGACTATGCTACTCGCTCTATAGCACCATACCAGGCTATGCGCGCCGACAGCACGGTTGCAAGTCGTGGAATCCTTTACAATCCAAATGGGAAATTAACACTCCCAGCACTATGGCATGCCATTAAACAGAAACATGTTACCGTCATCGCTACAACATTCGCTGTGCTGGTGGCTCCAATCCTTACGATTTCTGTATCTGGTCTTTTCTATTCGCAGCTGTCGTCTAGCGCAAGCAGACTGGAACTACAACAAGCTTCCTGGTTCAACGTGTCCTTCCTGGAATATAGCACCAATACGACAGACGACATCATTTCAAGTTTGGTCGTCAGTGGGAACCTATCGTATCCGAAGTGGACATACGAAGACCTTGCTCTCGCGGAACTCTTGATACCGAACGATGCTCCAGAAAACTCGCGACTCGCAGAAGGAGTGACATTATCAGTACCTGCTGTTAGACCAAAACTGAATTGTAGTATTGTCGCACAGGAAAGGGTTCTAGAACTGCAAGTAGGACAGGTCGGAACGATAATTGAAGGGCAAAATCTAACCGAGGTACCGGTCTGGGTTAATATCAGTATGCCAGGCCAATGCGGCAATTCCGGGATGGTAGGTATCGACACCACGTGGTTCACTGATCTCATTGATCACCCCGAAACAGGATACTTTGGTCACCTGATGGGGGTTGCGTCCTTTGACGAAAACGGCGGCTGCCCAGAATTTGCGGTGTTTTATGGGAAAATGGATAACAACAGAATTGCAAACTTTTCAGCAATATTCTGTAGTGGTTATATTGAAACTTTAGAAGTAGAGACCTCATTCCTACTGCCCGATTTTACCATTGACATGATATCCCCTGGAGTGACCCCGCCGAAGAGAAAGGAAGATACAGCAAGATGGTTTTCAAATCAATCCGTTTCTGTCGATTACAGCTTTGCGACTTTCAAGACGGATTCTTCGTCTCCGGACATTTTTGACAATTTTCTGAGAGGAGTGGTGTATGGAAGAGATGGTATTCCACAAGAGGAACTACTAGACCCAGTAAGGCTCATAGAGGGGACCAATCGACTATACGCTGTTTCGGCTACGCAAACACTAAACCAAGATGGCCGAATCCCAAATACGGATCAGGATAAAAAAATTGAAGGTGTAAGCAGGACAAGGCCTAGGGCAAGACTGGTGCAGTCGGTGGTCTCAACAAGGGTGTTACAGGTTTTGTTGGCATTTATAATGTTAACAACAGTGGTGGCTTACATCGGCGTGAAAGCTCGGGAACTATTGCCAAGAGAAAGTAATTCCATTGCAACTGTTGGGGGCTATTTAGCAGGGAGCGATGTGCTCAGATTGGTACCTGATGGTGCAGAATGGGGTGCAGGGGGTAAAGGGGGTGGAACCGGAAGCCAGGAGGTATTCGCAGGGTATATGTTTGGATTTGGATGGTGGGAGGATACAGAAAGAGCGGGAAGGAGAAGGTATGGGGTTGGGATTGGGAGAGGCGGCAGGAGAGACAGTCCAGATCCAAGCTAAAGACACAGTTCGCAAGCAGATCTACTCGCTGTATATAATATAATTTTAATATCGTAATATCAATTTTAATAGGAATTTATAAGATAGCGGCTCCCTACCTATAGGTAGATGAAGTTGTTTCGTTATCTTGCGATAAGTTTGAAATCGGACCGTTCGAGGGTGTATAATGTGTGTTTCACTACTGGACGTTTGACCACACTATTACTGTCGTTATTTTCATCAGGAGCATCCAATGCCTCTTCTTTGACAACCCTCCACAAGGACCTAGGGTCCGGGAATCCTTCATCTAGGGCTTTTTGATCCACAACCTTGTCACCGTCCTTCTCCGGTCCCAAGAAGGAACACCGGGAACTACTGTAACTTAACAATAGCCATTTCGCACCTGGGGCTACCAAGTAAGCTAAGTGGAGCGATAATATAGCCAATGGATGTATTTTCGCGGTTTTGCGACTGCTCCCCTCAACAGTATTAGAAGCAATAAAGTAAGGAAATTCGACATCAACGTCGCTCGCGCAGGAGATTGCATCGGCGGTCGATTTATCAATGATCAATCCAAAACCTCCTCCGCCGTCTTCAAACATGTTGGCTTTTTTAAATTCCAAAACTTGTTCCGCGGATAACAAATCCAACGTTTCCCAATTCATGCTTCCATCCTGAGCCTTACCAGCTTCAACCGCTATTGGAGAGAAATCGACATTGCAGATTTTTTTGGGGTCACCGGTTAAACCCTTTAAATGGAATGAAAGAGAAGATGTCCCGCAACCTATATGCAAGATCCGAGGGCAAGGGGTAGTAGTGAGTGAGGAGTGGATTGAGGAAAGGAGCGGACCAGCAGGTAGAAGCCAGTCAAAAGTAGAAGGGTTCGCCGCGAAGCGGGCGTCCCAATACGACTTGTCACCGAAGGATGGGGGCATAGTCCGTGTTACATCAGCCCTTGCCGGTGAAATTTATAGTATGCTACGATGTTGTAGCAGCAGAATGCGAAGTTGAGCGGGCTTTCATTCCAACAGCGATGTGATACAAGTGCGAATACAGTCTCGGCACACGCTGTAAATTGAATCTCGTCCGCAAATACAGATTCTGGACTGAACAAAAAGTGCAACAATTCTTCAAACAAAAGTGTGTTGCCAAGTATAACGGGAGGCACCAACTCTTTGGCTGGTACGCATAGCATTATAAATGAGAAGTATAATTTTTAAAGTCTCCCCATAAACTCCAAACGTTACCGTACTAGTTGTTCCAAAACATATAATATCCAAAAAGCAAGCATTTCCAGTGGTCTAAATACATATGTACCGTGTTCTATAAGGGTGCAGATAGGCGACCATATCCTCATGACAATCTAAGGCATATCCATAACTACCACAGGGTTCCACTTGTAGCACTGCTGCCATGTCCCATAGTCGGAGTTGGAATCGCAAAGCTAGTGCTAGGGGCGCCAATAGTTCCGTTCCCTGGGACAATGACAATGCTCTCCAGGGCCTTAGAAATCTCCTTCGCAAGAACCTTATGCACTTGCGTCTTGACATGCAGCTTATCGGCCCAGATCCCATTCTTCACCCCATATGTTGGATTCTCCGTAAGATTTTTCATGATAGTATACCCATCAATCAAGAGAATCGAGGCGATAGGGTGCTCATCTTTAAACTGTCTGACCTTTCTCGCGAGATTATTATTCCACGCTTTCACGATTCCTTCCATCCTCTCTGTATCTGAGGCGAACAAAGGTGCTTTTTCCAGCGGTGGCAAGTTAATAACCAAGAATGCCTTCGCGTCAAAATCAAAGTACAGTTGATCCAATAGTGAAAATTGCAACGTAGTTAGCTCGTCAATGCGGGGATCTGTTGAGTTTCCTCCGCTACCGAAAATACCATTTACGTCGTTAATGCCGAACCATGACGAGTACATTGTTTCAACATTCTGTTTCCATGGTGTTTGTTCAATGGGAAGAGAAGCATATTTAGAAGCGAAGAGGTTCAATTGGCCTTTGAAGGATTTAAGAGAAGTGGTATTTTCGTTGGTATAGGTTAATGCGGCGCCTAAGTATTGCCCTCAACGTTAGTTCGCTATTGTAGGAGCAATGCTCGATGTAATATAGAGCGTCTGATATACGTACCGCTTCTGGCAAGGTTATAGACAAGTGTTACGGTATTGTTGTATTTTGTGGTAATATACGGAATCCATGTTGCATCATGTTTATCCTTTCTCCATGCCCCCGCCGGATTACCAAGCGGATTTCCGACAGATGGCTGGACTCCATCGATCGAGAAATTGGTGTTCGTATAAGAATCTCCACTAGAGATAAAAAGTTAGAGGATCTATAGTATGGATACAAATATTGTACTATCTGACGGGAGGACTTACAAGCTAAACCAGTATCGAATAGCCTGTCCCGAGGCTGTGGGGATTGTGGGCATAGAGCGAGTAAATGTAGCACCGATGGGGATGGATGTGGGGACTCGAGAGGTTATGAAAGTGGAAGGCTTCGAAGGGATCTCAGTTGAATCTAGTGCACTTTGGGCCAAAGCCAGGCCTACGAAACCGAATAAGGCGGACAGGTGCATCTTGAAAGTTATTGATAAGTCGGTGCAATATGATGTTGCTCCAAGATAAGCCAATAGAATCAAATTTGACGATTTATTATTTTGCAGATAGTTATAATAGAAGAATAAAAGTGAGCTTCTAGAAAGATAGTGTATAATTTTCAGAACAAAATCTTCAAGGGAGAGTGGTGAATTGAGTACTGATATCGAATGGTTGTGAAATATTGTTGAACTTTATAGCGAGTTTTGAGCCCCTTTATATGCAACATTCACTACAAAAACCATACCGTACCATCGCCAAAAGCTTTCCTATACAATTTTTGCATAACTACCGACATATCGATAGATCAAAACCAAAAGTCACGAATCGGAAGGCCAAGAGGAGTTGCCCGAAGACTCGTGTTGCAATTTTATCCCAATTTGTTGCCCGAAACTTTGATATTCTCAGAACAGGAAAGTAGTCAGAGAATGACAGGGGTATGTTCCAGGCGAAAACCACTGCTCTAATCCTCATAAAAGATAAGATAAAACGCTCGCATTCTAGAAGCAGTCGCTGGTGAGAAGTGCTTATGCACAGTGGTCTAATTTAAGGAGTGGGATCAGATGCTCTCGGGCCGCAGAGTATTATCGCCCATTACTATACTGATCTGATATTTTCTTACATCAAATTCTTATCCGTCAATATGCTATGCTAAATGCGGGACTGTAGGCCGAGGGATCAGACTCCGAAGTAGCCATTTTGGTGGTTTCCAGGCTTTTGGTCGCAAAGTTAGTCATAAACTTGGGAAATATTCAACATCCGGACTGACCAAGGGAGTGGAATAGCAATAATGACCCTGTGTTTCGTTTCCCTTTCAATCCGAGCGTGATACAACTCACTAGGGTGTTTCATGCACTACGGTTTACTGATTTGCATGTTAGTCCTATGTGCAGCCAAATCAATCCTTACTATGAAATTACCGTATATATACCGCGAACAACCCATTCGCGAATACTTAATTTCAATTTAATCTCGATATCACTTCGCTATTATCGGTTCTAGACGCTAGTCTAGCACAGGCGCTCATTTCGTATCGTTGTTTTATGAATATCCGGGACCTCTCTCTATTTCATGGGTCCAGAGACTATACTCATACATGAACACTACAAACCGCCTATTTTTGGGCGGAAGGTTTCGACTAATATATTATTAGATTAAGGATAAAAGAATGCAAAGCGAAATAATAATTGTAGTATAGGATAGTGATAGCGAAGAGAGATAATTAAACCCCCATCTAGCACGAAAGCTTCTACTCCTACCGCGAATTCACTGAAACAAGACACTGTGAATCCTCCCTCCCCATCGCTCCGAAAACATAGTATTGACATCGATACAACCCCCCGTATGGTTTAGGCCAGGGATCCTTCCAATCCGGGAGCTGCCGCCACAGCCTCCAGCAGAAAACGCTACGGGTACTCCAGTGAAGTACCCAGAGCCTGTATTAATCCAAATCGATCGCGTGAAGTAGTCGACATCTATGCAATCAGTGACTGATGGCCAATGCGTGTAAAGCATTTCCCCTGTGCTTTTTTGTTTTGTAACGTTTATGAAGGTTAGTTTGGGACGTATGAGAAGAAAGAGTTCAGTCATAGGTAGGGAAAGATTACCAATTTGAGGTCGGGTATTCGTCTAGAGCTATCGTTTCCCAGCCTAAGGATGTGGCAATTATAGAGATGAATATGAGGAGCGGTGTGAGCATTGTTTTATAGACGGCTCAGCTATATTGGAGTAAATTATGATTCTTTCTTACGTCAGCGTCTACGCAGGCTGGCTTTATGACGCTTTTATAGTTGTCAAATCGAACGAAGCTTGATAAATTGAAAGCGTAGGTACCTCGGGTATATGATGCAAGGTGGATAACGCGAAGTTACGATTAACTTTCGACAGTTATGCCATGTTATGAGATGGACTGGTATATATGGACCGTCTCCTTCCCATCAAGGTTTTTCCATTATCTGATATCATGATGCCGATGATCGGAACTCAATTTCTTACTAAGTTTTTTTCAACTCCAGATGCAAATGTATTGGAGGGATGGCGCCTATATACCTATGTGTTGACTGTTGCATCTTTTCTGAAGCGAAATGCCAAGAAATTTCCTGATCTGTCCAAACTTCCAGGTTGCAAACCACCGTCATATGAGATTGAGCTCTGATCCCACCATCCACGGATCCACACACGAAACGTAACGGTAATTCCAGAATCTCTTCGGCAGCCTCCGGTGCCCAACAAGCCTGCCCAAGATGACCCGTTCGCTCCCATCAAAGCTGCTGATAGCATTCTCCTCGATACTGCTGGCCCACGCGTACGTTTTCGTTGATCCACCAGTGCCCACATATATATCCAAGGAGACCTCGAAATGCTAACTGTGTATAATATGTGTATCGCAGTTGCTACTCGGCCCATGAACACTCCCTTCTCCTCTCCTCTACTCCCTCTCCGCACGATTCGCCATCTGCGACACCAATCTCTGGTACAACCCTACCACTGGATATAACCCTCGAAACCCTGATCTCTGTGTCGTTACTTCTGGTCGGTATCATAAGTTCTGGATGGGAACTGAAGCCTATTAGCTTGAGAAGTTACGCAGGCGGGGTTGAAAGCGGGAGGATCCTCTTGGATGGGAAGAAGGTTGCTGGGCTATTTGATGGACTGGAGGAACGACCGGGATTTTTGGATGTTAGGGTACGGCCTTTATCGTTCCCCACTTGCTTTATGCCTCCCTTAGCGGAATTTAGGAGCGCACGTTTACTAATTGTTTGATGGTTTGGGGAGAATAGAAACAACGGAAAGAGTTTGCGGATTGGGTTAAGACGCAAGGGTAGCGTGACTTTCAAGCGCACTGGCGGTTACAGTTGAGGGCATTGATTTGAGACTGCAGTACGGCATCGAAGAGGATAACCGCATATTGGAAGCGGGATATTAATGGTCACTGAATGGAAGGTTGATTGCTCAGAAGAAGCATGATTCATTTGTGTCACCTTTAACTCTTCATGTATGATTTAAAGTCCCAAAAATGCCCGTTCTAAGGATTAACTACGACCTAAGTAAACAAGACAAAAGATCCTCCACCACGGGGAAAAAGCTGTCAAAGGGTGTAAACAAAGAATCCGCCACTTCTCACACAACGATCACCATGATACCAACATGTGGGTTCGTGTGAATGAGGTATGGAGGCAGAGACAGACAGAACTTTTTAGTGTTAACAACTAAATTTACAGCTTCTGCATGGCCTGGATATCGGTACTCTGAACGTGGTCCTCAAACTCCTCGATTTGCTGCTGGAGCTCGTCGGTAGAGACTTTTTCGTCCTCGACGACCAAGTTGATCTGCAGCTTCTTGATACCGAAGCCGATGGCGACCAATTGGGAGGCACCCCAGACAAGACCGTCCTTTTCGATGGATCGGACTTTTTCTTCGAGTTCCTTCATGTCGCTATTTTGAATTCAATTAGTAAGTTTGTAACAGATTAGAGTAGATGGAGAGGCATACGTCTCGTCGTCCCATGGCTTGACGTCCATTGTAACAAGGGACTTGGCGGCTGGCTTGACCTTTCCAGCCTTCTTCTTGCTGTTATTTCCCGCTATATTAGCATCGTGCTTTCAGGGTATTTTATGATTGGTCAGGAAAGCGTACTTGTACTCCTCTAGCCTCTGAGCCTTCAACTTCTCGGCTTCCTCATCAACTTCGTCATCAGAACCGAAGAGGTCGACGTCATCATCGTCTTCCTCGGCGGCAGCTGGTGGGGCAGCAACAGTCTCGGTGGCAGATGGGGTACCTTCTGGACCGTAGGTGTCGAGTGGAGTGCTGGCATCACCAGTCAAGGAGCCAAACTCGGCCTCGTAGCTGGTGATGTGGTTGTACCAGCGGGCGGCATATGGGTACTTGGCGGCATCTGGAGCGGACGAAACGGCCTTATAGACAGCGACGTCGGCTTGAGATGGAGCGTAACTATGATATATGAAAAAAATCGAGAAAATTTTATTAGAATGTCTGTTTTACAAGAAAGAACAGATGAAGAGAAAGAAGATGATGTTACTTGTTGGATAGGAGTGGGGTAGGTTCAAAAAATTTTCTTGCTACTTCTTGTCTCTGATGAATCATTGAATCTATCGAGATTCCGAGGAAGCGGTGTGTCATATATAGAAGGAAAAAAAAAAGAAGAAGATAAAACGTACCCAGCGATGTAGCTGCGAGTCTCGAGCCAGCTGTTGAGGGCTAATACGATGAGGCATATATTAGCAAGAGGAAGAAAGGGTTTTGAGATTTTGGAGAGAGAGAAGGGAGAAGGAGGGGGACCTACCAGACTTGCCGGTATCAGCGAGTAAATCTCCGAAGCCCATTGTGACAGTTATGTGATGAAATAATAAGAAGGGAGAATAAAATGTCTGAGGGGGTTGAAGAAGCTGAGGTTGAACAAGTGCGATGGAGGAAATGATCGATGAAGAAGAGGATGGTGGTGGTAGAGGTTAATTATGGTGGGGGGGATGAGTAGCAAGTAAATATTGGCTAAGAGGAAGCAGCACTTCAATCAGAGCCAACCAGCAGGGCCAGGCGGGGTGAAATGTTTTTTTTTTTTTTTTTTTTTTTTTCTTCGCTTTCTTTCTCTGCAGTGTTTCTGGCGGGGTGAAAGTGGATGGGCGGCACCGCCACAACACGGGCCAATTAGGCAGTTGGTGTCCTGTGGCGCGGCTGGGAAGTTGTTTGGGGCGCGTGGCTGGTTCCCACGCAACTGAAAATTTCTTTCTATAAATTGGCGGGTTTTCGCTGAAAATTCCTCTTCTTCTTCTTCTCTCTTTAGTTAACGTAAGTGCGCCGAACCCCCCCCAAAAGTTCTCCCTCTTTCTCAATTGATTGAGGGACAGCAGTATTTACTTGGAAGAACAGATGCTAACTATCGAACAGAGTAGTGGATATTATACCTTAATAAGTTATATAATCTACAATACCTACCTGGGGGCTCCGTCTCTGACGGCTTGCTGAGGACTATTCTTGTTTTACAACAGATATGGATTTTCTTCCGTTCCCGGCCCCTTCGATAGAGTCTCTCCTTGGCCGGAGGGCGACCGATCTTTTTCGTCGGAAAGGTTTTCTAGTGCTTTCTTCTCTCCTTCTGGGGTTTCGAGAGTGGTGAGGATTTTGTGACGGGGAGTCGGATACATACATTCAAACATTCATACAGTACTTTCTTCTGTATTGAATACTCATACTTTCATGCTGGATGCTTTGTAGCATTCTCAGGTGTTCGTGTGTCAACGTGATATTTTCGCGTTCTTGACCTCAATTGGCTGTTCTTTCTCTTTTTCTCCATCTTTTTTATTTTTTTTGGATCAAGCCAGTGTTGGTTTGGTGCTGGAGCACGTGTGTGTGTTTGCGCTTGACCAAGACGGGGCTTGATCCTAGTAGAAGTAAAGTAGCTTTCTCGTCTATGATGACCAGTAATACAAATACATTCTCATTTCTTAAACTACCTCGATTCCTTCGTGATCCTATTGCTGTAAGCCTACTGAATTTCATTAAACCCCACAATTCTTTCTCAAAAAGTTAATAAAATAAAAATCGTATGGCTGGTAAGATATTTCCTTCTCAGGTAAATAACGCGATGCTAATGAACCCGTAGGCGGTACGTCATCCTGCATACCTTAGAGTGCTTGAGTATCTCGTACCGTTGTTTCGGGGTAGCTGACAATAGCATCAAGCATCTCTCTGGCTCATCCCGCCACCGGGGGCCCTTTCTAATGTTCTACGGACTTTGATCTCGACCACGCTCCCTCCCCGTATTCCTGGTCCTGTTCGTACGTTTTTCCTTTTCTATCCTTGAAGTAATATATCCCATCAATCGGTAGCATTACGCAATTGCCAATTCTATGTGATATGACCCTCTAAACTGAATGAATGCAGCCCCGTTTGACCCCCACATCACCATCACCTCCGGCATCCCCCTCCTTTCGAGTGCCGAACACCAAAGGATCCTGGACTCCATCACCCTCAACGAGCGCCCCAAGATACAATTCAAACGTATCCGCTACGGAACCGCCTTCTGGACCAAGATTACCATCGAAATCCATAAATCATCATCACTGAAAAATCTAGCCGTGGCCTGTAGATCTTCAGTTCTTTCTGATATTACGGAAGACGAGGCGAAGGAGTGGGTGGAAAAGTATACTACTCCCGCTGAGAGTGGGCAGCAGGGATTTATTCCCCATTTGAGCCTTGTTTATTACGGAGAAGATGTGGAGGGCCCTGTGAGGTTGGGAGTTGGAAGTGACGTTAATGATTCTGGAGTTCTGATGTGTGATGGAGAAAAGGAGGAGGTAAGGGAGATGGAAGGGTGGGTCGGAGGGAAACTGATTATTGTTGATACTACGAAGAGAGTTGAAGAGTGGAAGGATAGTATTCTGGCTGAAAGAATACTCTAGTTTCCTGTTTACATGCCTACAGACCTTCTACCATGCGCCCTATTACTTTCGAGGTCAACGCTGGTGAGACGCACAAAAAGTCGACATTACCTAACACTCATTTCATATCGGAGTGACATATCGAATACGAAGGCGGATGGGTATTGCAGATATGTAACGAGATCAGTCTATAACTAAATATTTAAATCAAATATAACAATCTGAATATAAGTGTAACGTTTTGCAAGTGGTGCCCCTGCGTATACGTACCAGAGCATCCTGTTTGGCGGGTAGAATCCGTCGAAATTCAACCCACTAATTTGCGGAGACTAGTTTACGAGACCAGTAGATTATATACCTAGGCGTTGTTTCGTATCCGGACCTCGAGGAACAAAGCTTCTAGTTATCAATCAATCAACCAGAGCCGGCGCCCTGCCATGTTAGGTGGGGTGCGCTGGTAGATGCTCCAGATCATATTATTATATACAACCGCGATCTTAAGCAAATACCTGGACGGCAAGTTAACAGGCATGGTTAGGCCGTTTATTCAAACAAGCCCGATTTGTGAAGGGCCTTGTTGCTCACAGAGTCGCAAAATCTAGTGCGAGATATGGTGGTCAAAATGTGCCAAAAGGATATACAATACAAAACCATGCAAAATACCTAGGTAGGTATGTATTACATCGCAAAATGTACATATTTGCAACTTAAGCGAGGCATAAGTGTGTTAATTTTTCACAATTATGTTCGGCCACTACCTAGGTTAGCCTTCTACCAGCTTGCCTGCCTGCCTAGCCAAAAACTGAAGAAAAGCCAATAGCCAGGCAGCTAGAAGTAGCGACTGATATTTTCGCTATCTAACTGTCTAGCTGTCCGACTTTTCTCTAATATAGGTAAATATAATAACAGTTTATTCGAAAAGTCTTGCACACTTTCTTGCTAGTGCTGTGACTTCTTCGATGGAATCGCGCATTTGCTGCTATAGATAAGAAAGTACCTAGCCTAGGTAGCCATAGTTATAATATATATATATATATATACATTGCATGGTGTTTTGTTTGATATATCATTTTGACACATTTTGGCCGCCATACTCTGACATGATCATATGACGGTTGCCATAGATGCAGACAACTTAACTGTTGCATGTTGGCGGCCGGTGGAGATTGACTCCTGGTGCAGGACTGAGTAACAGCGTCGATCCCACCATCGATAGAGATTCGCCCTACAATTATATCGGGGTAATGCGATTCGCCCTGCATATGCGCATGCACATGCGAAGTAGGTATTTGATATGTAGTTGTCGCAATTGCTAAAGGTGATGCGGAGACACCACGTTGTTTGGTCGACATGGCCATGCCCTGTCGGCGCCCAGCCATGCGCTTTTACGCGACCGACAGAAAATGGCGATCGGTTAACGCGCCCAACGCAGTTCCAACGTCACCTCTATGCTCTTTCGCGATTTTACTACGACTCCGAAGATACCACCTGTTTGCAGTCCTCGATTGCTAGCGGTAATTGTACTCTTGGTGGCATTGGCTTACATGTTTCCAGGAGCTCCCCTTTGCTAATGTTACCGCTTTCATATAGCGCCGGTTCTCCGAGCATAAAAGCAACTCTCGTCGACGGAGATCCAGGACTTTTCCTTCATACGGAGACCCTTTGTCCTGATATCCTTAGTTTTCACTGCGACCAAGTCCTTCCGACAGCGACGTCTACGCCGATAATCTGGAGAGGGCCGGAGAAGTTGCCGTAGGGTATATCGCGGTGTTGTTTTCTTTTTACACCAGTCGGTCGAATTGATTTGCGCAACCCTCGTCGTATACGGCGGCTCGACATTTCGGACGACATTTTCCTGCTAAGGGGCTTTCGTTGGGGGATATATTATACGGTATGGAACTTAGCTAGTCGACGGAGATTCGATATCTATTCTGGAAGTGGCGATGTTTTGTCTTATGTTTGGGGTTTGGGAGGGCCGAATGATTTGCAATGGCTTATGCACACCGTCGGAGGCGATTGTTCCTGCGAGGTTCTTGCAAGATTGTCGAACAGTTTCTGGGGGCAGGTCTTGGAACCGAAAGCTTTTATCTCGACTCCTCAATTCAACAATGGGGCTTTTGAGCAAGTAATGAGATGGGAAAGAATGCCTGAAGATGGTTAGTTGGGTGGTGATAATGTCAGTGGGTGTGCCTAGGGCTGTGGAAGCTGCAGCCGCAGCAAGAAAGGGTACCTTCGCTGTGGCTGTAATATCGGTTGCGAGCTTGAGAAGTCCTTTGTGCGCCGGTGGACAGAGCAGGTACCATTTGATTCATGGGACTTGTGGGAATATTTGCTCCCCGTTCCTCATAGTCCTGATCCCCTATGTCTCATTCGCCTCCTCGTACAAGCTCATCTTGTTTATGGCCTGCCAGTTCCCTCCTGAAACGGGATTTTTCTATCCCCCCCCCCCCCCTCCTCTTTGATACCTTAGCTTGCTTCTGCCTTCAAGTTTCCTGGTACTTTGATTTCTTCCACGCACCGTTATAGCTCTCTCTTTTTTTTGTTGCACCCGCGCAGCCATCCTTCCTCTACTATCTCTGCCTGATGTTATTTGACCTGTTCGACATTGGTATAAGATATCAACTCCCGGAGTCGATGGTCTGTCGTACTTATTGGCTTGCAGTTCCCATTGCTCTGGGGATTCTTGCATGAAAACCTCTCCTCAGCCA
This sequence comes from Orbilia blumenaviensis, assembly GCA_036872755.1. Classification (NCBI taxonomy): domain Eukaryota; kingdom Fungi; phylum Ascomycota; class Orbiliomycetes; order Orbiliales; family Orbiliaceae; genus Orbilia; species Orbilia blumenaviensis. The sequence continues at coordinate 1,220,599 of JAVHNS010000013.1, forward strand.
CTGCGTAGAGTGTCAAGTTTCTTCTACTGCCCCTTTCCTCGGTCGCTGGATGCATCCACCCCAATCATCCCAAAGTTGAGGTAGCACATCATGCCATTTCGTCTCGCACATATCATGGCATCAATCTTTTTGTTTGGCATATCTGCGAGTGCCACCGACATCATTTTCGGAGCTATGGAGTAGGATTGGAGGCATACCGCCTGGGAATTAGTAAGTTCCACCTGCTGTCTGACTATTTAATACATATAATTCTAATTATTTCTAGTAATGTGATGAACGACGGAGAGGATAAAACCACTCCCCTAGTTGCCGAAGACTCAATTGTTCAGTGATGCATGCTACCACCGTGCTGCTGTTTCCCAAGTACTTCTTTCGACATGAAATAGCAAATGCCATGAGTCTGGATCAGGGACGCCCCCGATATGTAGATGGGCGCTACAAACCCCGGGTGGGAGCACCTACACGAGATACACAGTAAGTGCCCCTACTATATTCGGCCCTTTGTTCCCCGTGTTAATATATATATTTAGGTGGTTATCATAAAACCAAGGGGTCTGAAGCTACGAAGATGACAGTGATAATCTCCATCTTAGTCAAAAGAACCCCATCCACCGATCTATCATATTTTTCGTCTTCCCATCCTGACCTCCTTTCATTCGCCTATCGTCCTCTTTTCAGGCCTTTGTCGTGAACTTAAATCGTTTCCTTTCCTTTTTTCTTTAACTTCTATCACTACAAGCCCTTAACTTGATTTCGACGGGGCCTGAGATACAGAACTAGGTAGTCAGTCTTTTGAATTGCTATAAATCCTAGCCTAGTTCATAACAGCAACCATATATTTTCACCCGCACGAAGCAATTGTTTCCTTTGCATCTTCTCTTCGTCTATACTGCGCATTTGCAGCTTTCGGTTTTCCAGTCTCCAAGTTTTCTGCCGTTTTTTTATTCTTTTAGCTGTTGCTTTCCTCGCTTCTGCATAGTGGTAGTTTGAATGGCCTGAAGCCAATCTCATTATAAGGCGCACGCTAATACTATCTACCAGTACATAGGCTTCTGCTCCAGATATATTTCTCGGCCTGCCTTTAGCCCTTCAGGTCCTTCTTATCCTACAGCAACCCGGACGTCCCTCGCAGCTAGGTCTATCGAGCCGCGCAACCAGCAGCACAACTCATTTCCAGCAACGTATTTTTCTTCAACACCCGCGCACCCACAACCATCTCTTCTTCCTTTCATCACCACCACAACCATCCTCTTTCTTTCCATCTCATCTTCCTCCATCCCCCTCACAGCCATCACCCTTCTTTCATCGAGCCCTTCGATTCCATCAAAACCTTCGATTGCATTGATCATATCGCCTATCCTTCTCGGATACCATCCGCGTGATTACTCCTTTCTCTTCTTTTGTCCTCGAGCATATCGACCATCGCCCTTCTCCTTGTGAGACCCCCTACCTCCATCTTTCTCCCCTTACCATCTCTCTCGTACCTTCTTCCACCCCATTCTTCTCTCTCTCACCCAAGCCCCTGACAACCCCCATCGAGTTCCTCCCTCCCCTCCCCTCTTAGGGGAGCGCCAAAGGATGTCAGCCAATCGTGGCCGCGGGTTCGATACCCCTGGTTACGGTTGCAAGCGCGAGCACCTGGACCCGGACGACCCGGACGCCGAACCAGGGGCTTCGGAGGCATGGGAAATCTACCGTGCCCAGTATGGCAGCCGCATTCCGAAAGTGGATGCCCCCGCCACCGGAGCCACAGAGCCCCCTCAGGCTCCCCAGCCTGAGGTCTCTGTAGGGCCCGGTGATGATGCCGCCGAGGTGGAAGCGGCCGCGGAGACAACTGAAGAGTTGTCCGCGAAATTCTACCAGCACATCAACAGTGCCCACCAGCACACTGTTGAGATGCAGCAACAGCTTCGCGAACTCGACGAGGAGTACGAGGCTAAGGGGCTAAAGCCGTCCTTGCCAAGGGGGGACCCGGAGGAGCCCTCGCTCACACAAATGCTCGAAGAGAGCAATAATTGGCTGGCAAAGGATAAAAAACCGCCCAAGACGGTTACCGAAAAAGGATGGAACGGCCTCCCCTGGGGAGCATCTTATTGCCTTAGCAAGGCAATGGAGAATCGAGACCCAGGCCATTGGTTGCGTTCGTTCGAAAGGAGCCAGGCTAGGCACACCACAAAACCAATGCAGCCAGCGCTCAGACAGGTAAAGAAAGAAGCACCCCCACCCGAGTTGACAGCAGAGTTTTTCCTCCCACCACAACCAACCAAAACACTCAATGAGACGATTTGGGAGCAGTGGAATGAAGGGGTGCGAGCTAAGGCGGAAATGCAACAACGCTACGAGAACTTGAGGTTGTTACAAGCCGATATCGCTAGGCGAGAAAAATTGGCGGAGAATGATGCTGCAGAGCGTCTAAAGATAATAGAGACCTACGAGGCCGCAGAAAAGGAGAAGAAGGCAGCTGAAGAGGAGCGGAAGGCAGCTGAAGCGAGGGAGCAAGCGGAACGCCTACAGAGAGAGGAGCAGGAGAGAGAATTGGCCAAAGTCAGGGAGGCGGAAAGGAAGGAGAGGGAACGCCAGGAGAGGCAGCAACGAAAGAGGGACGAGGCAGTAAGAAAAGCCAAGGAAGCAGAAGAGGCGCGAAAGGCGAAGGAAGCGGAGGAGGCGCGAAAGGCGAAGGAAGCGCGGGAGGCAAAGGAAGCAGAGGAAGCGCTGGCAGCCCAGAGGCTGATGGCCGAACAGGCAGCAGAAAGCGCCACCAGGAACCAAGCCCCGGAGAACCAGCCAAAGCCTGTCACGAACAAACCCGCAAAAGCCCGACGCTCATCGTCCCCTACGCTCAATATCGATGTATGTCTCACTACATGTGTTATTTCTCGTCTTCGAAGCTTGCTAACTGGTTTTTAAGGCTAAAATCACCGATAAAGTCAATGAGCTACTAGCCTCGATGCCCTTTGCGACTCCTCATTCAGAAATGATAAAGGCTGGGTTGCAGTTTCATGTCGGTCGAAAGAGGTCATATCTCCAAGGACTAGCTCACTTCGCTCCCCTAAACCATTCCGGTTTTACCGAAATTTTTAGACAATACGCCGAGTTCAACTTTTCTATGGGATTATTGGAGCTCCAGGTCAAGGTCATTAAGAAGGTCTACAACAATGCTGACCTAACAACTTTCAAGACTAAGATGTCGAAGAAAGTCATGCAGGTGGTTGGCAGTAGTAGTGGATATATGGGGGCGGCGCAGGAAATCATTCGGCAACTGCAGGGCATAGACGCGGTGCAATCGAAAAAGGAATCTGAAGTTATTCCCCTGAACCCCTTTACTTCCTCCCGGCTACCAGAGACAACGGACAAGGCACTTCCAGGGATGTTCCTAACCCTCTACAATTTCGTTAAAATCGTTCTTGTTAAAGCTATGACCGAGGGCCCCGAAAAGATTGCCGTTCTCAAGGCTTTGGCTATGCTGCTAAACTCGATTATGGGCGGGTATGCTTCTTTTTGGAAACACCCGGCCCTAACCAAGTTATTATGTTATCGATTCTTCCAACAATCGCCTTCGCTGTTCGGTGCCATGGGTGAGAAAAAAGATATAGGATATCAAACTCAAGATGGAGAGATAGTCGAATCGCCAACGGAGGTCAATGGTCGCGCAGAAGTGATGGCTATTGTCTTGTGCCTGATGGGGATTCTTCGACCGAGCAACACCAAAAGGCAGCAAATCATAACGATAGAAGACATCCACACGATCCTCACCTGGAACCTTAGCGTCCCGGTACACCTTCGAGACGAGTTGCATTATATCAATATTCGGACTATCATGACGATTGCACCATGGACGATCAGGTCATATCTCGGACTCAACCCTTCGATAAACCTACTCAATGAAATTGTTAAATTTTGTAACAATGAGACAAACGTCAAGCTTAAGGCAATTGCAAGCTTGTTGTTCGAACAGGCGAATAAACTGCACAGTGAAGGGTATACAACCAACAAATTCGGGTGCGACGAATGGAGATATTGGGATACGAAAGATGTTGACGATACCAACGCGAAGAGGCGTCTTATTGGGGAGATGGTGAGCGAGGAGCAAGAGAGAATTGACACGGAGGTTACACAGAGGAGGATTGATAGGGAGAACGCAACTGAGGAAAAGTTTAGACCACCTGGAGCAGAGCCGCTGCCGCAGAACGTCTAGGTCTGGTATCTTAATTTATCCTGAGTTGAGTTACTGGGAATTTTCTGCCACTTGTTGGTCATGGAATATTAAAGATGGGCGTTGGGATTATCTTTCTCTGTTTTTGTTTTCTTCTAGGCGTCTTTCATCTTACGCTTTTACGACAACATGCTCCTGGTCCGGCGCGAAAAGCCTCGGTACCTTAGCTATACGACAACCTCTCTTCGAAAATTTATTTTCTTGTTAATTATTATTATTCTTTTTCTGTTTTCTGTAATAAACATGTGTTAAACTTCGAAAGCGCAGAGGAATGTCTTTTTATGTTATTTTTATGCTGGCCGCAACAATAGCGATTGAACCCCCTGTAATTTAGAAGTTCATGGTGTATATCAAAATACATGGATTGTTGTTGCACTTCGGGCTCACTTTAGGGTTGGGACTAGGGACTGCCCGATAGGAGCTAATCGGGTGTTCCGAAATCCCAAGCCTAAGATCTAGATCAATTTCAGCAGTCAATCTATGTCGCTCTTTCTTTTATAATTAGGTTGCCCCATTCCTGTGGGTATATTACCAACCGAGCAACTTCGGTAGGTCATAGATTAGTTGAAGCTTAATTGGATCCAAGTTGTAGCGGGACAGGACGTCTGGATACGTACATGTGCATGGGACAAGACATCCTTAAAGGTTGTCAGGCCTCCCATACTATATAGTCGTTAGCATTGTGGACCTACCGTAGATAAGTATTAACGCTATAACTATCTAGGTATTACATTAACTCTTATACAAAGTTTTGAAGCTTATTAACTCGCTTTCCGTCCGGTCATCGTTTCAACTGTAGCATATATCAAAGGAAGAAGGAGAAGAAAAGTTGAGCATACGTAGTATAATGATCTTTGATGTAAAACAACAAGGAAAATGAGACTTTAGAAATAAGATATCCCCACCCAGTATGTTCATCGTGAATAAAACAGGAATAAAGCATCAGACACGGCAGCGTCCGGCTCCTTCCTTGCTAGTTTCTCAAACACAAATATACGAATTTTCATATGCCACCACCGGCTACAGATGGGCATGATGGTACAGGCGAGGAAATCTATAAGAACAGAGGGTATTTCGCGAAAGGGAATACGACGTGGAATATGAGTGGAAAGAGTCGGGAAATCACAATTGACCACTGGCCTGGGATGGAGATGTCATTCGTAGGTCTAAGAGGGCACAGAGCCAAGGAGGTCAAGATTTCCGTCAGGTTGGCAAGAGCGGAAGGGGTTGGGTGGTTCCATGATGTATGTCTCTTGCCTATCGGTATACCTACTGATATCACGGGGGGTTTCCTGAGCATGCTTCTACTATATATGCGTTAATGAGTTTTTGTGGTTGGCTCCGCAAATATCCATTCCCGATTGCCGAATATTAGAATATCAAAGGTGTTTTGCCTAGAGAAGATCGGGGCAAATTCCACCCTTGCCGATGTCTCATTTATGGAATATTGCGAAACGGTTATTTTTTTTTCAAGCACATTATACGATTTACGAGGGTGAAAAATTACAACAAGCAGCGACCAGGATCAGTAGCGTCAAGGATGTCGTTTATTGTCGGTAGGCTAGATGGGGTTAGATAAAGGGCCGAAGTAACAGCGTAAGAAGACTGGGATATGTCAGACGAGGCCCTTAGGACGGGCTTTGCTGGTATTTAGACTAGGGAATTAGTTTTTTTTTTTTTTTTTTTTTTTGGTAAATGGGTATAAAGTGCTCTCCTTGCGGTCACCCTAGAGAATGAAAAGGGGGGCTAGTCGGTGTAACTATAATCATCTAATGGGTCACTGATGAATAGTTCATCGGTACCAGTGCCTAGCCATACTTTCTTTGCAAACTTTGAAGCCTTGTAGTCTTCCAGGTAGAGATTATCTGGGAAAGTACTCAAGTTGGGTCCGTTAGTAGTAGGACAGTGTACAAATCTATCCGTCAGCGGGTCCCCAATGTACCCATATTTCTGTAGGAGAGTCCATTCATATTCTAGACGGGAGGATTCCATTTTTTCGGGTAGCTCGATTTCCAGGTCGGCTTCCGGGAAGCGTTGGAGCAGAAGGTACATGAGCTGATGGTAGAAGTATTAGCCGGGCATGTCACAGGTACACGTTAGAGGCTATGGGTGGGTGACCTACCTCTCCCGTGACCCTGCCGTCATTCCTCTGCGTATCTGCTGCATTAGCTAGAAACTCAAACTCCGCTTTTCTCTCCCCTTCCGAATGTTTGATACATTTCTGAAAGTACTCAGTCCCTTTGATAGCCATTCCCCTTTCGTGACAGAAGAAGCAGATCATTGCCTGTAAATGGTTTACACTAGCTATATGATCCGGTTTCAATACCGTCATATCCTTAGGGCCTAGATCAGTGTCCACTTCCATAGATTGTGATGTTATCTCATCCAGGTCATGGCAGAGCTCCTTAAGCGTCCCTAATTCATCCGTGATCTCTAGCTCCTCTGGGAGAATACTTCTAACAACCATCAGGAATAGACATTTTGCGACATTGTAGAAGCATATGTGGACTATCTGCTTCAATGTGAGAATGGGATACAGGTCGTCTGTCCTCGGCCTAAAATCGGTAAGCTGCTGATATGATCCGTCAACTTTATTGCGGACCAGATCACCAATGAATACCCATTTGCAAAAGTCGTCGACGAGGTCCCGTTGTTTGTACTGTGGGTTTAAACCTTGCTTCGATATTGACTTGATGAGTAGGACAATGCGGAGGGCTTCAGCCCGGATCCACATGATTGGTTGGTTGTAATATCGTAGATATTGGGAAACTTCGTGAGTATTGAAGTTCCCAGAGTTGAATTTATACCTGATACCTGTGCCGGTGAAGGATTTGAAGGTCTCAAGGACAGTGGTTTGAAACTTTGATATTGTGGCGTCCGAGGAGACTTCTTCTCGGTAGATATTATGAGGACGTTGAAGAGTAAAGGCCAGCTTGAAGAAGTGACTTTGCTCGATGTCCTTGATTTCTATCGCATGCATTTAGTATATTTTGAGAGCTAAATAGCCTACCCATATTCAATGTATACATACTGAGAATTTGCAGCCACTGGACGAAAGCCGGGATTTGCGAGCATATCAACACAATCTGGGGATCCTTTGCCCCCGGGGTGAATTTTTGATGGGGTGAACTCTGATGGGTATGGCCAGCTTCTTTCCAAGTGATATCCAGCGACCCTACACTGCCCTGGATGTTTCTCCTCGTTGGCGGAGTGTAAAACCACCTGAAGCCCAAGCGACCCATTAAGCGGCACAGCGAGCTTATATAAGGTATCCCCCTGACCTTTAGAACCGGCCCACAGATGGTATATAGATACCTATGGGCTTCCTTGTATATTCTTTTGTTCGTCAAGAGGATTTCATGATGTATCCGGAACCTTTGCATCGTGGCCATTGCGTTCCCTTTAGAATAGACAACGAGTTCGACATCATCATTGTCTGAATCAGAGTCTGAGTACAGGTTCTCGTTGACAACCTTTGTGGGTGTGAGGCCGCGAAAGGCATAGATATTAGATGGATATGTCTGAGCGGCTTGCGCTTGCGAAGGTGTAGAAGAGGTCGGATCCGAAGGGTCATTGAATGGGGATGTTGTGTTGTTACTGTTGGTGTTGCGGGCGGGGTCAAGCGGGTAGGTGTAGACGTCTTGGGAGGTGTTTAGAGACGGTGAGAGAAGGTAGGCGTATATCTCATTTCGGATCTCACCGGGGAGAAGCTCGAAGCGCGATAACGGTGCTGTGGGCGTGGGTTCCGGGGATATTGATATTAGCCTCGAAGGCGGACTTGGTGGAGAAGCGACAGGCTCCGGTTCTTCGACGGCAGTTGTGAGTTTCTCGAACCATTGTTGGATCAGGGCGATGTCGGCTGGGTCAGCCCGGTTGGAATCCATCGGGGAGTTTCTTTATGCGATGGATCGATGGTGGCGATAGCAGAGTGGTTAGCTGGTAATTTTCGCGTTTTTCGACTCGAGATTAAACCGCCTGAGTATGCATGAGCTTGTATTAGTATTGATATCAGCTATTATTAGGTACCTACCTATGATAGGATATCCCTGGATTGCATTACATGTATCGCCAGTTGGCCAGGATGTAGGTCGGTACTTAAGCAGGTCGGTACTAACTACCTAAGATCTAAATATGCTTCCTCATTGCAAGCTTAAGACGAAGACTTCATTGAATATATCAAATGCAACTTTTCTCGTGAATAAGAAGATCGATATATATATATACTGTGCGCCAGATGCGAAATTGAACCAGGTCCCCGGGATTATCTGAAGGTTATAGCATGCGGGCTGCTGTCCCCGGATCGATCGATATCGATATCCCGGCCGTAGGGCTAGCCTAACTAGAGCTTGTTCGGCTAAGCATATGTATAGTCAGCTAGTTACTCGAGTTACGTAAAATGGCACGATCGATTGGGTACCGCCAGCCAGTACAGCCGTGTTTCTAAACCATCATTAGTACTGGTTAATTATAATTCCCGGACGGGTGGTACCTAGTTTATCTATTTTTTTGAAATCTTACCGCGATCGATAATATCAATGGGGAAGCTACCAGGTAGTCCTAGGTAGTTAGTTAGGACTTAAGAAGTAGGTTGGTTTGGTTAGTTATCACGAGTTACGTTGCATTTTAGTTAGCATACTATGATGCTTCATATGCATCAACACAGGCGTATTTGCATATATCAATATCAACATCTGGATAATGTTAACTGTGTTCACAAAAGAATCCAATCCATTGATCAATTGAGCGTGTCTAATCAGTAGTAGCACTTTCCTTCGGCGCCTTCACGCCAACCATCGTCAAACACCCCCCTTCTAATCCATATTCGCGAGATATCCCCCTCCCTCCCTCCCTCTTTTCCGTTTAAATTCTAAACAGTACTTTATTTCAACCGTTGCCGATACTATCATCTTTACCGCAATATAAAGGTACCAAGATATTCCTATCCTGGTCCCAAACCCAATCTACAGAGTTGAGCTGACTATATAAATTACTCATCTCAGAGCTCTAGATCTACACGATGGCAAAAAAGAAAACTGGTGCAAAACGGTTTGCTGCTTTAAGGCTCGATGATAATGATCCACCACCCCAAAGCCAGGCTCAGGGCGAGGACAAACCTAACTCGAAAGCCAAAAATCCCGTCCCAGTGATTTCTGAACCAAATGAGCAACCTCAGAAGGAAAGCCATGAATCTGGTGAGAGGAATCCACATTTCAGTTACAATAGTCTTGGGGATGGATGACAACTAACGGGAATATAGAGGTCAAACCCACCACTACCACCACCACTACCATCTCCACCACCGAACCTGACAAAACACTGGTCCATCATGCCCCCGCTGAAAGCCAAGCTTCAACGGAGCCTAAGAATACTCCTGAAAGCGCTACCAAAATAAGTCCCTCCGACTTGATGCCTGACCACAGCCCTCCCAAGCCAGTCTCCCAGCCAGTCAATTCTACCGACCTGATTGACCCTAAGCCCAGCAATAGCAACGATGGACAACCCAAGGAGACTATTTATAAGTTGATCCGCCGCAAGAATAACACGTTGATGATAAGTGTCTTGGAGCTGCAAATTTCCCAATGCCGCAACTTAATCCTCATCGACCGTCTAGTTAACGGGCAGGTCAATGACCCCAATAATGGAGAGCCTTCATACAGGCAGAAACAACTGCGGAGCAAGATCGAGGGGCTGGAGACGAGGCTCGCCCAGCTGAAAGCTGAACCCTCTGAGAACCGCCCGCGTCAATAATTAGTTTGTGCGTGTGTCTCTTCTTCCATTCTTCTCTTTAATACTGAGAATACATTCTGATAACTAGCCCGCAATGACTTCCAAGAAGTATACTGTACAAAATGCATTGCAACGATTGACTTTTGTAGGTATTATAACTTATAATAGTTTGTTTTTTAACATGTTGTATACGAAGCGCTTGTAGCCAAATTGTTAGGCATGTAGATGTAAATGTATCTAGAAGTCCCGTTGGAATGTTTTATCTAGCGTCGAAGTGTTCTGATATAGTGTTTTCGCCAACGCGCCATGACCGCGCGAAGCTTGATTAGAAGCTGGCTTGATTTTATGATATCATTGCGTCCCCCCTTTTTTTTCACGAATAGGTACTCTCTCTCATGCCCCGATGCGCTCTACGACAGATCATTACACACTAGAGTACTACGTTTTTATTTTTTAACATTTAAAATAATCTCATCAAGCGATTTCTTATTTGAATTCTTTATATTTATGTCAGATAGAAACACCAATTCAAATGACATTCGAAGATTCATAAGCTTCGTATATTCGTAACATCATCGCGTCGTAAAATCCGTCACGTCACCATGATGGACGTACGTGTAGGAACGGTATACATCCTAATACCTATACCTGCGCCTGTGTCTATAGCCATACCCATAATCCTCATCATCGCCTCCACCGTAGCCGTAATCGGTGTCTTCTGTCTCCGCTGGCTCTGCAGTTGTGCTTGTCTTCGTAGTAGTTGTTTTAGCGCTTGGGGATCCAGTTGTGGATTCGGATTCGGATTCAGTTGCATCAGCAGCAGTGGTAGTAGTCGATGCCTTACCGGTGGCGGTCGATGCCTTACTGGTGGTTGTCGACGCCTTGTCGGTAGCAGGCTCGTCGTCGGTAGCAGTCGATGTCTTACCAGTAGCAGTCGATGTCTTCCCGGTAGCAGTTGATGTCTTCCCGGTAGCAGTAGAGCTGGATCCGGATGGATAATCGATCTTGGCGGCATTGTCGGCAGCATCGGATGTTTCACCAACAATGACCTTCTTGAAGCCCTCAAGTGCGACCACCCTTTCACCAGTCTTGTCAACTGGGTTGGCGATATCCTCAACCTTGGTGGCGCCAGCCTTCTTGCCCTCTGTAATCTTTGTGACAAGAACAGGGTCGCTGAAAGCCGCCTTGACAGAAATGTCGGTACTGATAGTGATAGTGTTCACAGTAACACCCACTTTCAATGTCTTTAGCGTAGTAACATCGATTTCCTTGCCCTCCTGTTTTTTTGTTGTATTTTAATTAGTTGTATTCGTGCGAAGAATTGCTTCAGGGATATAGGGATACTTACAGCACCAGCTGTCCAATGGAGGTTCTTCTTCAGGTAATCGTTGATTTCCTGTTCAGTGCCCTCAATGCCCTTGGTCTTGAGGACCTCGGTGAGGGGTATAATGGTGCTATGGATATGGGATGGTCTGTCCATGCCCTTGTTTCCAAGGACCGACAAAGCACCAATACCATTAGGAGCTGCCATCCAATCCTTTGGATCGGATGGAGGCTTGCCCAAAAAGACGTAAATAGAGAAAGTCTCTGGCATTTCGGCTTGATCCACAACGATATTGGCATTCCATTCGCTCCTCGATTGGGTCTCTGCACGCTTCGTCTTCCTCTTCTGTGCAAGGCTGGCAGGCTTATACAGTTCACTGATCTTCTCGGTGGCAAATTTATCAAGCTCTTCGTTGGTAGAGTCTTTTTGCTCACAGGGAACTTCAGGGAAACCGTATCCGTACTCCCAGATCTTACGGACATCACCAACATCCTTAGATGTCCACCAATCGCCGTTGGGGTGCTTGAACGGGTACAGTGGTGTGTTTTCATCATCTTGGGTACCTGTGAGAAGGCGCTGGAAGGTAGGGGTGGCACGGCCTCTGGTAAGTACCAGGCCGGGGTTGGCAGCTTGCCAGATAGACATTAGACGATCCATGTTGTTATGGTGGAGCCTGTAGCGCATCTTTAATATTATTGTCTTGAAATAGAAAAAAAATGCAAGTTTCTCACCAGAAGATTGGATCGAAAGCGGAATAGGACAGATAGGTCATAGAACCGCCACCACCACCTCCGACTAAATTGTGAACTGCGCCGTGTATGGATTCCAGAGTGCTGGATATATCATTAAAACGAGATACCATCATCAAGGTGTTGTAAGTTTGCTGGCGACGACTACAGATGATAAATATCTTAGCATTTATTATCACCGACCCTGGGTTTAAAATGAGTAATAAAAGTGGCTTACGCAATGAAACCAGCTTGCATGTTATTATCGGCAACAGTTTCGTCGGTGTTCCCATCGAACGACCTCTTTCCTCGCGTGGTGATCTTGGCTCGATTGAACTATAAAATAGTTAAATTAGCGTCATTATCTGTTGAGAAGAACCAGGCCGACTTACCGGGTTCTCGAATGGGGTAGTTTCGGTGTCTTTAAATCTATATCCATAAAATGGATTGTCAATGTTCTTAGTGCCATCTGGGGCAATAACCTCGACTGTAGGTTTTTTGACGATTTCCGGAGTGTGGCTCTCAAATTTAGTAGTTGACCAATCCCAGTACCTATTCGAATATTATTCAGCATAAATCTATACATGCATCAATGAATGAGATAATAAACTAGCACTTACGGGAATCTGAGTCTCTTCGCAGCTGCCCCGTATTTCTCCTTCAAGGCGTCCGTCTTATACTCGCCTGCAATTTCCTCGCCCGCGAGGACAAGGACTTGCTGTAGATAGAATTAGACATCTTTTGGTTGATACTAAATGGATGTGAATCATTCCTGCTATCATACCTCGAGAACAAGCATGTAAGGACGATGCCAAGTAATGAACTACAAGGTGTGTTAGCGTTATGGCAGTGTTTTGAATTATGCATATCTTATAGTGCGGCTTACGAGAAGACTACCGTGTGGACAGTAGCCCATAGTCTGGTTAAACGGTGCACCAGTTTCTGTCACCTTAACTTTCGGGTCTGGCCACGCTTGGCGTCTAAAGCGATCGATGTTTGAATGTTTGTCAGCGATTTCTTTTCATGATTCGGCGGTAACTCAAATACCCTCTAGCGTAGAGATTGAGACTTACGGTACACCATGAATACCAGAGACCTGGTAATAACTCCATGGACTAGCGGCTTTGGAGGTCTGCATTCTGGCCAAAGCAAGTAGCAAAAGGTTAAAGACATCTGGATCATCTTGTTGGAGTGTGTGGATACTCTGACGATTAGCACAGCCATTGTGGGCTCCTGTGATGGCAAACTCGTAGCCGCTTGGAGTTGGCTTAGCAGATGTGGTAGTAGTCTTAGAAGTTGTCGTTGTCGTCGTTGTCGTTGTCGCCGCCTTAGATGTAGTTGTTGAAGATTCCTCAGGCTCTTCACTGGTTGTGCTTTTAGTAGACGTTGCACTAGTTGTAGTTGTTGCACTAGTTGTGGTTGTTGAAGATTCCTCGGGCTCTTCGCTGGTAGTTGTACTCTGGGTAGTTGTCACCTTGGTTGTAGTTGTTGAGGATTCCTCGGGCTCTTCGCTGGTAGTTGTACTCTGAGTAGTTGTCGCCTTAGTTGTAGTTGTTGAAGATTCTTCGGGCTCTTCGCTAGTGGTTGTACTCTTAGTGGTCGGGTTTTGAGTGGTTGTAGCGGTGGTTTTGACTCCTGGATCTCCGCTGGAGCTACTTTCCGTAGTGGTAGTCGCTTTGGAGCTAGTGGTAGTGGTGGGCTCATCAGTTGTCGATTTCGAAGTCGTGGTGGTGGTGGCGACGGTGGTGGTGGTGGTAGTGGTGGTGGGTTCCTTAGTTGTCGATTTCGAGGTCGTAGTCGTCGTCTTAGAAGTTGTAGTGGTGGTGGTAGTCTTCTTGCTGGTCGTGGTGGTAGTCTTCCTGGTGGTTGTGGTTGTGGTCTTCTTTGTAGTGGTGGTTGTAGTCTTCTTCGTAGTGGTAGTCTTCTTCGTCGGCTCCGGTTTGGGTGCTGGCCCCTCTGTTTGGATGCACACCCAAACGGAAGGCTTCAAACTGGCGCAGTTGTTCTTCAACGCAGGATTGTATCTATCGGTTTGAAAATTCAATGTTGTCAACGATATGCTCCCATTTTCCTCCATCGTCCTCAATTTGCATGGCAAACAAGATGGTAGCAGAATATCTGATACTAGGTATATACATTTATAAACCAACCCTTACATGTAATACCAACAAATGATGGATATTGATAACCAAGTTCATGCATATGCGCATGTAGCAATCAAATTCTGGGACCAGCTATATAAAACGGTCATGTTTATTTATATACTTGGGCAGCATTTTAGGATGGCTTTGCATGCCGTCTAGGTTTCTGAAAATCTTCTAGAGGTATTTTTGGGGCGTTTGAATAGAAACCACCATCCAAATCTGATTTGGCCATGCACGACCTCGAAAGCGTCTGGGACCGAGACTAATCTCGAAATAAACTGAAAAGGAATTTGAGCTTACTTTAGAAATTGTGTTGTTGTAATTATAATATCGTAGTACTTGGCTACACCAAGAATCGAAGCGCAGGTATCACTCTTACGAACCAATGTCCAAGCGTTACAGGTCGTGGGCTGCCCAGGTTGGACTGGAAAGTCTCTCTTCCTGAGCTGCTGTCCTTTCACGACAGATGGGCTCTCGCCTTCAACTGGGACGGCAAGAACTGGGCTAAGAGTATTTAGCAAGAGAAGGTAGACTAAACCTTTCATAATGAGCGTCGTGAAAGCGTTTGATCCCGCCATCGTGGAATGAATAGATAGAGTTGCCCCTCGCTGTCAAGATGATGCGCAAATTGCTTCTCCCAAGTTTAATGAACGACTTAAAGGGTAATAGGAATACCTCCCACCGAAGGGCTAAGGGCTTGGGAGAAAGGGGAGGGCAGATGAAACGAACGTCTATGGCCTCGGCCAAAAAAAGGAACGACTTATTCTACGGCAAATATTTACGCATGGTTGGCGCTGTCTCTGCTTTATAGATAGGACGTCTCTCTGGCAGATAGCTATAATCTGGGCATTGGGCCGGCTGCGAAAAGTTTTGGTTACATAGGGAAGATTTCCTAGTCCAAGGTGACCGTTGTGGCCGCCTTCGGCTTCCTGATACTATCAAAATACGAACAGCTATAGACAAAATCTGGCCATCAATAGTGTGTGGAGAGCTTTTCGTGCGAGTTCAGCTTCAAGAAGCCCTTTCAGTCTGTGTATCCAGATTCATAGGGATGCATGTCTTGGCAATGACGTTGGACCCACTTGCCGTGCGTCTGGTTGGAGCGCTTCTGGAATATCGAAGCCATTCCCGATCCGTATTGGGAATTTCGCCAACCGTGCTTCTTGACCAGCCGAGCGGAGGTTGGTCTAGCCGCGGAGGCCTCTATTATCCCTTGTCAACATGTCCCGACCCTGGCTCCCAAAGGTTTTTCTTTACTAATGTAACGTCGAACGTTGTGCCGAATACCAGTTGGAAGTCGCATCCCGGCCTGTCAATTCAGTGGGTGGCGAACCGACTTGCTGGACAGCTGTGCACGGAATAAGTCTGGTTGGCGGACAAGTGCGACGGCGTGCATTTCCGTGGTGTTGCATTTGGGAGTTCCTCCCGTTATTCAGGGCCCTCGGCTATCTTGTAAGCAAACGTTTAGAATTGATATTCCAGCGGAGAACCGTCACTAGTCTTTTTATAAATTTAAGGAGGACAATATACTTAGGCAATTACTCATGGTAT
The DNA here is from genome assembly GCA_036872755.1 of Orbilia blumenaviensis. Classification (NCBI taxonomy): domain Eukaryota; kingdom Fungi; phylum Ascomycota; class Orbiliomycetes; order Orbiliales; family Orbiliaceae; genus Orbilia; species Orbilia blumenaviensis. The sequence continues at coordinate 1,236,286 of JAVHNS010000013.1, forward strand.
TCTTTCTTCATTATGTACATGTCTTGAACTAGTCTGTATGTCTTAAACATAGTTAGAAAATATGCATGCAAAGGCCAGATTAGATAGATCTTAACAAGCTTTTATCTAATCTAGCTTGCCCTTACAGGCGAGTATCACGCCACACGGGATTGCATTCGGCGTTTCTGTAATAACTCAGGCATTAAGCGATGAAGATACCACGATAAAGACAGCCAACTGGCAGCCAAGGCCCCATCCCGTTATATGCACTAGGTCTAAGTTTGGCTAAGCTAAGGCAATATTTATAACGTGACCGAGTATTCATCCCCGAATTGCACTTGATCAATTGAATGGCCATACGGATTCGCGAATATTCGTTAAATCTAACATAGCCACCATCCCGGAATTAACGGCAAGTTTTTCAAGCATGAAAAACGATACACCCCTACTAGGAGCTGACTTATATTCAGTCAAAATCGTCCCAGTAAGACCTAATCCATGTTTTCACCCGGATATTCTCCATTCGTTCTCGCTTTACCTTTCACCATCGCAAAAGAAGTTGAAGGTAGCCGATCGGTTCCAGTTGTGGTAGCGATCCGCACCTTTTAAGTTCTGGACAGCCCATTCCTAGGATCCTAAGGGGGTAATACATCTGTATTTGTCCCTGCCTACTGAGAAAGACACGATATTTAGCAAGCGTATGGATCTGGGTTCGATACAAAGCCCGAGGCCAAGCGGTTGGAAAGACGACCCATGCATAGGTTAACCGCCTAGTCTCCCGCTTCCGGCAGCCAGGTTAAGATTTCCGGACGTTAACACGCCTCGAAAGCCGGATGATGGTATGGGCATTTACATTGCGCATTTTTAAAAAAATTTCCGGCCACCATAACCGTTGTACCGGCACCCGTCTACCAAAGGCGCTATGATCTGAGGAGGTTATTTTATTTCTTATAACTACACAAGACTATGAAAGCCTAGAGTTGTGAGTTGAAGCGATGTAAACATCGGCGTCGTGATCAAGAAGTAGCATGGAGAAAAAGTTGTGCGCAGCCAACTGCAGATGTACTTTTGTACGACGTCATGCGCCCAGCCAACCAGATATTGTATTAGCACCAAGTACCTAGGTAGTTTTGAATATTTGGTCTTGAGGTCTCACAAAGGTAATAATCTAAATATTAATTATAATCGCATATTATATGATGTGAAGTACTCGGGAACAGTGCAAAAGATATTGAGCAAGCTTGAAGTAGGCAAGTTAACATCATTTTTCGGTGAGATACATATGCGAGGCGCGGGGCGGGGAGTCCCGAAATACTAGAATCGTGAAGTGACATGGTGTCCAAAGTTGTCATGAGGGGAAAACAGAGAAATGGTCTCGTAAACCAGACAACACAAACGAGAAAATTCATATCGTTGGATTTTGTGCGTTGCAACACGGTTGCGCAATGTTGATCATAGCAGGACATGTCAACAACAAACATTCCTTATTAATCGATCGTTTGACTTAAGAAATGTCCCTCTTTTGCCGTTTCAGCTTCATGCATCTCATTGCATAGTTCAAGAAAGCTTCGATTTGCCCAGAATATCTAATTATTTTCGTCGACTCATGCCACATAAGCGCTAACCACGTTAGCTATTACCGTTTATACCATGGTATATACCAATATCACAACGTGCAGCCATATATACCCATATTTTTTAGGTATTGGTGCCTTACAAATGGGATATTGCTCTTTATATTCTCAAAAACTTCGGAAGTACCTTCCAGCTATTCCACCCAAGTATTTGCAGCTCCTCGAAAAGTACTGTCGTTAAAACATCCAACATGTGCCCGCATATATGTGTGTGCATATCGCGGGGATGGATCAGCAAAATCAGCTTGGACTTAGCTTAGCGGCGAAAACCGCCCGTATATGGAGTATCGAGATATTGAAAATCATTAGATGCATTTCGCGTTTCCTGGTGCTGGATTCGCCTGTAATGTATAATACACCATTGCAAAAAATTAGGCGTTCGGCTAACGATCCAAGTAACGACTAACTAATTGGACCCATAACCGAAGCATGCATCCCTGATTAGGCTGACATCCATGAGCACATCTCAGGTTTTCGGGCCGTCGAAGCGCTCACCTCAATTCTAAAGCAAAATTGATGCACAGAATCGCAAGATGATCTATTAAGGATTCTTCTTACGCGCACAGTGAATGGCCGTTTCGGCAGGGCCCAGGGCCATATCCATATATAGATAGTATAAGAATCATCGGAACCATCTTACAATCTGTCCATGAATGCATGAAAGCTAGAAAGAGCTTCTTCGATTAGGTTGTATTTAAACAACATCTGGGTCCAGTGTTGCGCCAAAATTGATTTTTGGGAAGGTTAGACTATAGGCTCCGGCTGTCAAGATAATGTCGTTCAATAATCGACTTTGATATGGAATCAAAATTACAGGTTACTGACCTGACAGAGCTTCGGAGACTCGAACGTACATAAATTTAAAGTTAGAACAGAGTATAGTTACACATGCATTTAATTAACCTCGTAGTGAACGCCGCTCATCTAATATACATATTGAGCGCATTGTTAGTATTTTTTTTTAACGTTAACGTTGTTGTTGTTGATACTACATTGATGCATATAGTAAGACTTAAGCAATGGGATATTTATTCACATGTCCGCGCGAATTCATTTCAGCCGGCAGCCTGATACTAAATCTCGCGGTGGTAGGTTCGACAGATAAGTACCCACCACAACAAACTCCCACCACCGACTTTAAACCTCTTTTCCGTTCCCAAAAGCTACCGAAATAACGAGGCCAACAGAGGGAACAGGTTTTTATTAACACCGGATCGATCGAAACGACCAGCATAATAACCTAACGGAAGATGTGCTTCGATAGCATGATATCAAAATACCAACTCGAATGCTCGAGGTCCATTGTTTACTCTTTGCTGAAAGTCATATCGGAAGACATGGGTGTGTCGATAGAACTGGGCAGGTTAGAAATTAAGCCGTGGTTGTTACAGCTGTTGTAGTTCTATAATTTATACGACGGATTCTATTTGGCTATTCCGGGTATCCCTGTCAAAACTTAGTTTGGTGGATATCTCGAATATCAGGCTAAAAGGGCAGCACAGAGGGTATCGAAAGGGAGATCGTATTTAGTCGGGATATCTCATGGGTCGTTCCATGGTTCACAGGCTCTGGTAACGAGTTTTAAACTCAAAACAGGGGCTAACTGCATACTCTGCTCGCCTTTCTAGAATTATGCTCTGCCTTACTATACCTAATTCTAGATGTGTGATAATAACTAGAGAAGGGGGGCTCCACTTTTGGGAACTATTTCTAGGGTCAGCGGTTTCATTCCCGAACCTCGAGCTTTGCGATTGCCCCCGGTATTTTTGAGATTGCCTTTAAATACCCGCGGAAGGCGAGTACAACTAAAAAAATTCTTTCCCGTAATCAAGTTCCAGCCCTGCGTTTTTACTGATGTTGCATTTCTGTGCTATCGCGATTCTAATTCTTGCCCTTGTGGCACAAGCTGCCCCAGTCAGGGTTAGAGTTAATCATGTCTCTGTTGGCAATGAACCAATTCAACCCGACTATGCCCTATGGACTATATCTGGTGGAACCTCTGCCAGTTTCACGGACAGCGGAGTCACATTTAAGCTTACTGTCCCGAGCTCCGAGCTTAGGGGAAGTCGCTGGAAGATGATTACGGTTAGTAGTCCAACTAATTAGTAGAGTTAGCTTTGCCAACCAGATTTGTAATCGTCTCAACTAACACTGATATTACGACGTGGGCCGTTAGACTAAGATGGAAGCATTCCTTGGGGAAAGGGTGATTGGGGAGGGCATATCAACTGATGGCAGTACCGCTGTTCCAATCACTCTTACCTTGACCGGACTTTCCGCTGGAACACATACCCTTCTCACATGGCATAACGGCTGGGATAACCTTGCCAAAGTCGCAAACATTAAAATCACAGTTAACGGGGCAACTGCAGTTTCTGTGAGTCGGCGGATACGCTAAACCTTCAATTCATCTGCTAATGCGGCTTAGAGTCTTGCACAAACTGTACGCAAAGACAGTATTTGGGAGGCTTCATCTTCCTATATTAGCTTTTCTGCTACGGCTGGTCAAGCTGTTACTATTGTGTATACACCCCTCTCAACTTCTGGCGTCTCAGATCTACGAGCATTCATCAATGCGTGGGAAATCGACACCCCGAATATCGCCACTCAAGTCCGTTATCCTATTCCTGGACACGGTGATGAGCATTACCAAGGTGGAGGGTCCGTCAAGTGGCAAGCTCCAACAGGAGGAGCTGCGAGCTACGATGTTTACCTTGGAAAGAACACTGCAACAGGTCTTCAAAAAGTTAGCAGTAGCCAGACTGGAACTAGTTATACATTTTCAGGTATCAATCCGTCATATATAAAGCCCCTAAAGGCGATAACGAGATTCCATGAGCCTGTACAACTTAAAAGGCTGATACACAATAATTACAGGCCTTAATACCTTGGACACATATTACTGGCGAGTTGACCCTAAGACCAGTTCCGGGGTTGTGACAGAAGGCCGTGTTTTCAAGTTCAGACTTGCCCAGTTAGCATTCCCTGGAGCACAAGGATATGGGTGAGAATCAATTCAGCCGTCCCTATGTTAAATGCATGCAATTAAAATCGCAATATATATCAGCCGATTTGCACGGGGCGGTCGCGGTGGCAAAGTTGTCAAAGTCACCAGCCTAGCAGATTATAGTGGAACTCCCGTTAAGGGGACTCTTCGATATGCAATTGAAGAAGAGACTGGCCCTCGGAATATAATTTTTGATATTGGAGGTAAGCCCAAGAAAGCCTTACCAGCTACCCTTTACATACTAGGAATTGACCTAAAATTCGCGATCTCAAACAGGTGTTATTACACTCTCATCGCGCCTGAGTCTTACGGACCCTTATGTTTCAGTTATGGGACAAACTGCACCCGGTAAGGGCATTGCTATTAGAGGCTGGCCGCTTGGCCTCTCAGGAGCTATAGACTGTATTGTGCGACATATGGTATGGCGCCACTAATGCGATATTCAATGCCGTGACATTGAAAGCTAACATTGCGTAGCGTGTCCGACCTGGGAAAGTCACCGGCCTCACTGTCGATGGAATGGGCTTACAGGGTTCGAACCACGTAATTATGGACCGTTGCTCGATGGTATGTATTCATACCCAAAGTTACCCTCCTGCGATGAGATGCCTCAGTTCAGTCAAAGCCGATTAATAATCTCTTTCAATATTCTATCGATATTTGCCTATATAGGGTTGGGGAATCGATGAATCCCACTCATCGCGCAATGCTGGTAACATTACATTCATGCGCAATATGATTTCGGAGCCGCTAAATATTGCCGGCCATCAGAATTATCCAGCTGGTAAATAAGACAAACATGCGTGGTCATACCCCATATTAGAAATATTTTGACTGACAGAGATTCTAGGAACCGGGCACGGATACGCGGCCTCTATTGGTGGTGATATCTCATCCTACTATCACAACTTAATCGCTCATGGTAGGTAAACGCATATATATATACACACGTATATATATGTCCATATCGCATGAATCTATATCTCCTTCTCAAATCCTTCGCACAAATATCATAAAGCCATTATTCCGTATATATGCATAAGACTAGTGGTGCTAATAATACTGAAAAACAACTAGCTCAGGGAAGAAGTTGGTCAATGGCTGGTGGGGCAGCACCGGATGGCAGCTTCGCAGGTCGTTTAGATATTCGTAATAATGTCGTCTACAACTTCGGAAATCGGGTGACAGATGGTGGTGCGCACGAAGTTAACTTTGTTGGGAACTACTATAAAAAAGGGCCAGCCTCGACTCTCAACTACGATCTCGTAGCGAACGTAAGCCGAAACCATCCTTTGATAGACATTGCCGGCATGTGAGTAGTCTAGCTGATTACATTTTCGATCAATAGTATGAGGATGGTCTCCCCGGGACTCAGCAATATCATTGCGCCGGCAACTCTATGCCAGGTGTATTTAGCCAAACCTCAACCCAAGTTGTAAGCAGAGGCCAGGCTGGAGCATGCTGGGCAGATGTATCCATCTCACCTGCGCCTACCTACCAATTCTTTTTTAACACTCCGTAAGTTTTCTTTGCTTCCGACTGATCGTTTTCAAAACACCACGTGCTAGAGGCTCGGGGGCAGCAGCTTGTACAAGAGCATGCGCGTTGCCGCGCCCGCGAGTGTCGAATCGACTAGACGTTTTTGGCCCCAACTTAAGTACACTTAACTTTCGATACATATATCGCATATTGACCGTATGGCGTATATTTCTAACGCTTATGATTACTTAATATTTTTAGGTTCTTCCCATCATATGTCGAGGAGCTCACAAGCACTGAGGCATTCAAGCGAGTTCTATCCGACTCCGGTGCTCAATCTCCCGTCTTCGATGATCACGATAAACGAATCGTTCGGGAAACTAAAGATGGAACCACAACGTACACTGGCTCTGTCGGTGGCAAAAAGGGGATCATAGACAACGAGGCAGACGTTGGTGGTCTCGAGAGTTTTCCGACCACCACAAGATCCAGTGACTGGGACTCTAATGGAGACGGGATCGCCGATTGGTGGCCCCTTAGCGAAACCGGCGGTACTGGGTATACAGCCCTCGACGGCTATCTCAATTTCATGGCCGATCCGCACGTCTTCGTTACGCAAGGTTCAACGACAACTATTTCGCTATCACAGTTCGCGTTAGGCTTCAATAATCCTACCTTCACTGCGACAGTTTCTAAGGGAACCATCACGGTTTCCGGTAGCAATGGATCTTACAAAGCACCATCGACTCAAGGAATCGATTTTATGACACTAAACATTAAAGATGCTGACGGGTCGACTTGGACAAGAAAGATTGGTATTGCCATCTTTACCCAGGGGAGCATCACACTTAATCCATCAACCTCGACCACTACTTCGAGAACAGCTACCCCAGCCACAACGACCCCTAATAACACAACCCCAAACCAGCAATCTACTACAACTGCAAAAACTACGAGCTCGACGACTCTTAGCACCTCGAGGCTTACAACAACTCCCCCTCCTGCTGGCCCAACCCAGAGCCAGTGGGGCCAGTGTGGTGGCTCTGAGTGGACTGGGCCTACCCGCTGTGCCGATGGCTTGTCATGTTCGGTCTTGAATCCATATTATCATCAATGCTTGTAGGAGCTGCAAGGTCATATAACAGATGGCTCTGGTGGAGAGATAAGAAATCATCCCAGCTCAGGCGTAGGTGGGCTTGCTTTAATTTCAGTTCACCCCTCCGTTGCGTCTATTTTAGCTCTCACATATATATAACTGGTTCCAATGTAAATAAGTTCACTGATATCCATTTTTGACCTCTATGTGGGACAGCTCCGGCTTAACGATTATCCCACGAAATTAATCTGGATTAGTACTTCCCTACTATATACAATTCAACTATGCCCAGGGCTCTTGGGTCTTTTTTACTGTGTTTAATTGAGACTGGAACATATGTAAAAGTGCTCATATAATATCTTGACTATTTGGGTACCACGATCTGACTAAGGTCAACTTAGACAAATACCCGTATTTTTACTATTATACACTAAAGTTAAATGATAGTCCCCTAATTAGTTATTTGTGAGGCGTCGGAGGGATGATATAATATGTACATCAGCAATATCTGTGAGGAATAATACGAGAATGTACCAGCACCTTAAACGTTTCCTTGTAGCTGTGCGTTGGGCATGATAGTCTCGTATTGAAAATTCGAAGAAACATCTATGCTGCAATAAGGTGGCTGATCTTAACGCCCTCATGGTAGTACAGCCGTTTCAACGTATAAGGAGAACTAGAACCTAGTCCATTTTGGGCCATGTACATGTACACAGCTGTTGCGGTTTTCAAGGTCATTGATTTGACACCACAGTATCGAAAGACCTCCGACCAAGTCTCCCCAATTTTTGCTTTGGATAGGTTTCGGAATAACGGTATCATCTCCTTCGCGAATGCCCAAACTGTTTCTTCGTTTCTATTTTCGGATTGATAGTGGAGCTCTAAAACCTTAACATTTTGGAACCGCCAGATTCCAAGAGAGGCCTAAACCATCAAGATATGTTAATTTCCTGTCAACGCAAAAAAAAATATAAATTTCACTAGCTCAGCTGCTACGTACCTTGATATCGAAGATATGCTCTTTTAAATAGCTACGAATGATCAATTTTGTTATGTTGTAGTAGTCAACTCCTAGCCATCGTTCTGGACATTTGAAAGCGCCGTTCAAACCAAGCTCTACTTGATATACACTTGGGAATTGTACACCAGTAGTCACATCCAACATTGGTTGTTTGTAGTCGAATGGTCTATGCAGGCCACAGCATTGGGGTTTCTTTGCGGTTTCTAGTTCGTCTGTTGCAACAGCTAGTTGGAACTTCGTGACATGATCCTTTGCGCTGCCCAGTGCCATATATAACGCTTCAAATATCTTGTCATTCGCCGGGTTCCCATCGGCGAGACCATACAAAGAGATACTGAGAGAATCAAGAGTCGCAAATTTCGTTTCGTCCTCAGATACAAGTCCATCTAAAAACTCGAAGAGGTCAAATCGGCAAGGTCGGCATTGTATTTTGAGGTCGTCAAGGCGAGGTATATTCGAAATTGCGTTCTGTAGCAATTTAAGAGCAATGTTAAAATTGAAGGGCGAGTCTTTGGGCATCACGAGCCCGAAACTTCTAACTTGTCCGCATCCGCTAAGTAGCCAAAAGAGATCTTCAAGCTCCAGCTCTGAGTAGGTATATTCGCCATTTCGGTATAGGGTTCTCGAGTGTCCTGTAACCAGAGCAGTTACATCTTCAAAAACGACTTTGAGGGAACTAGGATTATTAGAAGTTAGTACAGTTCAGATTTAATACAGCTATCCCTCATGGCTTCAAACATACCGAATCATATGCTTATTTCTATTAAAAGTATTAAAGACCTCGGAATTTCCTTTTTTATGGACAAGAAGTTTAAATTGAGGCTCTTTGCGATAAGCGATCTTAAGCTCAAAGTTTTTATATACGCTTTGAAGGACGCTGAAGCGTAGTCCAGAGCATGTCTCTGAAAGATTTATCCGGTCCGATTTGCTAACGTCGGAATAACTGAGAACTTGTTGGATAACTTCTGAGGGTAAATCTAGTATTCCTCGTCCCTTTTTAACGGGTAGATTGCGGTTCGAGCTTGAGCTTGAGAAGAAACTCCTTAAACTTGATCCTGACTTAGAGGTGGATTTTGTAAGCCTTGGCGGCTCCAGGAACGTCCGTCTGTCTAACGAGGAAGTTCTGGTGGGCTTAATAGACTTTTCCGGGTTGATAGAAACCCGAAAGAGAGATCTTTGTCGCATAATGGGCATCTGCATACCGGCTGACTGTAAATTCTGTAAGTTTGACTAATATACTGTGAAAGGTATAGAACGTATTGAGTAAAGGTCTAAAAATATGCTTGGTTAATAGTTAGTCTACACGGAGTCTCCGATCCCTTTAAATCGTTCTATCGGAAATTATGGTTCGTTTTTCCGTTGAAGGGGCATATCTGTCACAGCCCCGATTTCAGAATAAAGTCTTCGTTGTGTCGCGGAGACATCCAAATGATCTTGCATGTTTACTACCATATTGCATAACCCAAGAAAACATAAGAAAACACAAGCAATTCTATATGCTGGTCTTGGTGGGGGCTACCTTGATATTACTGGTCTGATACTTGCCATGCATAAACATTGGCTACTAGCGAAGCTAAAACGTCGAAACGGGTGAGGTTTCCCTATTGACACCGGTAGAAACTGCATGTTTCCATTCACGCGCTAACTGTTATAGGATGCTGTAACCGTTCGCTAGTTTCGCATAGATTTCGGTAGCTCCCGATGGATGAAATAGAGGAATTTGCATTTGCTGGTGCAGATGATTTTGAGGCTTGTTTCTAGCCTAACACAACTTAATTTCGATATCCCTCCCGATAATTGGGGGATCTGAGGTACGAAGACGCCTCAGATCCAAGGTCTCCGATAAGCCACGCTAGATTTTGTGAAACAACACCAAAGCACAAAACAATGATTGGACCATGGTATCCCATTATTAGGCTACTTAAAGACGCTTTGTGACTAGTCGGGGCCGTTCTTAGATTGGACTGGTGCAGCTTTGGAGTAATCTAATATATAGGATAAATGGTGAATATTAAATATTTTATACCTGAGATACAGAGCATATAAATATCGAAGCTAATGTGATTAAGGTTAATTCCTAGCAACTGGTCCAGCTAACAATCGGCGATTTAGTTCCCTCAGGGCCACACTAGTGAGGAGGCAATGGCCGCCATAGAGAGATACAATCTTTGTCCTGAACAGCGTCAAGTAAATTTTCTCGGCTCGTCATCGGCTCGGACCTCCACTGTGGCTCATTCGCAGCTGCCTGTAACAAGTCTTGATCCATAAGCTTGAGTATACCTCGATAACAATCTCTCCTCTCATCCTTCATTTCGGCAAGGTCTGGGATCGTCCATTGGTCATACAGTCGACCATGTGTATTTGCTGGGGGGTAGCGTCCATGAGCCTTCATAAAGAGATAACAGAGATAGCAAAGATATTTGCTTGCCCCAATAACCCGGGGAAACAGGGCTCCCCCTTTATTCGTTATGGAAAGCTCATCATTTTTCAAGTCATAAAAGACAATCAATTGTACCTCAGCATGTACATGACATGTTTTCGCCCAGTCTTCGTAACCAATACTCGTAGGTATGCTGGAGTATGGTGGCAAGTATTCAAATCTGAGATGTTGGAAGTAGTACGGATATCTTTTGCAGGCCCGTAGAAGAGTTTGTGTGACGCGGTAGTAAGCGGCAATCTTTTCGATCTGCCTTAATGTCTTGATGGCCGATCGTACCTGGGGGGTTGGCCCGACTTTCGCTAAGCGGAGGGCATATTCTTTAATCAGATCTGATGTACATAGTTCATAACTCCATTGTACGAGGGTTTTGATGTGGAGAAATTCGTCGTCTGACTCTGGGAGCGTATCTTCAAAACTCTCATAGGCCTTTCCAAGGGATTCTATACTGGTTTCCACAGCCTTTCGCTGTACCTTTTCTTTCTTTATGTAAAGGAACTGAACCCTATGCAGAAGATTTTTGAAATCCTCCCATAAGGGTTTTTTATGTGTTCGGGAAAGGTAGGTTGGCTTCTCCCATTTTGAAGACCGCAAACGTCCTAAGATGCGGCGCTTGTGCAACCGTATAACTAATTTAAGGATTTCAACGTCTTCGAGTCCCTCCCCACCCAGAGCTCTTGCGGCCAGACTCCCGCGGATCTCTTCTAGCAATTCCTGTAGCGCAGTATTAATTACGTCTACGGCAGCAAATCGAATAGTGAGCGACTGTTCCTCGACATTCTCTTCGAGGCATACAGCAGCAACACTCTGTGCCCCTTGTTCTACGGCTACAAGAAATGCAAATACGTCTGCAAGGTTCTGTTCATCTGCAATTGATAGGCGTCGGGTGCCGTCTGTGTCAACAGGGAGAGGAAATATTTGTGCGTCGCAAGGAACGGAGTTCGTGCGTCCCTCAAGGGCAACAATATGACCACGAAAGGTATCTTCATCCAAATCCTGCCATATAGACAAGCCTGGCGCTGCTGTCCGTGGGTCCATATGGGGTGTTTGCGAATGAAGATGGACTTGAGACTAAGCTTGTATCTGCTAAAGCCAACTAAGCTATGTACTTGCGTATGTCAATTTAATAGACATAATGCCGAGGGTGGTTTAATGAGCAGAGGGGTTGGTAATAGTTATGGATGGACCTTTTGGCCGGAGAGAAGGCACGGGTGATGTTTATTGGCGGGAAGAGGTTTGCAGGGTTTTACAATTTTAAAGTGTTGTTTTGGATCATGCGAAAACACAACGCTTCGCGGTCTGTGTTGATCCGGCCTTGTGTTAAACGTCAACTACCCTCGGGGTCTTAGGTACTTTTCTAGGACTCCCTCCAAATATTAAAACATTTTAAAAAGAAAGCAAGGCGTCTTATTTTCTTTCAGGACACTATTTATACTATTTTAAGTTCCTTTTCCCCTATAACCCGTCTTGAGGAACTAGCCAAAACCCCGTACGGGAATTCCAAGCACATTGGAAATTTGACAACTGTCACACTAATAGACTGGTCTTGTACTAAAGCTGGCATCGTAGATCTAATATTTTGGATGTAAGATCTTAGGGCTGTCGACAGGCAATTTATTTTAAACATTTTAGATAGTACCCGTATACCTGTTCCCTTTCCACTTTGGCCTACCCTTCGAAAGATGCATGGTGGCGGGCTCTCGCTAACCAATCGAAAATTTTTAACCATAAATGCAAACTCGAAAGCTATGCATATGACAGTTAACTCTTAGTAGCAGGCGACGTGATATATAACATGGGCACCTATGAACACATAAGGTCCTGAAAAAATATTCCTTGGGAAATTTCCAAAAACCATAGGGGAGATAGAAAAACTGGCGATAGTATTCTGGCATCTTGGTTGGATCCGAATTGCTTTATATTTAGAATTTATCGTAACCACTAGTTCTCCAGACTTTAGATATTACTACTAACTATACCGTTCTCATAAGAAGATCTAGGTCCTACTCGTGAGATATGTACAGATAACACTCAAAGAATTGTAGTTGAGCTAAATCCAGGTCACCCTCTTTGGGCATCTTTCCGGATTAAATTAGATGTATAATCTCGGAAGGATAGCTTATAATCGCATGTGGTAAAATTCACAGCCTCGTGCCTATGAAGAAAACGGTACTTAATACAGAATGTATTGTATAATACAAACGAACGGATATCATGCGGAAATAGATTCTTATTTATTAGGGCGCCACCTTAGTCTAGATATGACAAAAGTACCGGCTAAGTTACATGTTTGGTCCTTAGGTAAAAATTACCCCGCACCCAAGGCTTACCGTACTAGCGAAAATACTCATAATCTTGAAATTCGCCATATGGATTTTCAACAGCGAACAGAGCCGTTTGAAATTGACTAACTTAGGATGCCACCAGTACATGACCGCGGTTTATGTGCTAGCATGTTTAGTACCGTTAAAATTATCAAGTGCAAGACTATCAATTAGAGTAGTGGTCGATAGTATTGGATCAAACTGTGCAGGAAGCCCAACCGGTAGATTCACCTTCACCTTTTGAATCTTAAACTGGATTGACTCGAGATTTTTCCAATTGTCGTTGAAGCTATATATCATCATATCTGTCGCTCGAAGAGTGGTCGCCTTGGCGATATCTAATGGTGGGTTTGCTTCGAACTTGACAGTAGTGGTGATCGTGGTCTTCTCGTTTGATTGAGGAGTAATGTACTTGGTACCAGTAAGCGTAATTTCGCAACTTGCAGGAAGGACCATCTGCGTAAGAGGGTCGCTTGGAATAAGGTCGATTAAAGAACTTCCTTGGGTTATGGCCGGTACGAAAATACACCCCATACAAATCGAGCCGAGATCAAAGCTTCTAAATAAGGGTTGCCCATCTAGGCCTTTCGCAATTTTTATTCCGACGGTTTTGCCTCTATCGGTGACCCTATCTTGGAAATTTGGCGAAATGCGGGATATGTAATGGCTTGATGTGCATGGCCGTAAAAGGGACGTTTTCAAAGAGGCGGCTGGGACACTCTTTTCTGGTAGGTTCTGTGCCTCGATCACAGTGAAATCAGATAGGTCAAACTGCTGAACGGGATCATTGATGCGCCCGGTTATCTGGCCGGTCTGGAATTGAGAGTCTTCGAACTGTTGGATTCATTATTAATTTTGTCAGTGAAAATACAATTTTAGCTGGGGAATAAGCTTCATCATGCTGCCTAGGATGCGACCGGAAGCTCTATAGTGATAAAGTATCTGAATTCGTGGAGCCTACATTTAACGAAAATGGCTGGTCTTGGGAGACAACTAGGCCAGCCAAAGTGAAAGCTAATACTGTAAATAATCGATTTGATAACATCGTCGGGAATTTGTTTATTGTTCTGCAGGTGTAGTGGACCATATCAGGCAAACCTACGGGTTTAAAACTCTTTTATATTCATATATGCTTAATGAGAGCCTTAGTTCTGGATCCAACTCTGCAATTTTGTTAGTCTGCTCCTGGCCAGAACTTCCATGGGGTAATCATTCAGCTGAGCCCAGCTTGCATGTTGGAGATTTGAACACCGATGTTGCACAAGTAGTTCCACAAATGTTGTGATCGATTAAGGCTGTACTCACTCGCTGAAAAATCCATTATCACTACTTGAGATTACCTGCTACATTATCTTTGGCTCATATGGTTGCACAGAGGTAGGACGGTGTGTATACAACTTAAAATACTTTAGAGTTGTTGCATCAATATAGAATTGTCGATAATTAACCGACCACTCTATAGCCAGGTCAAATGTGCATGCAAAATTCTAGAACTAGGAGTCCAGACTGCGCACAGCCGCGGCGCCGGGCACATGCATATTGGGTGATCGCTAGAGGCATCTGTATACATATAGATCTGTAACACAAGCATTTGAATCAGTTCCAGGGAGTTAAGTTTTTATTTGTTCCGCGGACCCGGGTTGTATTTTTGCATTGTAATAACATGTGATTTGTACTACTTGCCATTCTTACTTAATAATCAGCAGCCTAGATCTTAAATAAGGTTAAACTTAAGTAGTATATTGGATCAAAATATGGAGCTACAATCATGGGTCAGATGTATGCGAATGGATTACTATATCTAGGCATCCAGGTACATAGGTATATAGGTTAGGGGCCTCGGGGTCTGATCAGCGGCTCGTTTAATCAGTGTAACGTAGATTAATCAGGGAATCTCCTGTTCATATGATCATCAGGCACTCTAGCGACAAGTGTTTCAAAACAGGTACTGTGCCCTAAGAACTTGGTGTACGACTAGAGGTACCTCTAACAAATTGTATTATCCAAGTGATTACTAGTAGGTACTTTAGGCCAGTTTTTTTCCAAGTACAAAATTAAAAAAGCGTAATTTGATAGTTAGGTACCGGTCGGGTCACTTCACAGAGACTGGTTTACGAGACCAGTACCTATGTATCTGCAGGGCCGCCTTCCTAGTATTTGGAGTTTGGGGGTTGTATCATAACCTAAATAAGGGATCTTCTAAATACTATGCCATGATATATTGATGTCTTATAATCCCCCGAGTTCAGATTACCATGAAAATCTAGAGAGTTGAGTCTTAAGTTACGAGACCGGTCTTAAGTTACGAGACCAGTCTTAAGTTACGAGACCAGACTTAAGTTACGAGACCAGCCTCAAGTTACGAGACCAGTCTTAAGCTTGTTTTGCAAATAACTCATATATAGACTTAATTTTTGCCTTCAGATGACTTAGTGAATTATGATGGGTGGCATAGGAGACACTCGCCCCTCCTAGCTCTTTAAGAGCATCAAATGAAAATCCTTGCATTTTGTTTTATTTTTCCATCATTAGAGGATTTAAAAACTTCGCCCGAGGCTTTGGTTACTTGGGATGTCAGGGGATGATGTTATTAAGTAGCTGGTGTCGATCAGGAATAAAAAGTAATAGTATCCCAAAGGCTCTAAGCGGGACGCTGTTGATTTAGGATTCCGATCCGGGTCATGTAGTAGGAATTCTAGAGGCCTCATGAGGATTTCCAGCTCGGAAGTCATGTTCATTTATGGAAGTATGCTATGTACACCCTTGAAAACATTCCATATCCACAAGCCGGCATTATATAATTATTGGGTGAAAGCCAGGATACTATTTATGAAATATCCAGCTTTCTAGTAGAGGCGCTTAGGAGGAGACATGGAAGCCTTGATGGTCAAGCTTCCAACGTTCTGCCAGCCCTTCTTCAACAAAGAGACGAGGTAGTTGATGGCCAACATGATGTTACCGATCAACTGATCCTCAGTCATACCGACGTTTCCGACGGCGACACCCAAGCAGAGAACCTTCTTCAACTGGAACTTGATCGTAGACTTGACATCCGTCAATTTACCCGTGAGATCCTCATTATGCGAAATCGGGGTTGGGAATTTGCCAGCTGCAGCACCATTAGGTTAGCCTCGTTTCAACATCCACCGGCTCTGCTGTTTCTCTTTTGGAAGTATTGGCATACCCTTGGAGAGACCAGGTCCCAAGAGACGTGGAATCTGCTTGATCAAGTTCTCGGAAGCGATGAAGGCATCGTACTTCCTGGCGAGCTTCTTGATCAACTTCTTGTTCTTGTTGAGCTTCTTCAGATCGTCAACAGACATGGAGTCAACACCAACGTGCTTAGCACGATCGATATCGTGCTGGTCACCGAGGATGCAGACGCTCATGTTTGGGCGAGGAACCTGGGGAAGCTTGACGGTTCCGGAGAAACGCTTGTCACGCTGGGGGTCATAGTTCTTCAAGCCGATCTGGAGTTCGACGGTCTCCAGAAAGTTACGCTTCTTGGTTTCGAGACTGTAGGTAAGGAGTTCCTTGACGTGTCCACGCACTCCGGCTGTATATCACGAGATAAACCTGTCAGCTTATGTTCGTTGTTTCCAACTCCGGCTTCGAACTTCGCCGGCCGAATCTGGTCCTTAGGGGTCTGAAGGAAACGCACCGACTGAGATTTTCGACATTTTGAATGTGGCAGTCTTCCAGACGAATTATCGTAACCTTTCGTTTGGTGAGGATTTTTGCGAGGAGAGACAAAGTTGGTCGTGATGTCGTGATAGATGATGATTGATGCTGATAACCTTCAATTCGAATTCGAGATTGTTTTTTTTTTTTTTTTTTTTTTTTTTTTAGAATCAAGCTCGATCTAGCCGCATCTGGCTTAATGTGGGGTTAGGGCTAGAACCAAAATCCAACAGCTGCAACACAATTATCTCGTGCTGAGAACAACACATGCAGACTTGGCGAAACTAGAACAACACATGCCCGAATTAATGAACATGGGCTGCAAGACCCCGCACCCGTACCACAGCGGGATTGTTTCCCTCGGGTTTTAATTGGCATGAAAACTTGAGAATAAATATATACAGGCATCTTACACCTTCAGGCCATATCTGCCGCTCGGGCTTTGAAAGGGGAATATGTCAACATACCAGATTTATGGCAAAAAGTCTATTCAAAGTGCTCG
Source organism: Orbilia blumenaviensis (assembly GCA_036872755.1). Classification (NCBI taxonomy): domain Eukaryota; kingdom Fungi; phylum Ascomycota; class Orbiliomycetes; order Orbiliales; family Orbiliaceae; genus Orbilia; species Orbilia blumenaviensis. The sequence continues at coordinate 1,253,446 of JAVHNS010000013.1, forward strand.
ATGCTGTTATGATATCCATTGATTACTACAAAGGCGCCAGTGGCACTTACCATTTGAGAAGGGTTTGTTGGCGGCCTGTGCGCACATATGCGCCCTACAAAACCAAAGTCCAGGCACAATTTGGCACAGTTGCTTGGGAGAAGGCTTGAAGGTTTTAGTTGGACCGTGTTGCCCCCCATTGGCCTGCATAACCGCCGGATCCTACATACCTATATAGAAAAAGTTGATTTATGACAAGGGCAAGTGCGCCGATGCAATGCCGTGTCTTATAAACCGCCAATCTCTGGCATTTTAAGAGCCTGCAGAATGCTAATATTAATATTGCTTTTGCGAAGATTCACGAGGTCCTGTGACCACCCGGGGCACCCTACCTGTTGTTATTAATATAATTTGCTGCCATCTCGAGATCTTGTATCGCTCAGCGGCCACCTCCCCACTCTTCCAGTATACGTCTTTTTCCCCGACTCACCGGACAAAACCAGCTGCCAAAACACACCTAGCTATGACAGAGACAGCAATGGCGAAATCCTGGCCCTCGACCATCGATAAGGGCGCAGAGCTACAATACACCCTTCTGGAATACCTTCAGCCACCAGCACGAGAAGTCCCAAGAAACTTGAAGGTTGCTAGCGGGAAAGATAGTCAAAATGAAGAGACGCCTGATCTAGGACAAGAGAAGAAAAAAACACCTGGCGGGATAGAAGAGGGCGGGGAAACAGCTAGTCCAGAAGTAAAGGGAGAGCAGAAATTCAAAGAAGCCAGCAGCGACCCAGAGAATTCGAAGCAGAAGGCCCACGAAGAGTCGAGAGTGCTCGACGAGGCAACATTGAAGCACCAAATTATTCAGAATAAGGATGAGGGGAAAGAAAAGGGTTCTGAAAATGAGACTGAACCTGACAATCCAGAAAAAGAGCCCGAGGTTCAAGCTGAAAAACAACCTCCAAGCCCTCCAGCCAATAACCCAAAGGAATACTTTGACTCTCCAGATCTCAAAGTTGTAGTAAGGGTAGGGCTTGCCGATTCTGCTTTCCTTGTTTCCTCACATGCTTTAGCCATGGCGTCGAAAAAATTAAGAGAAAAGTTAAACTCGGAAAGCACTAAAGAGCTCGAGGATAAGCCATCTGGAGCTTTAAGTAGTGGTATTACCAGGGTCCTGAACTTAGAAAACGCCGATCCTCTATCTTTGGATATCTTATTTCAAGTTATGCATTGGAAAACCGACAATTTGCCCCAGAAACTGACATGGGACTCTCTTCGAAAACTCGCCGTTGTTTGCGATAAGTATGAATGCGGCAAGATACTGAATCCCTGGCCGTTGATATGGATGGAGGACTACGAAGGGCAAGCGACACTCCCCGGGTTCGAGGACTGGATATTCATAGCAAACGCATTGGATACCAGGAATACAAAGGCAAGAGATATCTCAAGGAAATTAGTCCTAGAATCTTCTTCGATCAGCAAATGTGGCACATATATTCGACGAGACGTTCGGGGGATCGGGATCGCAGCGCATACTGTTGAAATCGAAGTTGGTCTCATCCCCACTAGGGTCTTAGGTACGTGATAATTGTCTTGCTTCTCGCGTCCATGAAACTTACTGATGTCCAATTGTTTTCCGCGAACAGAATACGTCCTTGAAGAGAGGGCTAATGCTGTAGAAAGCGTTATTAACCTACTAAGACAATTTGTGGGCGGTATCACCGGCATATCTGAAAATACTGGGTCATTTGGGTTAGTAGGGGCACAATTCTGTCAGAATGAGGCCTGTTCAGATATAGCTTTAGGATCAGTCCTACGAAGCCTGAAAATTCTTAACCTGTGGCCGCTACTGCGCCCAGGTGCTCCACAAGAATGGCATGGGTCAATCACAACGCTAGTCATGCAGATTGAATCTCTCAGAATGTCAACCTTCCTCCAGAAAACCGGAACTCTAGAAGAAAAGGTCACAAATAGTAGTTCTGAGCGTGAAAGTCTGGAAGTGCGACCGAAGAATACGTCAAAACTAACAAGTCCTTCGCCAAATCGACGACCTGACAACTCCGGCTTTAGAAGTAAGCGGCGCCCAAGCCGAGGTCCATCTAGTCGCACAGGTTCAGATACGCCCACGCCAGATTCCGATAATCTCCCGCCAGAATCTACCAGCCAAAAAGATTCCGCCCTCAATCCTATAGTTAGCTCGATGATTGTTAGTGAGGAGATGGCCGTCAATTTATACGAAGACCAGAGCAGCACTTCCTGGGATCCTTTGTTATTTGGAGGGATGAGATATTCGAGGATCCTCGGTGATCGATGGGCCGCAAGTATGGACAGCATCCGATACGACTACCCTGCTTTCGAAGGGATACATTGGTATCGACGTGAGTTCCCAGAACCCTGCGGCCCGTGCAGTGCATTTCACAATACTAACTACTGTAACCACAACAGGCGACTATTATCCATGCCCATCCGCATTCGCGTTAGGTGAACTAATCACAAAATGTCGCAATATAATCGCAGATATCTGCGCAGGGGGATACCAACCTGGGGCTTGAAGCAGATACACAGCCCAACATACATCTAAGTGTTTAATTGGCTTATTCTTTGAAATTTCGTCCTCAACCGCACCCGTACTCGCCCTAGCTAGTTAAACTTAGTAGCTTTAAATAGCTCTATTTGCCTATTGATATTTTTACTTCATATTGATTAAATCGGTTACAAAACAAAAGAAAATTCCGGTACGCCAGAACTGATTTGAGCCTTGTGTTACATTAAGCGTTTCAAGCAGGCGCCCGGTCTTGGCGGCACGGCCAAAGCGTGCTGGAAGAATTCCACACATTGTTCAAATAGAGAGATAGAAGGCTGAACTGCGGCAGCACCATCCCGCCCTGAGTCATGAGATTGATTTTAAAATTCAGGCACTATATATATAGATATACTGGCAACATCTGCGCTAGTTACCAGGGCGTAAATACATTAAGACTGTGCCTGGCTAGGTTTTCGAGGCTATTTTGATCCATAAAGCAATGGCGGCATGGTATCGATAAGCATGCCGTGGGTGCATATGCAGATGCAATCTGCGACTCATAACTTGATGGTGGCGCTCCTAATTCAGGCAACATTATTGGTTTTTGTTGACGCCACCAAACAATAATATATCTGGTCATGAGACTACCCGATGGCTCGCAGAGTTACAGCACACGTTGGGCGGCATTTTAATAAGAGTGTCTACTAGGCTAACTTGACCTGGTTCACAACCACTGGCACCACCACTGCGGCCGCAAGCGATATTTGCCTAGTGCAAGCCCCACGCGAGATCGAGATCTGGAAAGTTATAAAGCACTGCAGTTCCTGCAACCATGATTCCATCAGCCCCTTTTCATGCAGATAAAATCTCATACCTCCATTCAATTACTAAGTGTATCAATATCTAGCCTCAGCTTGGGGGTTGGCATCGTTGATATAGATATATAATCGACTCCGACCGGTCTCCATACTCCAACGAAGATGACCTATGGATTCTCTGATAGTCTCTGGCCGCTCAGCCTTGACACAGGTACAGCCTTTTGTAATCTCAACAATGCGAACTATGATCAACCGCCAGCCAAGGAACTCATTTCTACGCCAGAAAAAAAAGATCCTAGCAAGGATGAGACTAAAAAGGTCGAAGGAAAAGAAGACGACGGCGTTGATGATGTAAAAGGCGAACAGCAACATTCGAAACCAAAATCTTTAGAAACTGCCTCCGCAGACGGAAACGAGACCTCTAGCGATTCTGTTGTCCACGAAGACGAAATCGCATATAAAAAAGGAGTTTTCCAACGGATCTCAAGTGACACCCCGATGAAATACTACGAATTTTCTGACTTGAAGGTGGTCCTCGAGAACGAATATGGGATTTTCTCTTTTTTGGTTTCGTCGCATGCTCTTTCTCTGGCTTCGGCAGTGTGGCGACAGAAAATAAACCACAGAGGACCTGAAGAGCTCGAAATGGAGATTTTAGATTCCGACATCACTGTCAAGGTCATGCGTCTGAAAGATGGCCATCCCCTCACTTTAGACCTGATTTTTCAAATCCTTCACTTGAAGATTGATGAGGTCCCTTCCAAAATATCGTTCGGCTTTCTTAAGGATATCGCCGTCGTCAGCAAGAAATATGAATGCGGAAGAGCGCTCCATCAGTGGCCACGAATATGGATGGATCCATACGAGAATCTTGCGACAAACCATGGATATGAAGATTGGATATTTATCGCGACAGTATTGCAACCAAGTAAGACCAAGGCTAAGGAAATATCTAGCAATTTGGTATTGGAAACATTCTCCAAAAGCATCTGTGGGACCTATTTGAAGCGTGAACTGAACTCGATGTCCACATCAACCGACTCTACAACTGAGGTTTCCCTCAAATATCTTCCGAGCGAATTTGTAGGTCTGTACACTTTCTTCCAATTCTAGGTATTAAAAATTCCCTCATTTAAGATATCTAATGTATCTTCATAATGGCAGAGTACGTAAACGAAGAAAGATTGAAAGTAGTTCGGAAAATTGTTACGCTCCTACGACAGTTTATTAGCGATATTGCAGACAAAAATCTCCACCAAAACTTGGGCCTCTTTAAAATATTCAAACTCTGCCAGAACGATGCCTGCTGTGACATCGCGCTAGGATCCCTTATACGGAGTTTGAAGGTCTCAAACCTTTGGCCGTTAATAAACTCAAGAACCCCGAGAGAATGGCATGGTTCTATCAGGGCACTTGTGAAGAGAATAGAAGGTTTGGAAATGACAACTTTCACTGTGAGAGCTCCAGCTTCGATCAAAGCACCCGTCAAAGCCCCTACCGGGACTTTGACTGGTACGGTAGCGTCGGTACGCTCGCCTAATAAAGGGGATAACCTTTTCGGCACAGGGTTGCCACTATTCGGAATGGCCAGTGCCACTGGAAATAAGTCGCCAGCTTTCGGTAGTGGTTCGCCAGCTTTCGGTAGTGGTTCGCCAGCTTTCGGTAGTAGTTCTCACGTATCCTCGCAGCCAAATTTATTCGATAATACCCCCCAAAAATCAGTCTCCGCGTAAGTCATGCCTGATACAAAGTCCAATCAACGTAGAATGCCTTCTTATGCACAGATATATCGTTATTGGGTCTAACATGTCCACCCATTCAATTAGATTTGGTTCATCTTCAACGGCAGAGCTGCAGGTTGCTGCGCCCACACAGTCGGAGCCATCGCAGCCTATCATCTATAGAACTTATGAGCGCCCAGCTTTCTTAAACACGTCTTACACCGGTAAGCGCACATGCGCAATCCCCCCCCGAACATTCCCCTTTGTCTGTGGGACATGATTCATTATCGTACTAACTTATTTCCCGTATAGAATTAGGCGAATACCGACCTTGTGCCTCAGCATATGCATTAGGCGACCTTATCACAAAGTGTAGGGAATTAATCAAGGATGTATTAGAAGCCGGCTATGAAGAAAAGGGTAATACGCCTTGACTTTCAAGCAGACATTTTCTACTTCCTATCCCAACATATTTTCAAGAAAGTAAAGTGCTAGCGAGTTTGGTTTCATGTTTATACATGTATCTGTTGCACGGCTGCGAATGAGTCGAATATTTCCATACCGCAGCTCCGATAAAGCTAGTCCCGCCAGCGTTGGTATCTGATGTTTAAGATTTTTCTAGTTGTCGCTCGGAATAGTTTTCGAAATATTAGAACTTTTGCAGACTTGAGCCATGTCACTTGACCAAAGTTACAATGAAGAAACCTGTATCTACAAACTGTTCATGTATATATAGTAAACTTTAAGACTTTGAATATGCATTCTATGAACTATCATGCCGACTACTAGGCAGAAATTGGCTGTGTTTCCACTCAGTGTTAATAATTAGTAACCTGGAGTGCCTTAACAAACTTCTGGTAATGGACGGACCTTTGGCAACATAAAGAACTTACGATACGTACACCATACGATTCTCTGCAGATCTGTAGGTGAGTTGTGATACAGTAATGCATGTCTCATACGGAGTGAGACCGTAACTAACCGTGATGCCGTCCCTTTTGTACACAAGATAGGTGCCAATAGATGCCAGCTGCGTTTTCCCAGTTAGTACCGTTGACAGCAATAGTGCTGGTGAATGTAAGACTTCCAATAGCCTGGTCGCTGAGCGATGAGATCCTTGGAGGAATGGTTAAAGGGATTGTGAGGGACTTTTGTTGGGTTTTAAGAAAATTCATTCCTATAAGAACTGAATTTAGTAGGGTTGTAGAAGTTATATGCACGTTGGGATTGAGGAGCAGCAGTAAAGCGGTCATTTGCATTCAAAATTTAGACACCCTTTCAGGCCTCCATATGGACACATACCGGAACTTTAATGAGCCGAATTTAATTTCTATGAATAGTTTTGTGCTTTGGACGATATCGCAATCCTAACCATGTGATATCGCGCATCTTTACACAAATAGACCTGTGATCAAAAAAAATATATGCCCGACGGTAAGTCGGTGCGAATCTATTAGTTGTGTTATAAAATATGGTTCTATACACTTTACGACCCTAATCTCGTATTATTACGAGGTGAGACCAGTTCTACCAACGAGACCACTTCTAGGCCCCTGTAGACAAGTACCAAACGTGTTTCTTCCATGGCCTTCCATGGCTATAGAAGGAAACTAGATTCAAGGCATAGTCTTGTATTTATACGATTATGAATTTGCAATTTTGAGCACATTAGCTTTCACAGCCGGGGTTAAGTGCAGTGATAGCTGCAATCTGGTAATAAGACACACTATAATCGATATAATCCCGGCTCATTGCGTAGCCATCCGCATCACCCAAGCCAATTAATCGGATATGCTGTAGGTAGCCGAGCCAAATTGGAATTTGTGTGTCGTGCTGAATTCATTAGCATAATTAATTAAGTCTATTCTTTTTATTAAGTTCCACCATACAAGATGAATATTGTTCCTAGGCTGTCGATATATGATATTTTCAAGCTATTGGGACTGGACTTTCTACGATCGAGTTTACCTACAAAGAAAGAAACGACTCAAAAACAGAGTTCTCGGATCTCAGAGGTACCCTTTTTTTTATGCTTTTCACAAAGAATTCGGAGCAAAGGAGAAGCCCGGCCAATCCCATTTATTTAGTCACCCTTTATGCAATGCGAAATGGAAGCGATATTGTTTATTTTTTTATGGGAAGCAAAGATGTTTCAGAGTGTTTATGGACGTTGGCTGAGCTGTGGCACAGGACCAAGATTACTTAGTACCATGTAAGTTGGCGCAGCCGAATGCATGAAAAGTTTCTTGAATGAACAACCCGAAGCCAGGAGCCCGGCAAGAAATAGTTTGTTTAAAATCAATAAATTATCCGCGCGATCGAACATCCTAGATACTTTGTACGGATATCAGTCTAGGATTCTACTACGCAAATGAACTCACATGAATCTCTTCACCTTTCCAATAGATCAAATGCCTATAGACAAAACAACAGCATCTAGGGTTGATGTCTTCGATTGCTAAATTCCAATCACATGGGTGCCACTCTCATCTTAGCGGACAAAATTGAAACATCTCATTTTTTCATGCTCCCTACCGAAATTCTCCCTTCCTTAATCCACATCATCCCGCAAGACTAGGCCCTACGCATTACCACCTAAATACTTCCCAAGTGAGACAAGATCCTAGTGGTGCCGTAAACATTGCTCTTCTTTGCCTTGCTTCTAATCAAGTACCCCGAATGTTCGTTTTTTTTTTTCCAGGAGGGGACTTTAACACCTAAGATTTACATTCCTGTGAAAGCCTGGGGGCTGTTTCACCAGATAAATAAAACAGGACACTAGTTTTCGTGACCAACATAACCTACAACCGCACATTGGGGCCAAAAGATTTGCATAGTAACAGCTGGGCTACGGCGAGTGAATTTGGAAAACGGGTTTATCGGACGAACGGGTAGAGCTGGAAATGTCAATTAATTTCATACACAGCCAAAGGGATATACATAGGACTGGTCATAATTTCTGTATCATAACTACCTTAGGATTAAGACCGTATTAGCACGCTGCTACAGTTTAAATCGGAATTATGTTTTCAACAATATCATCGTCAATAATATTGTATTGGTACATTATTACGATCGCAATCTCTCTACACAATTGGATCAAAACGGTATTCGAGAACTCCATTGTTCTGACACAGTGTGCATAACAGTTCGAAAGGATAGATGTAGGGGCATATACCACCTAGTCAGCTAGGGTGAGCCATGGAAAATCCCAACGCAATAGTATGGTGGCACTGTTTAATGCCGGACGTCCGGGGCGGCCTCGTAAACCAACCTCCACGGATTGTCTTAGCCCGAAGCTGGTTTCCGACACCCATTTGTCCCGTTCAAATTATAAGAGAATTGGTATCTGTTCTCAGACCCAGACACCAGTAAGTCAGAGGTGTATATGTATATATATATCTTTTGGGAGCTCGGTGGACCGTGTTACGCTATATACGCACAAGTATTAACACATGCTGTTGTTCATTTTTATGTACGTATGTTAGCGGTGTTTTCAAGACCCGTAATTCTGCCTGAGAATTACTACTGTGCCCAGTTGTTCAACAAGGTCATAGTTGGAAACCTAATTTGCTAAATACCTATATACCTAGGGAGATAACGAAAGATACATACCGTGCCAGAAATACCCCAGGGGTTAATAAGGTATCGGTGCGGCGCGTCAGTGCGGTATGATAGTTTGAGCTGGGATTACAAAGGTATTATCGCTGACAATCTCTGGCATAGTAACTAATTCAGCAGGCAGCTACCTAGTAAGTACCTAAGTACCTAGATCCCTTAAGTATCCATATTCCTTCACTTGAACCGCCAGTCTTGCGTTCGAAGTCAGTCGCCGGTCATCTTAAATTCGAATTCATTAATATCTTCGCCACCGAGAGCTATAGTTCAACATGCTCCTGAATTTGATACCCTCTCTCCTCTATAGGCAATAATTTACCGATAGCACGCTATTAAAAGCCCAATAAGCTGTGAGCATCAATTACAATAGCAGCAGTACAATATTAAGAGGGTCATTGGAGCCGGAGGAAGGGAGATTCCACTCTGTGTACAGCTCCATCCCTATCCTATGGGACTTCAAAAAAAAGGAAAGAAGAAGAAGAAGAAAGAAGAAGAAGAAAGACGAAGAAGAAAAGATATGCACAAGTTTAAAGCCTTTCTATTGTGGCTGGTTTACAACCAGGCTACAATTACTATAGTGTCAGCTACGGCGGTAGCAGCTGAAGGCCTAGATCGCAGCAGACAGCCAGGAGGGTTCGAACCCCGGATCTCCAAGGTAGTCACCGCAACAACCGATAAGGGAAAAAATAAGAATACAGACGCAGCCAAACCGGCACAAAGGGCTGTGGACGCAGGGATCTTCTACACCAGTACGCACATCCAGTGTCCATCTCCCGATGAAACAATTCGCATTCATCGAGAAAATTTGGCGAACAGACTTGGGACTCTGCCAAAAGTTGAAGGGGAATCATACCCCGATGGCTTCCGCCACGATGAAGCCCTAATAGCGATGGTGGAGGGATGTCTCACATGCAGCTGCTCCCGTACAACTGGCCGCCTGGTAATGGCCACATCCCCAGCCTCCGCGGGGCGAAAATCATGCAGAGCCAGGTCCAAGCCGCTGAAGTGTCAACGTTGGTATGGTAAGAGGGTACCTTCCTAGAACCATCACGCGAGGCAACTCTGGATCCATGGAAGTTGCTAACTAATAGATATTCTCGAAAAATAGGCTGCAGGTGTCAATTCGATCTGCTTAACCCGCCGCTTGATCCAAATATTCCAATACAAGAGTACCAAGATGCCATCAACACGATCCCCGCTCACGTAAGAGCCATCAATCCTCAGTGGTCATGGCGGCCCAACCCGCATTTGGAATTGACTTGGGAAGGTGCTCCGATACCACGGCGAAATCGTGGCCGCCGCCCAAAGGGCAACGCCGTGCCAGAAAATTTTGCCTATGTTCCTCCACTACTGCTTGAACCTGATCCCTTCCGATGGAAAGATAAGGCAAAGAATGCCGAGATGAATGGTATACTCAAGTTCGAACCGCCCTTATATGGGGCAGAGGACCCGGCAGGGAATGATTTTTACTGGAGACGTTATCCGCCATCTTGGAACGACCCGAGAGGTCCCGGCGGTAGTGGGGGTTCAGCGGGAGGGGGTATATTTAAAAAAAGGGATGGGGATACTGGAGTCGTTGAAAGTGAGATCGAAATCGAATCTAAACCGATTCACCGCAGCAACAGGCCTACCAAATAAATCTTTAAGCCGCAATTCAGTCTTTACTAGAAGCCTGCGCAACCACCCTCAGATATGCAGATCTGCGCGTGCAACATGCATCTCCAGATCGTCATGTTACATCCTAGAATAAGTACCTATATATAAGTACCTAAGTAGTCAAAATACGGTCACCCAGGTGACTACGTAGACTTGAGGCCGTCCGATATAATGCATTAGGTACTTAGGTAGCCAACCCCACCGTCTAGATACATTGTACTATTAGGTAGACTAGGTAGGTTAGGTACCTACTCAAATAATTTAGTAATAGGTACCTAGGTAAGCACTGTGCCAGAAATGACCCGCGGATTAATATGGTACCAGTACGGAACAACAGCTCAAATCTGTTAGGGATCGGTTGGATATCTCTCTGAGTCCTAGGCCTATCCATATCCCTATCCATATCCCTATCCATATCCCTATCCATATTACGCCAGAGGTCTCGAGCCTCTCTTTTCTCTTCACTCATCGTCCTTGTCCTATAAAAATCGGGATTACAACGGTATTACCATTTATAATACAGTGTCAATATGATATTTCAGCTACAGTATCTCCATATAAATTGAATTTGAACAGTACCTACCAACCAAGTAGGCAAAATTCGGCAGGGCAACATCTATCATAGTACCTCCCACAAAAGCATTATACATAGAGCGCCTACCTACATATCCCATCCTTTATTTGATTTTTTAATTTTGATTTTGATTTTTTGAATTGTTTATCGTGGATATTTCCTAGGATCTCTATCTACACCGATATATATTATTTCCACCTAATCTAGCCCATACTTCCAGAAAAAGTCTCAATCATAGCCTCAGCATGCGCATTTGTTGGATTTTCATTTTGCATGGAATACGCAAGCGGCGCTAAAAGCGCTTGCCAATACCAATTAATCTTCTGATTTGCTAATTTAATTACTTGTTTAGTTTGTCATGCTAAATCGAGGTTTGATATGCAACTCACACCTAGTTACATTACCCCGCTACCCCACCCGCCTTCTGGCCAGAGGAACGCCTGTAGCTTACCAATCGTCAAAAAACTAAACCCGGCGTTCCTTCATGCCTCCTCACGGGTTTAATAGGGTATTAACCGGAGCTTAGAAGTACCCTACGAAATATGTATCGTGTATACGTAGGTGTTCGCATTGCGCTCAGGTTGCTTGCCAACCATGTGCTGTAGAAATATCACCATCCCAAAATATTGCTCGGCCAAGCCGTCCAATCAATAGTTTATTAAAAATTGCAGGGATATATAAGTTTTGAGGTATAAGTGACCAGAACTCCGCGCGCTGTGATACTTAAGTAGATCATACACCCCCGAGACCTCCTTATAGTACTGGCGCCCCATCACATAAACGAAACCCCAACACCACTGGTGTACCGCATACTGCTTTCTGAACAATACAGATTACTCAATCCAGTCCTAGTACTACAGTACCACCAAAAGTTCAAGCGAGTATACATACACCAAGAGTGCAATACTTTATATATACGATACAATGACGCAGCGCAAGACCCAATTACCCATAATTCTGGGTACAATGACCTTTGGTGAAAATAGTCGTATCGCCGACCCAGAGGAATGCAAGAGACTTATCGGTATGTGTTACATATATATAAGCCGGGCATATCAGCTTTGAAATGTTAGAAGTGACATCATCCATCAAGCAATAAGATCTAGAGGGGAAGAAAAACTACAGATCGAGTATACGCAGGCTAGGAGTGTTTGAATGTGCACATGTGGTGCGCGCGCATCGCATTGCGGGAGAAGAGCATATATCATGAAGACCATTAAAGTTAACGCGGGTTCGCTATCTGTGAATATGAACAGAAATCTTCAAATCATACGGCCACACCGAACTCGACACCGCCCGTATGTACAACAACGGTACATCCGAAAAATATCTCGGCCAGATCGGTACCACCGGCCTAACGGTCGCTACGAAGCTCTACCCGACCGCCAAACCCGGCGTCGCCAATCCGGATGCAACGAACCATAAACCAGAGTGCATCAACAAGGAAATTGCGGTTTCCCTTACATCTCTAAGACTCTCATCCATAGATCTTTGGTACCTCCATGCCCCGGACCACACCACGGATATCAGCATTACCCTCCCCACAGTGAACGAATTATTCACCTCTGGAAAGATTAAGAATCTCGGAATATCAAACTATAAGTCCTGGGAGGTTGCGAGAATTTGCGAGATCTCGAGAGCGAAAGGTTACACCCTCCCAAAGGTGTATCAAGGAGTATACAATGTCATTCACCGGGAAGTAGAACCAGAGCTTTTCAGCGTTCTACGCCATTATGGTATTGCATTTTATGCCTACAATCCTCTGGCAGGCGGATTTTTCACCGCTACTGGCCCAAAGTCTGTAGACGGTGACGTCGAGCCCGGTACTAGGTTCGATGACACGAGGCAGCAGGGGAGGCAATACAGAGCGCGGTACTGGAAAGAATCATATTTCACAGCAAGGAATATAATCGAGGAGGCCGCAAACAAACACGGTTTGACATTGGTGGAAGTAGCATTGAGATGGATTAATCATCACAGCCTTATGAAAAATGAAAATGGCGATAAGATCATCATTGGAGCAAGCAGCGAAAAGCACCTGAGAGAGAATTGTGAAGATTTGGAGAAGGGACCACTGCCGGAGGAAGTTGTAGAGATTTGCGCAAAGGCCTGGGCTGTAGTGAAGCCAGATTGTGAAACATATTGGAGATAATTACAGTACTATAGTTGGACTAGCGAATCAACTTTCAAAATATGGTATACTGATCATATACATTTTTTGTTGCGCACAAAAATATAGGTGTGACTAAAATAATGTCTACTTGGATCAGAATTGTAGGATTGGATCGTCAATTCGAATTCACTCCAGTTTGCTACAACTTGAAGCGCGAAATTTTCAAAACATTGATGCCTCCCAACCAGCACTGGGCTTCTTTTTTAGTGGTGTATCGTAAAATTAAAATAACAGTTAGAAACACGACCCATGCTGCGCAGTAACACGAAAGAAAATAGATACATCGGATAAGGAAATAGAAGGGTGAAATACGGTAGTTCTAACAAAGGAGTATACAAACCGTGTCAATTCACATAGACCACGCCAGGGAGTATCAAACGCTTGGGCTGAGAATGAGCTGTAAGGCTAAGATATCTATCCAGTGGAATTGCGCAGACGCCGCCTTGGGGAATGTACATATACTAGGCCGAGGGGAGAGACGATATGTGATAAAGTTGATCTATATGGAGCAGATGGGGATTTAAGCGCCCAATGATCGCAAAATGCGGCTGACTATCTACCTGTACTCGGTCCACCAGGCTCGTCAGCTCTTATCCTCCTGACCGGCTTCTTAATCGTCCGCCTTTGTTCCACTGGCTCCTGGGGTCCTGGAGAAATATCCATACCGTCTTCGTCCCTCGTCGGCCTCTTCTTCTTCTTCCTTAATCTCCCCGTCCTTCTCATCTCTGCGCGCGTCATTTCATCTAGCAAGTTCATATCTTCGGGTCTACTCCTTAGCCATTTCATCCTCGGGCCACTTTTGCTCCTCTCGCTGACTTTGAACCCATATATTTTCATCTCGTATTGCCTATGCGCCCCTAGTCCAGGAGCAATGTTTTGTGCAGCAAAGCCATTCAAGTTGGCCGGTTGCGGTGGCAGGGCCGAAGTAGCCCCCGATGCACCAGCATTCGGTATCGATCCGGGTCCAGACCCAGGGACAAGGGCGCCAGGTTTCCTAGCTACTGGTGGAATTTGAGCTGGTGTTTTATGACTGGGAGCACTATAATCAATATCCGTGAAAGTCATCAGAAATAGACTTGCGAAGCTGGTGCCAAAGAAAGCGCCATCAACCTGCTGGAACCTCGAGTTGGGCGGCGTATAAACATCCAAGCAGCAGGGGCAAAATAATTTAACAGTGTCGATATTCGGGGTATCGTTAGAGCCACAAGGTAGAACGCGAGCATTGTTGCAGAAGACTCTGGGGCAATGGCCGAAGTGAGCGGCGAGATACTTCTCATACATCTGTTGCATCCCTGGACGAGACAGGATGTATCTTTGATGGACAAGGCCATATAGAAGCTCTGCGGAGCTCTCGATTAAAGCGATATTACCTGCTGTGCCAGCTCCCATTCTAGCTGCCTTCTTTCGAGCAGCACCGTTGTTGTAGGTATCACTTTCCAAATCCACCTCCGAGGCTTCGTCGGAGGAATCATCCGGCTCAACATCTAAGATCATTTCCAGCGCTTCCTTATACATAGGGACGATGGCGGAGAGACCTGTAAGGTTGAAATCATCCTCGATAAACTCCTCGGTTACTTCGGCGAAGTATTCGTGGCCGATAACAGAACAGAAGTTAGATATCCAGGATTCTGAAACAAGAGACTCCTCCTCGTCCTCTTCTTCCTCTTCACCTTCCACGTCTTCTTCCTCTTCAGCTTCAGAAAGTTCTTCTTCCTCTTCCTCCTCCTCTTCGTAGACGTTATGGGTAGGGTCGTTGGAGAAAACAGGGTGGTCTGTCATCTTGGCTGCTGATGCAGTACCAGTAATGGTGGGGTCTGGGTTCAAGATACATAGAATTAGTTAGATATGGGTTTTAAAATGCTGTCCTAGGGGCAGCTTGAAGAGTGTGGCTGGCGCATCAAGGATCCAAAGTTGAAGGCGGTAGCAGGTGCTACTTGAAGCCAACCCCAGCTATCCTTCCAAGCGCCGCGATCCCAAGCCTCCCCACATTATGCAAAGGCATACACCGTGGGCTTCATACCTGCTGTTCTGCTAGCTCCACTAATACTCCGTCTGCCGGCTGTCGAAGCCACAACCGCTGAAAATATGTGATCAATGATGGTGACGTGTTATGGGTTGAAACTGGTATGAAGGCGAGGTTCGGGCGACTGGAAACGGGGGCGTGCGGCAGACGGCAAGAGCGGCGGCCGGCGGTGGTAATGATTCGGAGTAGGTTTTCAGGATCGTGAGGGAAGTCGCGAGGAGCTTGGAGAGCTAGGTGGGTCTAGGAGCTATCTGTGGCTGGGGCGTGAACTATAAACTGAAGGGGCGTGAAGAAGAGAAGCAGCGGACGAGCATGCAAAGCAAAGCAATCGATAACAGAAAGAAGAAACCAATACAATCTCAAAATGGTCACGTGCCCAACACGCCACCCTTACCACAACAACACATTATTGACAACGTTGATCCACACAACTCAAGTCTAGTGACAAGGCTATAGCTATTGAGACAAGTAGTATGCTACCTATGTGCTACCTAGGTATATATACTGCGAGTCACATAGCGGTGCATTGCTACCGATTGATATTACCAATACCTCATTTGTAATAAGACTAAATTACCAATATCTTACTACAGGCCCACAGAATACCACACTGATATGTATACACTCCAGTATATACCTCCTTCGCACGCTATGCATGTTGCTATCTTGCAACATAATGGGACGGGAATAGATATCATAATGAGTGTCCTCGAAGCCCGGAAGCTAGAGCTAGAGCTATATACGTATTACCTAGGTAATTAAGTCGAGACTCAAGCCAAACTGAAAAGCAAAGTTTTATATATGCAGTCTAAGTGGAAATACAGCAGAAAAGTCTACCACTGGATAGCTGTCTCATATTTAGACCTTCGCAAAAAGTGAATAGTTAAATATAACTGATATTATTTGAATATCTATAATTGACCCCGCAGCAGCTGCGCGCAGGAGCCAGCAGTTCTGAAGATTTAAAAGCATGTACACTAGATGGTCGCCGCATGCAAGGACACAGCTAGCTTCGCAACATATGTACTAACATAGAAATCAATATTATATATACCTCACCTCGCGCCTCATACCCAGCCCTTCCGTCGAGTGTTGTTAACCCACAGAAAAGCATGATCAGGGAATTGGCCAAATATAACGGCATAAATTAAGCCCATTTACCGAGGAAGCTCATAATAGCCATACCAAGGACTAACCCGAAACCTCCTAGAATAGTTGTGAAAAAGCCAGCGTAAGTCATCTCTCCACCAAACATCCAATCTTCAGCCCACATCTCAACGACACCAACCCAAACCAAGATACCGGCGCTCAGAGCATCCAAGGTTCCGATGGCAATGATAGTCGACGGGTTATTCCCATTGAACTTATCCAAGACACCAATACCAATAGCCATACCAATGGGAGTAATCAAAGCGAACGCGGAGGCAAATCCTAACTTCTTAGCCAATGACACACCGACCGGCTTGATGTCTTCAACAACGTGAACTTCCGGGGAGCCAGCTACCGGCTTTGGTTCGGAAGATCGGTTTTCCTCACTATGTGAAATGCGGTGAATATCATGGCTGTGGCTGTGGCTGTGGAGATGTCCATGTGGTACGCGGTTTGGAGAGGCTGTTCCAAGGGCCGCAATCCTAGTACCCAAGGCAATGCCTTCGAATACTTGATGGAACAGGATAACAGCGAACAGAGTGAGAAAGTAGCTATCACCAGCAACAACAAGTGTGAGACCGATAAGTAGCGAATGGAAAATAATTCCAGCTTCTAATATCAGAACACTGACAATCTCGTTCTGAATCTTCATCTCTGCCATTACCGCAGATGACATGTTTTCGTGGTTTGCTTCAACCAATTTAGCGTGTCGAGCATGAACAATCCGCTGACCACAGTATTCGACAAGGAAAGAGAGAAAAAGGCCGCCCATGACGATGGCAGCCGTAGTTCCCTCATAATCAACCCCCTCAAGACATTCATTTGTGAACATCAAGTTGGCGTGAGTGAAAAGATGGACGAACGCAGTCGAGATGATGACACCAGTACCAAACTGCTTGAAGATGAGGAGTATAGAATATGCCTTTGGGGGCAAAACCAGAGATAACAAGATTGGACCGAAGACGCCTAGACAATGTCAGTTATGTTGCTATCTAGCTTTCAGTAAGCCAAAATCTTGAGCCTTACCAATAGCGCTCGTGGCCAAGATGACGAACAATAAGCCAACTCTGAGTTTAATGTTGTAATCCCGATCTGTCCTTGTGCAAACCCTTGCGGCTCCAGAATTCTCTCCTTCAGCGCCAACGCAATGTCTATTTAGCCAAGTCAGCATCCAGTCGACATGTCGGGGGTCTTGAACCAGTGTAACATTATAAACATACTCAACACCAGCGTGGAAATGGCAGGTTAACCCCCCAGCCAAAGGGTCGTCGCCTATATGATCTTCTTCTTCTTCTGCACCAGCGAGTCTCACTTCAACGTCTTCGCCGTTCGGAGCGACGCAAAACCTGGCAATGTCTGTTAGTCCTTGACCTGTTCTACCATTCAATCCGTTGGCTTTACTTACATATCTGAACCATGTGAGTGGCAACTAGTGTATTGAGCTGGAAATTGCGAAGATGTAGGTGTCGCCATAACAAGATACTCCGTCGCGTCTGCTAAACAATAGCTTTGAAAGTTTAGTGATACCACCCTACTCTTCACAAAATAATCATGGCTTACATCTCAGTAGAATGAGTGTGGCAACTCGTGATAGCCGTAGGGGCGGCCGCAGGAGCTCCAGTTACTCCTGTATGGTCATGATCATGGTCATCCCCATCATCATCCGCGGAAGTTGGGGCTGGCGTAATCTGTGCTTCGAGAGCAATCTCAACTTCGGACCCGTCTGGGGCGACGCACCAACTAAAATCGATAGATTTGTAAATTATTCACTGTTATGGATTGTACAAAGCTCAACTTACGTCTCCGTCGCATGGTTATGGCAGTCAGTGTAGGACGACGGCAAGTCCTCAGTCGCAGTCGCTGAAGCCAATATGACGAACTCTGTCGCCTCGTGCATACAATACCTGCGTTGCGGCAAAACTCAAAGTTTAGTGATTTCCCCCTCAGGAAACATCCGCGAATTGAGTGGAAAATTTTTATTTAAAGGCTTTAACTTACTGCGTCGCCCCGTGAAGATGGCACGATGTGACGGCTGTAAGGTCATCGTGTTCATCGTGGTCATGGTCCGCACTCGAAGTCGTCTGCGCCGTATTCTGGCGTTTGACGCCAGCGGAATGGGCAAGCGACAACGCGGCGAACGAAACAAAAAGCACTGATTTTTTCATAATTTCGTGTATATATAGATCGATTAAATGATAAACGTTCTTTAGTGGAATGAGCTCTATTCTCCCTATCCTAAGGATAGCTTTACGGGGGAATGGAACAGCGATAGCTTGAACGGTGGAGACTCTGGTGAAAGCTGAAGAGAGATGCGGCCAAGAGAACAATTGCCTCGAGAACCGCTGACTATATGAGGAAACTGAATTGGGCAAGGGCAGTAGGAAAAGGCGGGCAGATTGACAAAAGGCAAGCTCCGGTTACCAAGCAAGGGCACAAGTGCGCTGTAGGTTGGGTGTCCAGTGGGAAGGAAAATCTGACGCCCCGACGGCTCGAAGCGAAGGAATCAAGCAACTTCTTCCAGGACGATAGATTGGATGGGCAGATATAAAGGATTTTTAATGCACTTGACTTCATTAGTGTGCATAACATGGTCGCAGCGCCAGGCACAGGCCAAGCCCAGCAGCGACAGGGACCACCCGCCATGCCCCCATTTTCCATTGTAGCGTCCCGGGTGGGAACGTAATCCTAGGACAGGTTTTTGAGACAGAATCCCGTCCAAAAATGTGCAGTCGAGGGAAACGTTATCTCGTTCGGGCTTGCGTGGGGACAAACAACCCAGCCATTCGCTGAAACCTTGCGGGCAGGTGGAAAGGCGAAAAAAAAAACTCGCTCGTGAGCACCCACCACAAAACCGCACTTCGCATTGCAGGATGGGGTAGAATCGGATCAGAATCTGTCCGCAGTTAGAATGCTAATTCATGTCAGCAGAAATCTTGCAATGCTACGCATAGTTTCTATAGTAGCTTACCCATATCCTGATCGATGCAGCCAAGGCGGCTTTTGAACGCCGGTCGAACTTTTTTCAATGTCGAACCTTCATGCCGCGCCAAGATCCCACTCAGCCGCTAACAAAACAAAACCACACACCATAATTGCAATAACTGAGTGTTAGGACAGATGTCGGCAGCTGGGGGCTCTTGAGCAAGTTTCATTTTATCCAACTCCCCGAGATCAATGTCGTGCCACCATCCCAATTGCATGGCTGACAGGGAACTGACCGATCAAAATCCAACCGGGTCAAGAAAATGCATCGGTGGGTTTGTAACTGGGTACTTGGCATGCGACCCAAGAATTGATCGAGACGAGGTCGACCGTGGTCTTGTGGATATTCTGGTGCAATTTCCCAATTGCATGTATACCTTTGGCGGACCTATTGCCTACCCAGGTAGTGAAGAGAATAGTTCAGTTAGTGAACAGTGCCTTTCACTGACATAAAAGCCGGGTACCTGCTAATGCCCACCCCAAAGTACTGACATCCCACTCAGACTTTGGTCTACTGTCGCACTTCGCAACTTTCCTCTTCTTCTTTCACTGCTTAAAAGTCTCTCCTGTGAATATACGAACTCTTCAAGATGAAATTTCTTAGCTCCAGTATCCTTCTCCTGTTGGCAGTCCTCCCAGCCAGCAGCTTGGCCCAAACTACCACTGATGATCATGACCACGAAACCCCAGCTCCTTCCCCGACTGAGAGCTCAGGTAAACCTCTACTCAATGCCCCCCAGTTCTTTTCTTCAGAAGATTTTGACCATCCGTAATAGGCTGCGAGGCACATGGGGACCACTGGTAAGTCAACCTTCAATTTTACCTCCAGATCGTAGTTGATCAAATACGAACCCATGTCGATATCGTAGGCACTGTACTGGTCCTCGTGTCGATAGTATCATAACAACAGCCCCGCCAGTTTCGACGACGCATACCACTGCAACTACCGATGACCATGACCATCATACAGACGACGACGACGACCATGACCATACCGGAACTCTGGCTCCCAGCCCAACGGAATCCGTTGGCTGCGAAGTACACGGGGATCATTGGTATGTTCTCCGCCTATGCCATCTATACTTCTTTGTAGACAGTTCTCATTCCTAATACTTCATCAGGCATTGTGACGGACCGAGAGAAGCGGCCACAACCACGCACGACCACGAAGATGGAGATGGAACCCTTGCCCCAAGCCCAACTGAATCCGTCGGCTGTGAAGCTCATGGTGACCATTGGTAAGTGGGATCGCAGCATATGTCAAGAATATATTTCTGATAAACTGCGCAGGCATTGTGATGGCCCCAGGCCTGTGACAACAACGACCGCGAGCCACGATCACGAAGAAGGCGAAGGTACTTTGGCGCCGAGCCCGACCGAATCGGTTGGATGTGAGGCCCACGGAGACCACTGGTAAGTTTCGAATCTATCGTAACCATACACCTTTTATTTTCGTTATGGATTCTTAAAAATATCTTCAAGGCACTGCGATGCACCCAAGGAGGCGACTACCACAAGCCACGGCACAGGCTCTGGTACCCTCGCCCCAAGCCCTATTGAATCTGTTGGTTGTGAAGCCCACGGCGATCACTGGTAAGTTCATATCCCGAACTTCGGCAGGCAAAGTCCCTTCCGTTACTTAAACTACCTCGTGTTACAGGCACTGCGACGGCCCACGAACAACAATCGCAAGCACGACAAGCAGCACTCCAACCAATTCAACACCCCCGGCATTGACTAGCGTACCAGCTGGCGGTGCTGGCATGGCTCGAGCGACTGCTGTTGTTATTGCTCCGCTTGCGGCCATTATTGGGTTGGCATTGGCATTGTAGGCAGTCGATCTTTCCATGCTACTTTGTTTCAGAAAGTGTGGCTCCGAACTGCTGCAATGTAATCTAGTGCATGTACAATAGTTAGCTCGGATAACAAGTAGTTACTTAGTAATACCTAATTCCTAAAATTGAATCATACGTCACTTTTCAACAGCCAATGGATTTCAATCGCAATCCCTGCGAATTAATACGAAAGCGTGGAAATATTTCTAACATCACACATGTGCATGCATGATTAACGATATCAGCTTCATATCATACTTGAATAGTCACGTCAGGTGTCGCTGGAGGTAACTTTTGGATATTACAAATACTTACAGGCGCCAAGCGGGCCTCTAGCCAGCTCCCTTATCGGAGTTTCTGCCAGAAAAGCACGCAAAACTGGATCGACGCTAGCGAGAACGTGGGATGGAATTGCAGGTTCCGGATTTAGGCGAATGAGGCTCTTGGCAACATTGACACCTCACCCAGAATGTGAGTTTATTTGCCTCTGCAGGATACGTATATGAGCGTTCTGATCACGACGGATCATATGAGTCTCCTGATATGCAATCTTCCCCTCAAACTCTTCTTGCGTGAAAAAACTTAGGCCATACTTTTGATCTCCATGTTGAGTTATGTTACGTAAAACCCAACTCGCCAGCTGAAAAGCGATCGAGTGGTTGGTTTTGTGTGTGAAATAAAAAACTTTTGGGGTGGCCGAACCGCGAGGTTTGGGATCAAGGAGCTCCCTTTTTTTCTTGTTTATCTCGTTTGAGTTCCGAAATGCTAGAATGTGGGGCGTCACAAGGTTCCGAACTGCTTAGCTGACCCAATCATTTTCTGCCGTGCCGCCCAAAATCGGTGGGAAGGTAAAAAATCGGGGCCTTGTGAGTTCCGAAGTGCTAATTTTTTTGCCACCCATGCTGCTGAATGCATCCAGGCGACCAGGACCAGATTGGAAGGTAAAACCTCGAGATCACAACAATACCTGATTTTGATTCGTGGTAGTTATCCCCTGAATAATTGAAGTTTACTGTTCAAGTCGCCGCCGCGGTCATGATATTCTCATGAAAATGGCCACTTCTCGATGCTTCTTCTAGCGCATTTCCTTATGCTGCCCAAGGCTGCATACATGAGAGTGCCATTTGGAAAAGAGCACCGGGCAGCCCGCCTTGCTTGAGGGATCAAAACAAGGAAGTGGTCTGACTTCCGGCCCAAGGCCAAGCCAATTAGTGGGTTTGCTCCGTTACATCGGCCCTGAGCACATTTCTCGACGCAATTTCGCCTGGCCAAGAGTAAGGCCAAGGAAGCTTGCGGGACAGTTCGAGGAATGCAATTAGGTAAAATGTGAGATCGTGGAACTCCGGCGCAGCAGTTCGGAAGATGAGACAATCCGAACTGCTACCTCTGCCCTCGAAGCCTCTCCGCGACTGATACATATTCATTTTCTGTTTCCTTGATTGGACCCTCCCATCCAAGAATAATCGATTGCCTTCGAGGGCGTCGGTGGGTCGGCGAGCTGGAGAGCTGATACTAATGGTTTGATGGATTTGAATGTTGTTACAGAGCAGAGTGTCTAATCATAAACCAGCAAAGCAAGTCCGTGTGCAGCTACACGCTTGGCTGGTGCACCCCTGTAACCCACACCAACACAAATCATATCATCCGACCACTAATAATTTAAAGACTTAAGGTGCACTGCATTAAGCCAGAACGATATCTAGGACATCTACAATCCGTCCCTTGCCTTCCTAGCGCTGCCTGACCTGGGACCTCCTCGGATCCATATATCCTCAAAATGTACCGATTATGGCTTCAAAATTTTCCAGGCTCAACCCCATAGCTACATGCATCTAATTTACCCACCAGCTATCGGCAAGAACCATCCGAACGGCATCGATTCTAGATTAAACACTGATCTTAAACATGCACCCGCCATTGCATAAACTCGCACATCGGAACGTATAGTGAGACCCAAAGCCCTGGCTTGATAAGATACCAGATACCACCTCGTAAGGTCTTATTTGCTTTATTTCATCAGGCTAACCGATCGACTCCCCTAGGTCAAATATGCAGGTTCCATATAGTATCTCTAATATTTGCTTTTGTATTATCAAAGACATCCGGCGTCACGCCCTTCGGTATGGACCATGTAGATATTCGTACCTTGCGGCACCAGCTAGCACTAATCGTAATTAATCGCCAGCCAGGGCTCCACGAGCTCTGTCCCAAGATTGATATTTGGGAAACTAGTAGGATATATGCCTTATTAATGTATTTAAAGCTTTATCCCGCTTGGGTTCATGTAATGTTAAATCCTGGGTATGAAACAACCTATGTGGCTAGGTACCCGAGCCTTTGAATGTGAATTACCACGATGGGCGCAGTGCATGCCCAACCTGTGATTTCGTAAACTAATCAATTAATTAAATTCATATGGTTGTGAGTGCGACAAGACAACGCCAGTTCCTAGGTCCGTAAAATATAATTACTTTTGAGGGCCTTCTATCACATATATATGTATAAAAGCAGCAGGAGGTTTCAAGGCTTCGATGCATACTAGTATACCGGCTAACTACGATAACTTGGCCAGAGCTAGATGACCGTTTATTTTATACAGGCCATCAAACTATTCTAATTTCAAAAAACTTGCAGTTTCCAACAAACAAGAAAAAAAATCTTCCCAGCGTCGTTGCCTAGGAGCAGCTATCTTTCTGTTTCGGCGCAAAAGCACTGAGCGCCCTTTGACGTCGATGCGAACACCCTAATCCAGCATAACCGCCGTTCTTCAGTCACCTTCCTCTACCGACTTCCGAATCCCCCGCCGCTTATATATCATGGGTCCAATGCACATATTCACCATATTCCTGTATCTCTTTCTTGCAGGGATATGGTCAATGACTCGCCACACTCCCGTCAGGTCCAAAGTCGGGACCGCATAAAGCCGAAGGGTTACGTTATAGAAAGAGTGAGACATGGTTCATATTGAATCGGTGGTGCTATCCAGGTCCTACGATGCGTCTTTTATGTCTTTGCTGTCCCAAAGTCGTGGGGGTGGATTATACATTCCATTTGTAACGTCTGCCAGACCTACCCAAAGTAACTCCACAGCATACACTTCATTGCATTCGGGCTATCCCGCCTTCTTGAAGATCCCCTACACCATCTTTCTTCCTTGACTCGCGAGGTCTCTGTTCTTTTGCCTTTTCTTTTTTCTCCCCGGGGACCGGCTCGAGAGCGATCAGAAGCAGCTGAGAATTGTTTGATCCGCAAGACCTACAACTGACAGGGTTAGATCAGTACGAAGGTGCCCTTTCGAAAAAGCCTTTCCAGTGTGCCCAGGAATCTACCCTTGCCTTCACTATTCCCACAACCTGTCCCTCGAAAATAACCATTTTTATCTTGATACATATGTACAGAGTTAAAAAGTTTCCTGTAGTATACGGTTCAGCAAGGTTTTAGCTAGTCAAAATAGTCATACCCGCAATATCCAGCGTAGGCCTATTGGAGGAGATAGCAGGCTCGGTACGAGGCTTCCGCGATTCAGCTTTGACCCACGTAATGAAAATACACTCCCCTAAGTCATCTCCCGAGCTTACCAAAAACTCGTACAGCCCCCCTCCATTTAAAATTCTAACCACCGAGGCATTCATACTCAACACTATCTTAACAGCTCTAATAGAGTTAAAGCAGCTGATTTCTTGTATAAAATAACTTTCATCTAATGGAATGGATGAAAGTCATAGAGCCTCGGGCGGTTATTCCCAGCAACATACTCAGCCATCGAATTCTAAATATCGTAAACCAACCTCTGCGAAGTGGCCTGATTGGTTTCACATCATCCCAGAATCCTAAAATATGGCAACGCCCATACTCGATATCTATCCTCGTATAATATACTTCGACTCGACCTGAAGACAAGCTATATCTATATTGGATATTATAACCCGAAGCCAGTAACCTTCAATTGATAGAGGTCGATGTCGAGCTCACGACGCAAAGATTAGAGAAACCCGGTCAACCCGACAGATCTTCACTCCGAGCTAAGCGTACCATATACTCGTATACGACAATACCCTTCATGAATTTGATCATCATGAACACAAGGTCGTCGCGATATCGCCTCCGCTTTCGGTATCCACCACCATTTTAATATCGAATTTTCATAATCGCGAACTTTATTCACACTAATACTCTGCAGCTGATGGAAACGGGGTCTCAGTGGTATTAAGTATTATTGAAAAGGAAAAGGGAAGGAAAAGGAGAGGAGGGATGTAATCAATCTGCGCCAGGCCTGGAATGCAAAAGTCCCGCATCGCACCCGGCTTTAAACGCCCGACGTCAGTCGCCGTCAGTCACATTCTCAAACCTCGTCGTCACCATCAACACCTTCTAACGGGCTCTGTAGCACGCGCGGTTAACAGCGGCGGGATACTTTTTGTGGATTTCAGAGACGAGTAGTAGTTATAAGGTGTTAATCTAGACCAACCGGGTTTTTCTGGGTTATCACTAAGTTATGGGGGGTATCTGTGTTGTTGTTCCGGGATTTCTTTTTGGGGGGACGAAAGCGTAGGTGGATGGCTTAAAATAAAACGGGTTGATAAGGCCCGTGACAGGAGTAGATACTTAGATATCATAAGGCGAGTTACGTCAGTTAAGGATATCAATAAGGAATAATCCCAGTAAATATAGACGGAACTTATAACACAATCCATTGTGACGAATTGAATAGCAACGCTGAATGCCAGGAGAGATGACCGCCCTAACGAAATTACAATATTGCCTACCTCTAAGCTGCTCGCCGTGAGGTAATGGGGAAAGCAAGTAGAGGAGAAACCTTACGCATTTGTAAATGCTATACCATATTGTCTTCAGTGACTTATGAACCCCGGCGCAAACTTATCCGACCCAGAGTTTTCAAAGGCCATCGAGAAGCGAACACCGACGCCCTTAGAGGCAGAGATGAATATGCTGTTGTTTAGGCCGTCAAAGAGATAGTCTATTAGCTAGCTCATTAGTGAAATATTTGATGAGTTCTTTCAACCCTCCTAGGTCTCCGGGGCACTGGTGACGATAACACAATTCATTCTGTTTCACGCCAGAGAGACTAACTCATCTCTCAATTATCGTGATTTTTAAGTCATGGCTCAATCGTCTCCTCCTGTTCGCTTATTAGCTGGTTCCCTAAATAGTCGTCGATCCTGTCCGCAAAGTCGTCCCAGTATACATCTATGCATGCCACCGGGATCCGAGATCAAACCGGCCGGGTGTGTTTTCTTATATACAAATATCTAACAGGAGGGATTATGTGATAGCTAACAACGGGGAAAATTTTGTCCGCAAATAAGAATTCCAGCCAATACACGGTCACGAGAATTAGTCCACAATCTACCACTTTTGAAGGTTGCACAGGTGGCCCCTTAGGGTTGGTATACTTTCGATGCATCAATGGCCGGTTAGTGTGTATTGATAAGATTATTTCTTCAGTTTCCTACACTCCCAGAATTTCGAGACGCATCTTTAACACTCAAAGCTTTAAAGCGCTAAGAACCATCGGCTCTGGGGGCCAGTGTGTCTCGGCTTAGGTTGAGGTTCCCCAGAGCAGTTTTCCTCTGTAGCTTGACCTAACCTCCGAAGGTTTACTTATGAGTCGAGATTTTGGATATAATTAGTTGTCGATCT
Source organism: Orbilia blumenaviensis (assembly GCA_036872755.1). Taxonomy (NCBI): domain Eukaryota; kingdom Fungi; phylum Ascomycota; class Orbiliomycetes; order Orbiliales; family Orbiliaceae; genus Orbilia; species Orbilia blumenaviensis. The sequence continues at coordinate 1,280,159 of JAVHNS010000013.1, forward strand.
TCAAGTAGATCAACTTCGCATCTTCGGTAAAGCCCTGAACCAAGTTCGATACCATTTCGAATATTTCTCCACACCACGGTAAATCGAGTTCCCTTGTTCATAGGCTTATTCAGAAATGTAAACATTAGTACGTATACTTTTTATCCGCCCGGAATTTTGTTTGACAAAAACGCTCAGTCGTATTATTCGTGTGTACATTTACCCTTGTGTGGCGTATCAGGATACTGCGTTGCATCTTTTTCTGCAACCCACAGAAAGACAAAAGTGAACCCAATTCGGGTTTAGGATCTCAGGAATGGAGGGTATATCTCTTAAAGTTAAAACGTTGGACTAAATAAGTCAAAAACCACTTTAAAGTGTCCCGAAATATCTAGCTAGGACGTCTTTGGACACTAAAACGTAGTTACCTACTTGGAAAGGGTCTTATATAGACGGAGACAGAAACCGGACTAATGGGTAACAATGATAGTAGTGCTTGTATTAGCTCTATAGTAGTCGATCAAGACGTTCTTACTTGGTTGCACTGTACGTGTTGAGGATGCTATTCAAAGTCTTAGTCTAGGAGCATATAGTATACCGTATTGGTCATTAGGCAAAAGACAAATGCACTGAAGCAAAGTAGGAACGGAGCTGTGCACTAGTATCTTGTATATACTACTACGGATATGATGATTTCCAGCAGTATTGGTATTAGAGTAATAGTGGCGGTGTAGTAGTAGTAGTAGTCATGGTGACGGCGATTGTGGTGGTTACGGCAGTGATATCTAGGCCGTTAGTACTTAATATCGCAAAACGCGATACAATACCATACGGAGTTTTGGCCGGTTTCTCAAGATGGATTATAGAAAAAAGGTAACTTAAGACGGTATAGATACCTAGGTAGGTACCTAGTAGGTAATTTGAAAGAAAATTAGACGGCTTGCGTTCTTTTTAAAATCCTTTGATATTCGGAAGCAGTCCTAGGAAAGTACTCAAAAGTTTATAGAACGAGGATGATGAGTAAAGAGAGAGGAGAGAAGAGAGACCTCTGGTATAATATGATTAGGGATTAGAGAGATGTGTAGCTGATCACTAACAAAAACTCCTACGGTATACCGATAATCTTTAACAATAAACTCAACTCGTACTTTCCACTCTTTTTTTTTTTTGTCGACACCACCATCGCGCGTCAGAAGCAACCACCACAACCGCGACAAGCGCATCAGAGACTTCCAGCAATCCTGGACCACCAAGGTATTCTTGATCCTATTGATCCAAAAGTCCAAGAAACATTTTTTTAAACCTTCGAATCTTGTCGTCGGCCGATGCTAACCATTTCTACAGCAACCTGCGTACACGCCACTTCTACACGCACCTTCTGCACGCATCTCAAAGTGTTAATCCAAAAGGCTGTCCGCGTTACTCTATACCTGGACTGATCTCCACTATGTGCCTGACATAAAGCACCTACATCAACCAACTACCTGCGCAGAAAAGTATATTGCTCCACTGCTATAACCCCTCCGCCTTCTAGTTAGTCTCTTTAGTTATAATATATTCCCAGAGCTCTGAACTCCGTTAGTCCTGCAAGACAGACCAAGGTGGGCATGAGTCCTCGTAATTTCCTTCAAGCAACTAACAAGTACTTCGCTAGCCGTTAGATCTTTCAAAAGTTTCTTCCTCCGAAAATCAACTCAGTTCAGCTTAAAATCCTCCTCTCCCTACCAAAGAAAAAAAAAAGAAAAGAAAAGAACAGAAAATATGGAATCCGGATCGGATACTGGGCCGAGTGCACAGAGTGTGTCCCGTAAACCAACAGAAGCGGAATCCAGATTTCTTAGGGAGCTTGAGGAGGCCATCAGACAACGAAATGCTACCTACAAACTGGTTTTCCTAATTACCATGGCTTTTGAAAATGACGACACAAACGCGAGAAGCGATTGCAAAGCCTTTGCAAAGTATATGAAGGATGTTTTTGGTCTCAAAGACACCAATGTGCTCGAGATCATATTCCCAGAGGATCAAGACGCGGCCATATACTTTTCAAGAGAAATTGTTGGCAAGTTCAACCAAATAGAGCAGTCTTGTGTCGGAAAGAAATTGCTACTCTTACACTTCGCAGGTCACGGCACTCTTGACAGTTCCAACCAATTGGTGCTTCGAGGCAATTTAACTGATTGCAACCAGGAGCTTCCCTGGGAGCTAGTCAGAATCACTCTTCTTGATCCAAGAAGATTGCGACCCCGTGGTGAAGTGGATGTCGCCTGCGTCTTGGACTGCTGTCATTCAGGAGCTTTTTTCAGGCCAAATATGCCATCAAGCATGACCGTCGAGGTCTTAGCGGCGACTGGTGAGACATCTACGACCACCGCAAGAAAGTCACAAAATATAGAAGCAACCTTCACGCAGAGGTTCATTTCCGAAATGCGCATGATGATCAGCGAAGAAGAGAAGTCACGAGTCACCTTTCCCGAGATTTTCAAGAAGATTCAACGCCGAAAACGAGAATCTTCTAAGTCGCTACCAGTGTACAGGATGCTATACGGAGAGACTCCAATCTTGCTCCCCATTAAATCACAGCAACTCCTCCAGCCATCTCCAATTATTGGTAAGTCTAATTCGCTAGACATGGATAACTGGAGACCCAAAGTGCACTCCGTTGCGCTCAAAGTTCGCATCAAAAGCGAAATCAACGAGGAAAGCACTCGCACCATGATCAGATGGCTCCATCAACTACGAGGTGACTACCAAATCGAGGTTACGGCGGTTAACGAGACAAATTCAACGGTTGTGTTTCTCACCGTACCATATACAAACCTGTATATAATGTACAGGTTGGAGATGCGTGGACTTTTTAAAGTTGATGTTATCTGCGAGAATCTGTATTCTCGAAACCTCCTTGATGAAATCATCAATCTAGAGGTCGTCGAGGCCACATGAGCCCCAACGGATAAATAGAGTCTATCCCTTGGTTGTGGAAGCATGGTCGAGGACGTTGAAATCCCGGAGCAGGCGGAGGAGGCAGCAAGACCAGCCACTCCTAAGTCCGACAAGGCGTAATACAGTTAATTCTTCATTTGTTGAGGCAACAAAGTCTTAACAGTTTAACTAAATTGTGTCAGGCATATAGTGGAGATTAGTTCAGGTAGAGAGTAACGTACGTGGACAGCCTTTTGGCTTAACAAACCGCACCGGAATTGCGCTCCAGAAAGAACCAGTTTAATTTTTAGTTGACGAGATGAGCCGATCGCTCCCAGCTAGAATCCCTCTAGTTGAACGAAACTCTGCATCTGTCTATGAGGCTGGCGGAATCCCGGAAGCATACATGTTGGATTATGAGATAATTTGTGTTGTTTATTAGTGAGGACTCATACTACCTATCAGCTTCTCGAACACCTCGGATATCCCTGGCTATAGGAAAATACTCTTGAACTAAGGGATCCCAGAATCTCGAGACGTGATTTTACGGGGCGGTCTTAGAATTTACATGAACGATCACAAAGTAGGTATATAGTGTGTTTGTTGTTCATTGCATTAGGCTAGAATCGCATCGGATCATATATACATATCAATATATTGTAGTACTGCATTATGGCATGCACATATATTTTGTATATTGTGCCGATATACTATTTCCAGACCTACAGGTAACTCCAAATACTCACATCTTATATATTCAAGTGCAGAGCATTAAACGTTAGCCCTCAATCTATGGCCCTTTTTCTGTTTCTCCTCGCCTTCTTAGTCCCCAGCATTATTTTGTTTAGCTTGCCTACGCACAGCAAGAATGTTGACGTCAAGAATACTGCTACGCCTGACGCTCCCCAGAAATGCGCTGCCGTATAGTGACCAGTAATACCCTCGACATCCATACTAAAATAAGCCATTATTAGGGATAGTGGGAGAAATACTATTGTGAATTTGACCAGAGTAATAGATAGGAGTGATAACTTTTCGACTGCTTGGACTTCGCGGAAATTTAGACGATTGAAAGTCTGAAACCGTCAGCTGGCTGTTTGCACAACATGGCCAAATATAGGAGCGTTTAACATGGGCCAGGATCCTTACCAAAGATATCAGTCCCTCTGCTTCTTTTTCACACTCTGCAATCTCGCCGATAGCGAGGTACGTAATTCGATGTTTTAATCTCGCAAACCTAGTTAGGGCCAGTGGTCCGAATTTCTTTTCTGGTGCGCTAGGTAGATGCTTGTTCTCTTCTAGTAGGCGGTTTAAAACTAGCTCGTAGCTTTGGTAAACTCGTTTTAGCGTTGCTAGGCGTCTTACGATGTCATGGAGTTCATCGATGTGGTAGAGTTGGGGGTTTTCATTTTTCTAACCAGGCGATGGTATACCGTCAGCCCCTATAATCGATAATGCGATCTAATATTATTAGTCGGGGGCTAGTGTGATCAATACCATCTGACTGAGTTTGTTCGTATAAGGATGTGCCCTATCGACCGTCAGTCCCCATGTCGAATACCAGTCATCAAACAGGTAGTAGAATAGCAAGTCGCATGATTGCTCGGGCTAGGAAATTTCGAAAATGTTTTAGCAGACAGCTTTGCACCATGAATAATGGGTACAAGAGCATAATTACCGACTGTCGTACAATCAGCGCCCCGGTTTCCATAGCTAATTCTGGGTTGTAGGCATCTGAACCGTCCATATTTCTGGGTACCCCTGCTGCGGATAGACACTTTAAAACCATCCGAATGTTTCTCCTTACTTTTGCTGTTGTACGCCTTACTTTGTCGTATGTTGCCACATCTGGTCTAAACGGGGGGAAGGGCTCATGGAGTGTTATTACTGTGTTATCATCGAGTTTGATGAGCCATATCCAGAGCCGGAGCATACGAGGATGGTAATGATCCTCGTCAAAGTCTGCGGCATTATCAAAAATATCATCAGCCTGATCTAAGCTATATGACTTGTTTGCATGTGGATTTTCCGTAGCGTTGTTTGACTGGCTTTGGCGATTGAATTTGTTTTGGGCGTATTGAGAGACTCGGTGGCGTTTTGAATCTGTGACCGGCAGACGAGGAACAGAGCTTTGGCGAGAGTCGGGATTAATTGGTTGTGGCGTAGTTGTGAGGGGGAGTTCCTCACTATGATCAGGCAGGCGTGAAGACTTTCTGAATATCCTCTTATGCCACGATGCAGGTTTCGCAACGGGATCTTCCTCCGGGAATAGGCCTCTGCTCCTTCTATCATCGTCGTCCGATGGCGCGAGGTTATGCAATGTGTTTATCCCCAATATTAAGACTTAGCGGGTCAGAAAAAGTGTTTTTTAGCCCAGGTTGCGGTTGTAACAGAAAATTACAACTCAGCGTTATGCTTACATCTTTCATCATACTCAAAAGAAGACCAATGCCACATCTTTCGGACAATCTCGAGATTTCCTTTCCCGCGAGGTGAGGTCATACTCGCTCGAGTTCGGGCGGATACGCCGTACTTTTCAAGCAGCGCCTATTGACCCAATTAGCAATTTGTATTACTCAAGCAACTTAAAGCCCATCTATATGCTTGCACTTGGGTTCTCGACGTTGAAAAACATAGGGACCTACATTTACGAAGACACGCTGCTCATATGCATCAAATACAGCACTTGTAAGTTCGAACTTGTTAGCAAGGCCGGGCATTTTAATCTTGTCGGTCAGAAGCATTTCAGTGACAGGTTGGTTCGAGGCCTACATACATCCATCTCGACTTCGGACAACTAGGACGCTATCACCCCATCACACTCATTTATTAACACCCTGTACAAATCCATTTATATTCTCTCTTCTCTCTCTCTCCTTTTGTCAGTAGAGTTATTCATAATTATAATCGTACCTGGTCGATATTCTTCCACGACTCCTTCACTGCGCCAATCTGCCGTTCGTCAAAGTCCCAACCAACATATGCGTTGTCTGGCCCAAAATCCACCACCATGTTCCGGCACTGGAAATCCGATAGCCTTTCATCTGCCTGCCTCAGAATATCCTCTTCGTCCAAGCATTTAAAGTCGAGGTCGAAGGATTGATAATATTGTTCATCGGTCGCAGACTTCATTTCGTCGAGCTTACAAAGATTCAAGTCCAGCCTTTGAAGTATATACCAAGAGGTGAACGCTGCGCAGGCGCCAAGTCAACTCGAGTCCTTTCGATGGACGAATTCGATCGAATCGTTATTGATTCTATGTAGTATTCCCCTGAGCTGGGATTTAAATCTACAGAGGAGTTTTGACCCAGCGCGATGCTATATGGGATTTCAAGCATGCTAGCCTGCGACACTAGCAGGGGTGCCGACACCAGCTCGCGAAACCCGCCCCGATCAAATTAATGTCGCAGAATCTATAGCAGTGCGATACTAACGTGCAACTTGCGCATATGCCTATGCGATCGAATTGTGAACTTTGTCAATGTCAAGGCGGCGAAGAATTGATACTGAAATCCTACGACCTAGTAACGGAGGGGACTTGTCCGCCCCGTCGCTGCCATCGCTTTGACCGACGAAATGACACAGGTCGACACGTAGCTCCGTATTTTGCCGGAGCCTGACGCTATCGATAGAATATTAGCCCGTATATGATCAGTTTTGCATGTTGCACGGTTTCATGGCATTCGTTAGCTAGCATGCGCTTTTGGCTTTTCGGATGAGGCCTGTGTTGCGATATTGGCGTAATGCTAGATGATTGGCTACAGGGGTGTGCCCACCAAACATTACAACGCCATGAACACCCACATGCACAATAAGACCCCAGGATACTTCCAAAGATACCTCGAAAGCATGTCGATTCCCAATGAGAGTAGCAATGCCACCCGAAAGAATAATGTAGATACTACTGTCCCCCTTAAAGGCACAACGGTAGATCTTTTTGGGGGCGAAAAGTAAGTTAGCCAATTGCACACTCTAGACTCCCAGCGCCAAACACGCTTTTGAGCGTTCTCGGGGGTGGTAGGAGTTCACTCGCAATTTCTAACTTCACAACAGAGAGTGGGAGTCAAAAAGCTGGACCGCAAGTGACGACCGAGTACGAGGCGGACGGTCTCAGGTACGCCGACCGCAGGGCCACTGCCGGTCCTTGGAGACCAAGCCAGATTCTTAAGACGGCTGATATTAATCGCCTAACGTCCTGCAATAACGCCATGGCACTTAAATAGTCCTACTTCGAAATATCAGAGGATAGATCCACCGCTACCTTTCATGGTAATCTCGACATCACCGCTCTTGGTGGCGCTGGGTTTGCGTCGCAGCGTACGACAGATGCTGCAGGCGGGCCATGGGACCTCAGCAAAGCAGACGGGATCTCCATCCAGCTTGGAGACATTGACGGTAAGGCGCCCTTTAGAAGTAATGGACGGATATCTACTTAACCCTAGGTCTATCAATAGATCGAATTTATACCTTTGTCTTGAAGGACACCGTTCTTCCAAAGAGGTCGGACGGAAGGGAGCAAAGCACCGTTTCTTACGAGTTTTCGTTCTCGATCGTCAATACGACTATCAACGAATCCGATGGAAATGGGGCTTTACATACGTGGGAGGCTTGCTTCCCAGCGGACTTTAGCGCCGCTGAACAACCGTACGCACTTTTACTTCCCTATGAAGCGGATACTGGTGATGACAGCCATCCGCCTGCATCAATAACCATATATGTACCCTGGCACGCCTTTCACCCCTTTTATCGGGGCAAGAAGAAACCAGAGGATGATCAGCTGGACAAAACAGATATCAAACGACTCAGTATTATGTGCAGAAGGTATATCACAATAATAAAAATTCAATACAAACGGGAAGGGTATCTAACCACAATATTTGTAGTATGTTCGGGAAACAATTTGGGCACTTCTCGCTCGGCGTCAAGTCTATCTCTACCTTCTCAGCTCCAAAGATCTATTCCCTGCTCCCAGGAACATCGTTTATGCGACTTCGAGCCTCTTCCAGCACCGAAACCAGCCCTGGAACATACATTCTACCCAAACCGCTGCTGAAAGACACGGTCCGGACCTCAAAGTCCTCTCAGCCGTCCGACCTGGATTTGGTACAAAGCCTCGACAGACTAGATATTGATGCGAAAAAATAATTTTTTTACCCACAACACCGGTGGATAATAACGCCCAGCTAGGAGTACCGCTTTGTCCTAACTCTTGGATAATAATGTTTTTATTTTTATGATAATCTCGCCGTCTGGATTTCTTGATGGTTCGTGTTATAAAACGTCGCTCCGATATATAATGCAATCATAATAAGAAGCCTTCCTCCCCGGTCACTGCCCCATTTTCTCTTATTCCTCTTATTGTCGATTCACTACTCGATCCCTCCATCTCCCTCTTCCTTTTTTGTGGGATTTCTGTCTTCAGCTCCTGCATCCGTTATAATTCTGCTTGGAAGCTTTCTGTCGCAACAGATACACAATGTTTATTTCTCAAAAAGAAACCCGATATATTAACCTCGACAAAGAAGTCAACGAATAAATCCCAAGGAGAGAAATTGATATTCCCGGGCCTAATTACCGATATATTCTAAATCCTCAAACTGGGTGCTAGAATTGAGAACTTTCCGAACCTTATCGAACACTGGTCCCCACAATGCGAGTTCTCGAGCACCAAAGGGGATTCTCCCATATATTATCTTTATTTGTTGTCATTTCCGCTGTTCCAAAAACCCGATGCCTGGCCCTAAGCGACAGGTTCTATGACGACTATCTCGAAGCGCAGTCATTTCTAAGAGGTGGCATTGGTGCGTGCTCATCCTCAACTTCAAATGTCTCCGGTCCAGAGAGGCCCAGAATCTCAACATGAAGCGGCTAACAGGTTATATATGTGCAATTGTAACAGGCTTTCGGGAACTTCTTACTCCTGGCCTACTTCAACAGCGATCTCAATCGCATCATTGCTCCCCAGGATACGTGCAAGACAAAGAGTACACCCTCTGCCGCATGAATTATGGCTCAAGGAACGTACTTATCATGAAAAGTACATTGGAAATTTCGGCTGCACCGCTCAGTACAAGTCCCGATACTATGTGGACAACAAACTCGGCCGTCAACTCGGCAGTCAGTACCGCTTTCCCTCAGAATGAAGCCCTGACCACTGGCCTTGCGAATATAGAAGCGGGATTTATTCCCATGACACCAATTACGCCTACAATATCCATTCCAGATCAGAACACTGAGGGTATCCGTCCTGGACCGAACAAAAATTCTCACAGTCTAGAACTTAGAAGCACCGATGGTCACGATAGTAAACTCCTTCGCGGACGTAGCTCGGCTACATGCACACCGACTCACCAGGCCGGCCGCCCAATGGGAGAATTAATACAGTGGAACGTGGATTTCGAACAAGTCGCCAAGGTTGACTCCGTATCTGCCTCCGCAAGCCTCCATCTATCTTACGATGCCGACAGAGATATAGTAGCGATCAGGGGATCACATACGACATCTTTCGGGGTTTGGACAACTACTAGTACTTACGATGCCGCCAATATTTCACCGTTCCCAAATGGACTAAAAGCAGACGTCAGGCTCTGGGTTGGTGGAGATTTCGATCTTGCCGTTAGAAAAATTGGCGAAATATGTGAAGCTGCAGAGAGGCTGGAATCCGCAACCAATTTCATTCCCACGTCAAGCGAAGAGTCTTATATAAATACTAGATCTGCTCAGGATATCACCCTACAAGGAAGTCTATTCGGAACCATGATATACAACACTGCTACCGCCAGTTGGAACGGGCATTGGGGACCCTACGATAAAGCATCACGAACTCTTCCATTCAATGCCACCGTTAGTGGAATTGACGGGTCCTACACGCGACTTGTCTCCGAAAGCTGGGCTATCACCCAACTATTCGCAGGTCGAAATGAAGAGGACCTGGTCAAGCAGTTTGCAGAAATTGGACCTATCGGCATGGTTTTTTTAGTCTCATTCAGGAGTTCTGACGGATCAATAACCTCGTGGCCATCTTCCGACCCACGGTTTCGAAAAAGCGGAGACCCGATCCGTGTCAACGCTATCCATCCTATAGATTCTCGACTGCCCACAACTAGGGATTTCGCAACTATAGTCGTTCCTGCAGTTACAGAAGTTGTTACCAAGACAGAAATTCACACCAATACCCATATTCCCCTTTTCGGTCGCCTAGCAAAAGCCAAAGGCACTTCAGCTAGAACCAGGACTCAGGGCGGGCCACGCTTTCTCCTCTGGATGCCCTGGGTTCTCTTTTTGTGTATCCTACTCCTCATTTGTACGTTTTCTCTTGCCTGGCACCGTATTTACGACTTCATCGACCGGCAAAAACGCTGGTTACGCCAGGTACTCGGGCTTGAAGTAACCCAAACGCCTAGTTATTCTCAAAGACCCTCAGTCCGAAAAGCTTCAGGCAGCAGGGCTTCCGACCCTGCAAGGCTTAAAGCGACACGTCAGAGGGGAAGCAAAGAATCTTTCCAATCAATAGAGCTCCACTAACTAACGGATTACTATCTATAAGGCGTAGAGAGAGAGCGAGTGGGACTATACTTGGTTTCGTATATTGCTACTGGAATAGCCAGGGAAGAAAAGTGATATCAGATTCCCACTGGCCGATTTTCCTTTACAACTGTTCCGTTGTTTTTCGCTCAGCAAAAAAAAATCAGGTCTTGTATCTCTTGTTCTGCAGCTCAACCACACGGAATGGTTATTTTCAGGTAGCCAAAATGACTATGAACTAATACACTGTCGAGAGTCCCACTTCTCTTTCTTACCCTGGCGATTTCACAGACGGCTCCTAGGTAGAAGCCCTTCGCATTATTCCGAAGGCAAAAGTACTTTGCTTCTGGGCGACCTCCCTTTCTTACAAAACAGGACAGAAACTCAATATATTTGGAATAACCAAGAATGAGTCCAGTAAACCTGAAAATGTTTTAAATAACACCAAATCATGATATGATCAGCCGCTGCTATAGGTCTCAGTACCAGGACTGTTAACCTACTCGTTTGCCGGAAGGCAAATTCCGTGTTCTATCTGCCGGACATGCTGGCATAAACCTATGAAGAATTTCCATTCATTACCCATGCGGGAACATATGAGGCCAGGATTAAGTACCATTCCGCCTAGTTGGGTTGCTCAGCCAGGCCTTGCTCATTAACTCTGCCAAGTTCGGTCAAACCAGCTGTCGAACAACCGCACTGTGCGAACACCCGTGACCTATAATACACTCTTAATATTCGCCAAACCCACCAAACCCTACTCCTTGAAGGAATGCTGAAGTTAACCAACAGCCTCAACCAGCTGAGGGGGACAGGATCCAAAGGGCTCTTTGTGTTCAAAGCGTCTGTATGTTTTTATTGAGCCGCACATGCATTAGGCGGTTTGGGATTTGGGAATCTAATTTTCCCTAGCGCCTATTTTGCCTTTGGATAACTACATGAGTGGCAAAAACGTAATTCAACATTATTAACTCTGATTATGGAGGCTCTACAGGAATACCTTTTACAAGGATATGCGATATTAAAACGGTCCTATGGGTGTTTGATACGTATGTGGCATACATATAGGGGATTTGGTTACCCTTACGGAGAATTATATGATACTGCTTGGTGATCGTGGTATCCGACGCTATAACCCTACCTATGCTACCTTTTCCTTTCGCTCTAATAGTCCCCGTTCTCGTCCTGACAGGTGCAGATGCAAGTGGGGCTTGTCCACGACTTGGGATTGAGATCACGGCCATATGCATGTTCAACGCAGAGAAGGCATACATGTTTTCACTCATTCGCAAAAGTAGTAACAATAAAATAGAGTAGAGAAATATTAATACAGATTTGCTGCCCTTCCCCCATTTAACCACCAAAAGCCTCCGAAACTAAAGCCGCAGGGCCCTAAAACGATGCCCGTAGTTGTATCGCGTGTACAACATGCTCTGCCCTCGTTTCCTTTCGTCTCCCCTTTATTAAGATTGCATAGGAGTGACTACCTAGGTAGTGAGTGGTTTTGGAGGGGTGTTTCACGATTTTCGATGCAGGTGGTCTAGGTAACAGGCTATATGGGTCACGATAGGAAGCTTATTATATTCCTGTTTTGGAAGTTGTTAACAGGTGTTGAGGATTGACGGGGTTAGGACGCGGGGTTGATTGATGATTTATCGACACAATAAGTCATAGCTACTTTGACTAGGGTTTACTTATACCTCTACATACTCAACTACATTCGCAGACAACGGATATATTGAGGCGTAGCTATTCATCTTTTCGTATACAGCGACCATCAGAAAGGAACCTCCTAACATACCAATCCCCCCCATTCCCGAATTCCCTTGCCAGTACTGCAGTCCCCCAGCTTTATGCAATTTATTTTAGGGCAGGCATTGTTCGCACTTCACATCAAGCACAACTTGTATACAGGCCAATCTGTAAAGTTCGTCATAACGGCTTGACCTCTTCTTTTTGCCTCCATCAGTTTTGCGAACGATCAAGCCATATCGTTGTCCGATGAATTTAGAGCCAGGGTATGAGTTTTGCGAAAAATATTGAGAACAATGCGCACGCAATCCGCAGCACGTCGGCATATCAGATTACTCTGTTCAGAAACGCTATGCAATTGCTTGGCATACCTGCTGTGCAACAATACCTTTCTCAATAGCGCCATAGCTATCAAGAGGGAAATATCTTAAAAGAAAAACCGGATGTTTCGACCTCCTAGCAGGTGCAGGTTGTGGCGGCCCGACTAGCTCGTACTCTTTCATTGAGTGTCCATTTTTTTTCGTTTTTGCAGCATGCTGCCTGCGAGGCCCGCTCTTGTGACACTTCATTACAGCCGGTGCATACAGGTTGATAGTGGCGGGGTTGGATTAAAGCGCATTGCCCTTAGAAATGGGCGCTCACACGTGGCGCGTGGGCTACGTCGACCTCCATGTCGCTTTCCGGGGAATAAACGTTTAGGTTTGCTCATGGACAAGAATCTTGATAACAATGCTCGCCGGCACGAGGATTGCGTGGGCCGACATCTTAGAGGTCAAACATGTACCAGGTACTCAAGAACCCCGGGGATCCCGAGGACCTCACGCGCACGCGTGCTCGCAAAAACACCAAAGGAATACATGCCGTCGGTGCGGCAGGCACCCTCCCTAATTGCAATTACGCACAGGTGTCCCTTGTGTGAGTAGCCGGATGAAAGATTCTATTCGCAGATCTACAACCGTACATGTTGACATATACATCAAATATCTGAAATACGCGCTGTCGGAAGATGTGGTATGCAGGGGTTTCTAAATCCTGAAGCGTGCGGTAGTATTTTCATAGAAGTTCTCTGTCTCGATGAGATACTCTTTATGGCCAGATGGCAGCAAGGCAGCGATCCTTGTACGACCGCCCCAGGCAGTGTGCATAGGACGCCCCGTGGAATTAGGTACAGGTGCAGCGGAACAGTGTATCATGAACCATCGCCGTGAGAAGTCCTGGGTCCGATTGATCAAGACCTCTCTTTAATGCTATTCCCACCGCAGAGGTCTACAATAATAGGGCAGAGCTCTGGGGGCGTTTGAGTTAATGCATCTTCCATGCACACTGCACGAGCTCAAGATCAGAGGACGCCGATTTGATAAACGCCTCGAGTCAGATCTTGTGTTATCTTCTATTAACATATTCCCCTTGCAATAAATTACTACGAATAGAAAAGTAACCGAATGTCTTTTTGGCTGACGCCCTTCCTTGGTGTTTCATGTCGTTTTTGGAAACCTCAAACTAATTGTTTCATGGTCAAGGTTTATTCGACAGCTAAGCGGCGGTATCGACGCGGGCAGCAAGCGATGTTTCCAGAAAACACTGCTTTTTTATTAATATTTCGACGATCCAAACGTCTTTCATATTTGGTATTTCAGAACAGGCAAACAAACATCCAAAAAAAAAAAAAAAAAAAAAAAACCCTTTACGAATTTAGCATGATGCCGTACGTATACTAGTGGTTCTCTGTCAAACAAAGCAGTTGAGTATGATGATCAGAGCAACGTCCTAAATTAGTAGGAATCTAGTATATCAAATACATCAACAGTAAGGGAAGAGGGTTCCCTAGTCTGTCGGTGGTTCATCAACGATACAGGGCGTGGCTATTCAGGGCAGACATATTTTAAATTCAGTAACACAGCCCTCCAGAACATTTATCTGTCTTACGGGATGGGCATTGCAAGCTGTGCCGTTTTAGGACAACCAGCGCAGCCGTTTGCCAGCCTTTTTTTGCTCCGTGGCGAAGATTAAGCATAAAATGGTCTTTAAATTACAACGATAATCTTAGAGATCGCAGGGTAAATCTGCTCAGGTACTATATGACCCGTCATGGCGTATGAAACTCGTATAGGGCGTACCCACCTAACGGATACATCGTCAACGACACGGGTGTTCTTGAAACACATCTTAGTTTTCTAGTTACCATGCCCAGATTTGTTTCACGCCTAGCTCGTGCTGGACAACTACGAGGTATTATGCTTAGCTTGGCTTAAATTTAAAACTACTGTAGTTCTGATGCCCCGATGTCTATGGAATTTCGAAATATAGTATATCAGCTAGGCAAGGGTTTACCTTGAAACCTAACTCCAACTGGCAATTGCACAGCCATGTTGTTTTTGGCGAAGGTCACATTGTGATGCCCCAAAAAAAGCTACGGTGCTTAGCTGGGGGCTTCTCAAGATCTCAAAAAGTGGGGACCTTGACCTTGCAACTCGGATTTCTCGAAGATGGTGTGGAGCCACTGGCCAAGCATTTCCACGTGATGGTTCTTACAATAGAAACACGGGTTGGCTTACCCACAGCGACTTTGTCCCAAGATATGCATGCTAAAGCTCGAGCTTTGCAGCTTTACTCGCAACGAAATCCATATCTACTTGCAGCACGGCAGCACCCGAGACGCTCGCTGGATCTTTCCATTCTCTCGCCAACGTTAACGTGGCCCAGCACGTCGACGAAAATGGTGACATGCAGGCCTGCATTCTGCATGTGCGGAATTGTGGAGGAAAGAGCTCAGCGCCCCCTCCCGAGATCCTCCCTGCCTCTTTGAAAATGGCTGGAGAGAGCTTGAGTGAAGGTAAGTTCATCTCTCCAAAACTTCGCGGTGGATAAGCTCGCCGCACTGCATTGCATGCAGCTCGCAACGAAAAGTCTACAAACTCCAATGCTCTGCCATTTAACAGTTGCAAAGCCTGGTCCGGTTATGCAATCCCTACCATGACAATCCCGTTTTAAATTGGCACTCATGTAGCGGTTAAAATACCCTCGCCGTCGATATAGCATTCGACGCCGACCAGAATGAAGTTAAAGATATATGTTTCCCATGAAGCTGACACCGATGAGTTAGTGCTCACGGTATAACATGCAGGTGTGTATGAGACGCGGTGATGTCTGTAGCCATCTGTAACAAAATGAACCTATATGAGAGATGTGGGCACTTCAAGCTGGGATGATAGATTCCAGCCATTCGAGCTGGCGCCCTGTACCTAACTTTAGCGAAACCCGGCGAACTAAGTAACTACTTGCGTATGTCGACATGCCATTGTCCGATCTAGTCTCGAAAACCATACCCATGTAACAACAGGTGAGGCAGTATTCTAGGATGAAGATAGCCGGCGACAGGATGTGGACCCTCGAACTAGAACTCGGGACGTGCATTGTTTAGTCATCAGCGACTAACTAGCCCCACAAGCTTTCGAGCTTGCTCTCTTGCCAGTTTATGTAATTAGCACTCGACTCCACAACACAAGCACCCGCTGCTTGGCTATCTAGTATCCAAATTCCCTACGAGCGCTCGAGAACTGCGGTAGCATCAAAGGCTGTGCAGCTGTATGGTACTTTCTCGTTTTGATGTTTCTTCAAAAAACCCTAATATGACCCTTTTCAATTAGCCCAAGAACATTATAACCCTTCATAACCAGGTAACCAGCATTTAGGGTAGCTAGTTCTCTGCCTGCAGTCATACTACAAGATACGGTATCTTTGCTGCGCCGAGAATAATGCCGTTTTTGGAGACGGAGTTTCTATATCAATCTTCAGACGGTAGTCGCGTAGACACAGTCGCAATTGTACCCACATCCACACGCAGTTAGGTGTCCTCATCAAGGCCTGTGACAACTCTGACGGTATGCAAAGTCTAAGCCGATGCAAGGGCTATATTAGCAAAGTTTTGTATCGCTTCGAAGATCTGAAACCACAGGAAGACCAACTGTGATACAGCAAGGCATCCTCTAGCTGCAAGCTGCAGGAACGCTACCGTAAATATGGGTCGTACAGGGTTTCTATGCTGCTGTTTCCCGTGCAATGCTGCAGTCTGGTGACAATAGAACGGTATACAGGCCTACACAGCTCCTGGTTCTCGGGGACTGGCTACTTCAAGCTCTCCTGGTTGACCGGCTGCATAAATTGTTTTTTTCGAGATTCGGCCTAGGGCTTCCTCGGCCAGAACTTCCTCGGTCAGGGCCAGACGCTACCCCTCGTCACTAAATAGACGTATATTGGCGCCTCGAGGCCTTATACGATGGTGGATTTGCGGTGAAAATCGATGTCAATGTCTCCAATATCCGAGTAGAATGTAATTAAATTGATCTTCGGGATTCCGGAATACCCCGCCTCATACAATTGAAGTTACCAATTACGGGTTGTTTCTATATTCCCACCTTCCCAGGTACATGTATGTTGATGGTCATCATCCTCTCGTCGTAGTTTTCCTATGTAACAAACTTGTCTAGTAAGTTATTTGAATAATCCTCAACCCTTATAATAGTAGACAGTAAAATAGTAGATCTTAGAGAGTTGGTACCTATCAGCCCGTGTGGTCCTCGAGATTCTATGGATAGCCCAACAATCATATACCAATTTCCGACCGACCGATCATAATCAACGAGCCCGTGAATATTTTTAGATGATATACACCAATGCATGGATGCCAAGTCAGTTGATGAAATGCATCCGAGTGATAGATTATAATATCGGGACTTCTGGTAGATACAGCGCCTGCCGTTAACGTTGGCGAATCGCCAGCAAATATCCTCACAAGATTCAAATACCCCGGGGTCGTGCATGCGTAAGGAGTATTGGGTATCTGTAGTCCGCCTGAAAATAGCACCAACCCTCCCATGAATGCATACATAGCACAAATTTATGCGATGCTGTATGTTGCGACCGTAGCCGCGACGTCGAATCGTCGGTTAATCCAAGGCCAGATGCAACCACGGGCCAGAATACATTAGCGCTGCAGATTTAACAATTAGTATCACCACATGCGACTCTGTGTGCAGAAACGACCACTTAAGCGTAGAACACTATAAAACTTACTTGTGACAGATTAACCTTGTTCACGAGGGCGCGAATACAACACAAGGCAGGGTGTTGCAGACTGTTACTAACGAAGGCGAATTTTCATCCGGATATGTTGGAATTCAGCAATGATAGTGTAGAAATCCGTTACTTGCGAAGCCTACATATTCACCTCGAGATTAATATTATATAGTTGAAAACTTAGGACAAAAGTGATCACCCGGTGCAGTCGAAAACACATACTCCTGAGTTGCAATTGTGTAAGAAATCTGAAATTTTAGCTGGCATAGAGTCCTTATAATAGACAAGATAACGTTGCAAAATATACAGAAACGATTGCCCTGTACTTTCCCAGATATATCGTAATTCACTACTCCATACACTCGGTTGAATCGGTTTGGGCCTCATCAATATTCTCAAATGACTGTGAGCCTAATACATGGGCCACGACGATATTTCGGCGTTGCCGTCCTGCAAGCCACGGCAAGTGCGAATTACAACAACCGGATCCACCGTATAAAAAAGCTAAAAATCCTTCCTACAAGCGCCACGATAAACATCTCATTTCTGTCAGGAAAACTTTGTAAATGGCTCAGGCACGACACCATACTATGTTATACTGGGCAGTTCAATATAACTTCATTAATTATCTTAACAAGAAGGTCTTGCATGGTTTCAACCAGGAAGTGGATATAATATTATGGGATTCTTGTCGGGGTAAATCAAGCGGCTTTCGAAATGAGGAGAACTTTCTAAGATGATGGCTTAGATTAAGATATTAATTAGGGGCGCTCTATGCGATCCTTCAACCATTCCCAATGGAATACCCAACCTAGATATGCAATTGGAAAATTTAAAATATCGCGTCCGAAAATGCCAGTTTCGAGGGGAAATCCCCCCCTCCACACCCTCCATAACTCAGCAGATCCTAACCATGTTGGTTGGCTGCCTAGTGATCACGGTACTCTACCGTGAAGCCGTATCGGTTATAGGGCTGATAGTGGAGCAAGATATGATATCTGCATTGTCAGAATCTGCTTATACAGACCGTCGATGGCCAATTAGAACACGATATAGCTCTTCTCCTGATTGAACTGAGGGCCAACCGCCGGGGTAAAGGATACCCTCGCAGTCACTTGCCGTCTATATCGGTTATACTGCTGTAGATAGACTCTAAATGCTGTACCACAGTATTGTGTGTCGGCGGCATCGACAAGCCTTCATGTCCCTTTCCAATTTCCTGCTTCAGATTCTAGTCGAACATCACTCAGGTTTTCAACGAATTTCCGAAGTCATTTTACATTGCGTCTGTCAAAACCTTTTCAATCTTGGAAAAAAAAAAAAAAATCCTTTTTTTCTTTTGTTTCCTCTACTTAGACTTTCGAAACAACCTGTGTCCTTTCGCTTGTTGGAGCTTTTTAAAGTAGGTGTTCCTGAGGCTCGGTAGGCAAGACGTATTGGTTCCCAGGTTTTCACACGATGCATTTTTTCAGCTATACAAGGGTCCAAACGAAAGAGTCAGAAACAGTAACGACGTACCCAGACTCGCCCATGGTACAAACATTAGTCAGAAATAGAATTTTATATTCCCATTGTGGCATGTCACCAACTCTCGAGGATTAAAAAAAATGAAAATATAGATCAAGATAGAACGCTATCCTTCGTCTTGAATTCTCGCGCAGGGATGATTCCGATAGGGCTAAAATAAAAAAGGAAAACACCAAAAAAAACGAACACGAATGACCTCGTATTCATCGCCAGGCCCTGTCGAGGGAACCTGGCAAGCCTTGGGTCCTACTGTGTTGGCTTTTTTGCGATGATTTCTCGTTCTGCAAGCGCTTTGTTCGCCTTTTCCAGTCAATAATTCTCCGATGCAGTGGTATTGGGTGTCCCATTGGGCTCAATTGCCCTCGTCTACCGGGCCCTGCTGCTGTCACAACCGATGAAACATGCTTGGGTAGTAAACTTGAGTTACTGTCTTGTTGCATGTTGCTGCAGTCTCGCTGAATAAAATTGGTGTGCATCCCCTCGAAATTGCGACATGCCATCAAACCCATGAAAATGCGTCAAACTTACCTGTGAGCTCACTGTAGCTATGCACATGCGTGTACCTAAATGTAAACCATCGCTATCCTCGAGCTCGGCGTGTTAAGTAACTGGTTTGTGGATTCGAAAGGAAGAAGAAGAAAGTGCTAAAGTGTACTAAGATGGTGTTGCGTCAAACGATCGTCAATTCAAGTTCCTTCATACGTCGGCGCCGAGGGAAGATCGTGCCGCTATCCTTGGCATTTCGGCGAAGGCGAAGCCTGTACCAGCAGGGCTGAACTAGAGTTTTGGCTAGGGTTTGGGGTTGAGAGCCACATCAATGTTGGGTCGAACAGGACTGGTGCCTGCCAAATTAGCTGTCCTTGTCGATAATCGTCGTAATACCTCCATTCACAAGGCAAGGAAAACAACTACGAATCTGGACGCCTTATCGGTGGGCACGTAGCAAGATGCTAAGGGTATGGTCGGTTGTGTATGAATCATTGGTATGCCACTCATTGCCCATATGCACACAGGTTCTCTGGCTAGAGCTCTGTGGTACCAACTGTGCATGCATACTTACGGCCAAGTGGTACTGCAGCGAAGCCAGGCTGGGGCATGTGTTGCGTTGAACCCCTTGGCCCGGTGTAACCCACCGAGGCTAACCCACCTGGTCTCGTTGGAACCCACTGAAACATCCACGGGCCCGGGAATGCTGCGCATTGCTCGGCAACACAGGCCTCCGCCTCCGTCTTGGTTACACACTGCAAGAATCACACTGTCGGCGCCAATATCCGACCGATTGATGCTTTCTAATGCCATCCGAAAGAATCCGCCTCTATTAACTCCGTTAAAATATCCACAACTAGAAAGGCCTACGAAGCCGTGTTCATATGATCAAAAACATATGCACTGCTTTATCAAGGCCCGCCATCGAAGCCTCAAAAGTGACGTCTGAAAATAAAATAAAAAATATATCGAGAATTTCTCCCTTTCGAAGCGGTACAGATATTTGGTAATATGACACTCCCGCCTCGGCGACCTCGGGTTGTTTGTGGGGATTCCCATATCCCAGGGCTGAGACTTTCTCCTAGGGCTGAACCGAGTGGGTGAAACACCTGCCCAGCACAACTTGCTGCAGATGGGCGAGGTTTGCGGGAGTCGCTTAACAACGGTTGTGCGACGGTTGAGGCGTCTTTTCCTTTCCTCTATGCATTGTCAACAGGAATATCGGGATCCTCGCTCTTGCAGACTGAAAACATCAGACCAATATTAAGGCCTACAACTTCTATCAGTTGATACTAGCATATGTGGTGACACAGTATTGAAGGAACTTCACATATTCTTGCGAAACTCGAAGCTGAGACCCTTGTTTAGGTTTCTACCATTTTGCTTTCAACCTCACAGCTGGTATAATGAAACGGCCCCTGGTGAGACTTTGATAAAATATTATTTTGTGCCTAAGAGATGCTCATCAAATGTTAAGAAAAATGATCATAATTAGCATATCAAGATCTATATCCGTATTTCTTAGTAGCTTGCTGCTGCCCCTGCAGCTGTATTTTTACATCTAGTCTAGGGTACCAAAACTTCCAATGTTTGTGTGGAGAGGATGATCGTGGTATAACTTCACTATCTCATGGAATCGATTAAACCATTGATAACCCAATCGATTGGGTACTTTCGGGTAAAAAACAGTCATTCCGATTGCAAGCATCTCCATATTTGTAAATTACGAAGGAGATATCTGCATCGAGCAGTAAGCTGGGCTGTGATATGTATGTAGCATGGGCGATGATACTACGAATAGGCCTTATCTAACTTCAGAGCTTGAAGTCGAGCATGTAAGCACATATTTAGAACGTTGGCGCGGCCTTACTAAGAAGTCAGATATTCTGAATAATGAAGTCGGTGGACAGGGTCTGCATGCAGTTTCTTTAGGATGTTATCAAGACTTGGCACCTAGCTTCAGAGGTACCCAAGTTGTGTTCCAGCACACCAATTCTTCCGTTCTTGCGTGGTTTAAAATGTATGCTTGCCTAAAATGGACTGGACGAACTGGGTTTGCTGCAGACGCTGGGACCTCTTCCTGTTTCAAGCGACCCACTTTTCAAGGTATAAAACAGGGGATCTAGTGGTCCGCTTGAACCCCTCAACCACAGTATTTGTTGCTAGCGAGATTGCGCAGGAATGTCACACGTGATCTGAAGCAACAATCCCCTTGGTCCCGGCAACCCAACCGAAAAGGACTATGAGGCTCTGGGAAGCTAGGCAAGGATTTTGACTTTCCCGTGTGGAAAGAGCCTCTTTGTGACTTCTCGCTTTCGTTCTTGGAAGGCTGTTTTGCCGAAAGGCAAAACAATTCTTATTGGCTCGCCTTGCAAGGGCATGACGTTGACCTACCCTCCTCTTTGAGCCTCGTATACCTGGCTCTGTTAGATCTTTTTCAGGAAGTTAATCCCAACTGCCGACATATTCTTCAGTCCAGACTAAATCTATGGTATGAAGTTAACCCTGCACATTCTTTTCTTCAGCCCTGTACGACAATACCGTTACATCGTAGATGACGTTACCATCCGGCCACTGTTCTAGAGAATCTATACTTGTGCTTGTATTTTTTGACTTTAATATCGTTGTCCATGTGAATAGAAGGCAGAATTTGCGAGTTGCATAACATTCTGCCCGAATATTTCCTTAATCTATTCATGGGAACAGCCGTCGTACGGGTACTCGGAAGATGAGACCTTGTGAAGGTGCCACGAGAGTTTCGGTTGCGGTTGGCCACTAACTATCCTGATCAAACACTATCGGTCGAGAAAATATGGGTTGAGCAGATATTATGAATAACCTGAGGACGGGGTTTCGGGATTATTATGGATTCCGGTACCCGGAATGCTAGATTCTGCGATACATCTTTTTTGCTTTCACCGAAATCCGCCAAGTAGGCCAAGCTTTCATATTGGTTTCGGAAGTTTCTCGTAGAATCAAAATTATATCTATCGTTTGTTCCAGTTGTCTTGATCGAGACCATAAACAGGTTTCTTAGGAAACGATGGTGGTGCGGAGAACGCCTGTGCGCACAAGCTATCAGTACCGGGGTTGATCTGGTTTGGCTGCCTTGCAGCGCATTGCGAAAAAGGTAACACTCAAATTCATTCCAAGTATTCGTAATCACACCCGCACGGCAGAAGAAGGGATTGGTAATCACTCACTAAATTTCTCTCATCCAAATCTTGTGTTCCGCTGGTTTGACTGGTCAAGTTCTGTCAACCTGCATTATGCAGATCTAGCAGGAAAATTCCGTCCCGTTGGGCTCAAAAAACTTACTTGTAGTGGCATCTATTAGGCTGGTTACGTGCAATCGCACCAGCGGTTGAATAGCTATCATTAGAGCACTAGACCGAGGATCTCCGAGAGTAGACCTAACTATTGATGTATTCATCATGATAATGACAGATTTTCGCGGACTTCTTTTAGGATGCTTAAAGTTCATGAAGAAAGACAAATCTCCAAGCCATCCTATCTTCCATAATATCCGTGAAAGCGGTGGGAGATCGACTGGGGTAGCCAAGGCTCCGCTGTTTAATGACGTTCGGTACAACACTCAGTCCGGCAGAACTACTTTGCGTATTTTGAACTTTCCTGTTATCTCCTCATTAATTGCGACTACTAAGTACGTAGTGGGTCTGCTTTTTACGCTTCGAATTCGTATTTCGACTTTGGGGTGCCAACACGAACAACCGGGTCAATATTTGCATAGCATATACGTATACTTCTTGTTTCGCATATACTTTAAGACTCAATTCGCGACCAAGACCCGGATTTTAGAGTTACTATGAAGATTGTAAAATACATCATGATCATCACCGGGCGAAACTTCGAATTCGAACTTTCCGGCTCTTATTTTAAGAGCCTAATCTGCGCAACAGCCGGTGCACATTGACGCCATGTTTCTATCATTCTTTTAATCTCGTCCTAAGTGACTTTGCTAGCTTAGCATCCGTGTGTATGTCTTCCCACACGCGCACGTCAAAGTTTATCCGATGGAGGTTTCGTATTTGCATTGGCTCCTATTTGTGAGGCTCATTTCCATTGGTTGACAAGGAATCTAGCGAACAAAGATTAAGGTATTCCGCGTCCACGGCTTTACTACCCTTTTGGGTAGGGTATTTCCGGTTTTTAGTGACTTGCGAGGATAGTTTCCTTTGACTAGCAAAAGCACAGGAGATATATCACAGTCACAGCATCTTTTGACTCCTGACAGTGAACCAGCAGGATTAATCGATCTTTGATTACCGGGAAGTAACCCGTGGCACGCGGGCAAGCGTGATGTTATTTCCCCTTGATGATAATTGCTCCCGTGCAACTGTGAAGGTACAATCCTTGTCACTAAAATTTGTAAGTTGTAGCAAGTATTTGTTGGTGTCCCGGGATTCCTCACCGCCATCGAGCTGGTAAAAATAGAAATTTTCCCCACCGAGGGCCGACCCAACACAAACATTGCAAGTCTAAGCCGCAAAGAACCATAACATTCCAAGAATAATGATAGACGCAGACCCCGCAAGGTGGCTCAAAGGAATATATGCCAGAAACTTCACCCGCAATGTTATTTTCGAACACTACGAATTTGAGATTTTGATACATTGATGGGCCAAGTCGTCTGATACTGACTCGCCAAATCAACCTCGAGGCATTCTTCGCACTATACGCATACCTATGTGTGTTGAACCTTGCCTGTCCCTTTTGTCTTCTCGCCTTTTTTTTTTTTTTTTTTTTTTTCCATTTCCCTTTTTAATTTGTCTGCCTCGAAAATCCTTCTCGTACGATTGATAATTTAGGGACATTCGTCAAACGATTCACGGAACAACTTACAGCTCAAACTCACAAACAGACGATGGCGCTTTGGCACAGAGTGTTCCGACAGGATAGCCCGGACACCGACATACTGATAACCCTGCTCACCCTACGAGGTAGTATGTTTCGGCCGGCCGGGATGCAAATGCTGGCCGTTAGTCAGTACCAACCGTTAAGCCCGTTTCACACAAGGTTCTACGCCATTGTTAGGACGGCCATACTTCGGTTGTAACAAATGCTCCGTTTAAGCGTCAAATTGACAATTTAATATGAAAGATTCACCACCACATCCGTCTCTTGGATCTTCTTTGTTGGTCCCATAAGGCTCGTGCACGTCCAACGGATCCGAAGCTCCCTAACCCCTTGTTCCTTGCCTGGCCAGTTTGGGTTGTGGGAAATATGGATGCCTAGAAGAACGAACGCGTGCGTGCTCCAGTTTTCTATCGTATCAGACGACATCCGGCTGAATACGACTCGATTCGATAGGACCGCTTGTTAGAATATACCCACTTCAGACTAAACTCTCCACACCATCACGTAGTTCACCGTTGCAATGAAGAGGGTAAATCACGCCTCCTTCATCGTTCTAAACAGGCCACGCGGATAGTTCGTGTGAGCCGTTTCGACTAGCCTCAATGTGTTGGCGCTCACACATATTCTTTTTGTCTTGCCAGGATTGATGCCCAATACCAATTAATTCAGTATATGCATATCTTGGATGCTGGGAATTCATCCTGACCAAGAAAAACTTGCTCAGCCTATAAAATCGATTATAATCTCTTGAGTGTTTAGATTGCTGACAAACCCCTGACAAAAGCTGTTTGTGTTTGCAATTCTGCGGAAGTTCGATGTTGAGACTGTCCATTGAGATGTAGTCTAAAAACAAAACATATGTCAAGTTATAGCCTCTGGCACTTTATGGCTCTGGCTGTGGCTCTGCAAGTTATGAGATCTTCGTGGTTTGAATATATCATTCGTTCGCGTCCGCGAATGTTAGTATCAATTAATAGAATGTGGCGTGTAATGCAAGAAACCGCTGCGGCTTGCATGCGAGTAGACGAGTCGGATTCGGGATTCGCGAATCGCGCCTAGGTGCCGGGCCGGTTTACTATGATGGCCAACTCATATCAAATGACAAATAAGCATTATAGGTAATGTCTCTCCAGATCTCTCGAAAAGAAGAGGCTCTGAAGATCTCCGTCAAGGACTACCGAGAAACTGTGACTCGGATATCCTCACAATCAGGGGGAGGAACCTTGGTTTCGGTTGGAGCCCAAAGATTCGAAACGGCGGCTTGACTAAACCCATTGTCCAAACTAGGCCGGGCAAGTTCCCCACGAGGATAGCGAGGGGAGAAAAGGAGAGTGATCAGTCATAACTAGGTGTTTTCTTGTTCCACGTCTGTTGGTATTTTCGCCAAGTGCGAATATCAAAGTAACAAGACCCTTGTTTTGGTGGGGACAACGGCCGCTACGACTTGCAGGTTGGCTCCACAATTTCAGCACAAACGGGTCCTGTCATTGACATACAGCGCCTCCTATTATAGAGTTTCTCGAAGCGTCACGAAAGCCACAGAGATTTACAGGCCCGTCAGTGTCATAGTCACGATATATCAAGAATACGTGGTACTCATACATGTAGAATGGACATCCCTAAGCGTGGTTAGCGAGCTACCTTGAAGTGTTTGTTGTCGAGGTCTTGCCTGTTCCTGCATAATATGATTGGGTGAGGACCCGCATCCTGCAAATATGACAAACACTCAGCTGCTGGCTGCCCTGCGTTGTAAATGATTCTTGAAACGTAAATTTGCCTGCAGACAGCAACACCTTAAACAGATTGTGATTGTGGTGATGGCTTTCGGTATGCCCCGTCCGTTCATTCGTCGGAAGGAGAATCTAGCTACAGGAGAGAAAAAAAGAGAGAGAAAGGGAGGCGACGGCGTGTGATTAATTGTCAAAATCGAGTCCCAGTGGGCTATCTATGGCGCTGGGCAAAGAAAGAATTGTCAGAAACCCGGTCGCCTCTTGAAAAATCTGGCCGAAAGCACTCGATTCTGCCTTTCTGGGAAACTCGATTCTTCTAAATCGGGTATCTAAAGAAAGATTGCAATTTAGATATACGAGCCCGGCAAGGTTTCCTAGTTTATGATCCAGATACTCAAATTCCTAGGCCCATTAGGCGGGGTCCTGCGGCTTGTGGTTGAGGAGGTTGGCACATCTTCGCAGGCGTGCACATGAAAGACACAACTCATCGCACACAATCGAGTCAGTCAACATGTCAACAGTGCGGAGGGCGATCCGCAGCAACGTAGCATGGTGGATGAAGCTCTGCGAATGGCCTGGCGTAGTTTTGATAAAGCCCCGGTGCTATGCAATCTTGTCGACGAAGCTGGAAGGAAGGACAGTATGGAGAAAATCCCTACCCCAAATGCCAGTGCTCCGCCTATGCTAATAATATGCCCCGCCGGGAAAACTCTGTTAGGGAGCGGGGCCCGAGCCGCCTGTGTTCGTGGGAGCCCGGTGATCATAACCGGGAATTTCCCGGTCAAAGAGCCTTAGCTCTGATTGTGCAAAACAGATAAGGCAGCCAATCAGGACGCTGTAACGGTCCAAACACTCTTGGGAGTCCATGCACCGGAGCAGCCCTCAACCCTGCAATTTTGGGAGGCTGCAAAGGAACCAAGCGATAACCTGCCGTCCTCTTTGCCCTGAGCCAATTTGGACAGGATCGCAAATTTGGGCGGTACTTGTACCGTGTACCTCACCGGCCCTTGAACGAAACCATTTTGACATGCAGGGGGCTCAAATGGAGCAAAGAAGCAAAGAAGCAGAGTCGGTACATGTTTTTTTGCTTCTTGGGAACCTCTATTCATGTCGACCTTGTCGGTGCATGCAGCTGCTGGTGTCAATTATTAGAGTTCCTTTTTTTTTTTAAAGAATGGGACGGCGGTGCCGGTTCGTGGGGCAGCCTGGTCAGTATGGCATGGTCCCCCCCCATACAGGCCAACGGACAGAGGGCTAGGAGCTTCTTTGATGGCTCTGGCACCCTTGTCTGCAAATTAGCTTGCTAACTCAGTCTGCAGTGCGGTTGAGGTCAAGTTAAAAGAGCCTCGTCCCCGTCTTTGAGGAACGACAATTCTCGAACTGCATCAAGCAATATCAACAGACACGCCTTCCTGCGTCATAAAACATACATATCGTCGAAGAGCGCTCCTCCTTCGTCGAGTTCCTATCCTATCCATCTTATCCAGTTTTTGTCTTGTCTTTTCCCACCGTATCCTCTTCCGCATCTCGCACACGCATCGCATCTGGCATCTGTCCCTTATAACATATATACCACATCTACCTATCCCCCCATCCATAAATACATAACATACCTTTGGATATTTACATTTATATATATCTTTGGCGCATCTCCTCCTTTCGCAGCCTTGTCTTTTCAATCGAGTTTAGACACCCCCTTTCAGTAGCGCAGCAAGCATACTAGAATATCGTTATTGTAATATCCATCATAACGTTAAACATCCGGGCTTTCGGCTGGAAACGTCAACTCCAACGCAACACATACTCACACGACCTCAAATGCAATCCTTCTTCCAACTTCACACAGAACCAACAGCGACACAGACGATGTTGCATACAATGCCCGCAGATATGGCTCCAAGAAAGCGCAGCAAGAGCCCAAGCAATAGCTCTTTAAGCCAGGCCCGACCAGAAGAAGATTGGACCAAAATCACAGATTTGGCTGAGCGCCGAAGAATACAGAATAGAATTGCCCAGCGCAACTACCGTATGTGCTGAACATCCTTTTTTGATACCACTCATCTATGCGATTTTTCAAATCTAACATATCACGGGAACATATAGGCAAGAAGTTAAAGAGAAGACTTCTCGAGCTTGAGAACAGAGCCTCTTCCCCAGAAACCGATTCCCCCCCACAGTCCCGAGCGTCTCCTGGCGAGACTGCCTATATCTTCCCACGTCAGAACGCTCCACAGGACCACCAGACCAAGAGGAGGTCGCTATCACACCTCCCACAACCAAAGACTCCATTCCACAGCCCACCGCTTTATCAACAGGCTAGAAAACAAGAGCGTCGCCACACCATGCTCTCCCCACCAACTCCAGGGTTCTACAGTATTCCCGATGCTATGCCTCAGGGATACCCAATGAAGGCATATCCGTCCTGTCCGCCAACAATCCTTCCTCTTCCATATGGGTCTGAGGATATGATGGAAACCACTCAGTTGGCATACGACCCGTACTTACAACAGGCCATTGCTGGTAACTATGATCTGTCTGGAACATTCTCTGATGGTCTCAGGATCAGCCCAGACATCGTTGACCTCGCCACGGAGCAGGATCACCTGTGGGCTGGTGAACCCTCTTGGCAAAACCCCGCCAGTGCCTGGGACTTCCCAGAAGAACATGCTTCTTTGCAATATGTTCAAGACTGGAACATGAGAATGGCTGCCAGCCCTGCATCCGATATGACTCGCAGCGCTAGCAGCAACTACGCCGCCACAAAACATGAAGGAGATGTTAGTGGTGGCGAGGAGGACCGCGAATTCGAAGACGGCCTTTATGGTATCAAGAACGAACTTCTCGGTGAGGATGTCCTTCAATGGGCAGATTTCTGGAGGGAACAACAGCTCCACGACGAGCTCCCTCAGAATCAGGGACTCACTCCGTGAGCTTCTTTATCGCCTTGCAAATAAATCCTTTAAATTGTTCTTAATACCTGGGCTTTGCATCTTGCGCTGGAGTTATCTGCTTATCCGATTTGTTTTCTGCGTTTCTTTGCTGCGTTCTAAATGGCGAATTTTCATGGGCTTTATGGTTATAAAAAGCTTTCCTTTGTTATGAGTATGTCATTTTCATTTCATTCCTCCTCCTTTCCCTAAAGGCTGGTCATTCGTTCAACCATTGGTGTATCCCACCGTTTACATTCGCTGCTGTTTTGGATACCTTTTTTTTTTTTTTAACCTTCGCTTCTTCAAAAGATACCTTTTCATTTTTATAACTTTTACTTTAGTTTTTTTGGGTACGGTTTTTTGAAGGGTTTTCCTTTGTTATCAATTATTATATAGCTTATGCCCATCATTTCTTCCTCATTTGTACTACAAACCATCGCTATCTCCTGTATCTAGACATCCCCGAGAAGAATAAAAGTTTGGACGTATCAAAGCGCCAATCTATTAGATCTACAACAATTCTTACGAAAGCCGTACTTCCCTTCCAGGTGCCGTGACTAAGCATAGAGAGTACTAGTTCGAGGAATTCCCACCAAAATAGATATAAGAGGTACATGATGAGTAACCACACACAGTGCATTCAATCTACCCGACTCCGTCCCAAATTATGTACTGTGCCGAAAGTACTTACATACATACGTAGGCTTCATGCAGCTAAATTCCGAACACCGACTGGACATTCAAAATGTATGCGAATACCCATGAATAAACCCCCTAAATCCACACATCCTATTCGACCGCATGCTTAGACCCACACTCCGTTTTCCAAAATCAGTTAAAAGTTCCAGTGCTTGTGTTATTTTCGTGGACATACGTGCAAATTGATGACATCGTTGCACACGAGAACATTCTAGCTCCCTTCCAAAGCCGTTCGGCTGAGCCGCTTTATAGTCTGGCACCAATCCATATAAATACTTGTATAGATAAAGCCTCACGGAAATAGATCCGCCCTCGCAATTATAATGGCAATCACCGGGATTTGGATGAGTTACTAAGCCTGAACCTTTTATCGCCTCACTAGTACGAATGAAAACACAGCCCACAAGACACCCATGATTAAATTCGCAAAATATGGTTGGATTTCACGACTCATGGCTGAGAGGAATAAATAGCGGGTTTTCAACGGTGGACTTTGTCGCAATCTCCGGCTTAGTGTACTCCGGGTTTATAGAGGGCTTGACATAAGCCAAAGGCCGAGCCGATAATCACTCGCCCGCTGTTACGGAAGCCATTAGGCTGCCCGCTCGTATAAAAGATTTCTTGTTTCGGAAATCGAAAATTCTCCATGATATATTCTTTGCTTCCTTCGTTCTTTCCTTTTTCTTCCACTTTTCCCCAAATGGTGGATCCCCGTACCCACTACGTTTGTCTTGGTTCGCCAAATGTCTTTTACGTGGGGGTTCCACTTGTTTAGTTCGTTTCTAATGTAATCAAGCCTTAACCATCCTGGTGAATTTGAATATCGTACGAACGCGAACAGCAATGGCATTAAGAACGGCATTGAGGATTCCTGGTATGGTCTTCTCTCGGAAGAACTTTTTTTAGGCTGAATTTTCTCATTTTCTGAAGGTAGAAACATCTCCGGGTCTATGAAGACAATTCATAGATGCACCCTTGACGGTGGATGGGCGTTATTCCCTACGCGTGCGTAGGAGTCTTCAAGATTAGAATTTTTGGACCGCAACTGTCCGCCATTCACAAGCTCGCGCTCAGGCTTATGCTATCAAATATATATTCGTGCCCAAACCTTGCCAAAAAGCTGGAAGATGGTGGAGAAAACATAGATTCTACCAGGGTTTCATCGAGGGCTCCTTGCACCCTTAGACCCACAAACCTGACAAACATTTGTAGCTTGTACGTTTGCTTGCAGTTAACATAATACTACCAACTTGGTATTCTCCGTCGACAGTCTGTGTTGTCTATGCTATAGAGCACCGCAGCTTGAGCCGTACCTGGAAAATGTGTCGGTTGTGGGGCTCTTTTCCCCAGCCCTCAAATATATGCAGCCCAAGTCCGTGCGCGAGCCCGTCTGGAAATCCTCATATACTTGTTTGCAAAGGTATAAGTAAGCTTTGGGCCTGTTGTGACACGCAGGCAAAAAGATAAAACTAAGCACCATGCTGATGGATTATGTATCTCAACGGCTTCTCTAGCTCTGCATTAAAGATAGCATATCGATATCCATGGCTGTGTATACATGCACGTATGTACGAGGCCCTGGCACGCAGATCAAGTTTGAAGGGGCTCTTAAGCTCTTACGCGATTGTAAGCTGTGAAGCTCCCGCGTCAATGAGAAGCTCTCCCCTCACCCTGCCTCTTCCTCTTCCTCTTCCTCTTCTTTTTCTTACGATTTTCGAGCTCCTTCATTTTTCTGGTCCCTTAGCTAAGCCAATGTAGCTTACCCCTGCCAGCGGATGATGTTCGGCATTCACATCTGGCTGGTTGTTAAGAATTGCTTCGCGGATCCGGTTATTTCTCGTGAATGTTCATGTATAAGCTCGCAAGAAATGTGCATAACTCAGCAGCAGCAGCAGCAGCAACCCGCGTCGCGGAGTTCATGAACTTCCCTCGTGAGCTCCTTCGAAGCTTCGACAAACCTTCACTCGCATTGCATCTCGCGATACCTGATCATTGGTCAATGGGAATGGCGGGTCATGTTTTTTTCTTCTTTTCTCTCCTTCACTGGACCGCATATATATGACGTGAAGGAGGATAACTTCCAATCCTCATATCGATTAAGGCGCCAGACTCGCATCACGATGCCACATCATGAGCGTATCGATAGCGGGCGGAGTTCCCGAATATATCCTGGTCGCAGAAGCGTCTTGGTGCCCTCCACAACACTTGGAAACTCTAATCTGGTTATCAAACCAGTATGTGTACAAGCACATGTATTGATATCGCACACCTTCGTGAAATCCTCAAGTTCTGGACCTCTCGGGGATTCACAAGGGGAAAAAATGACTCGTGCGCTCCTACTGATGGCAGCCTATTTCGCTCTGCTGCAGCAGCGCAAGAAGTTATCTGTATAACTGCAGCCAAAACTTTCTCGTACATCTCAGTTAATTTTGCTGTCGGCGGCGATCCTGTAGCCAGGATCTTTCCAGACGGACTTTTGGTCTGGGAGTGCCAAGGACACATTGCGAAATCAAAAGCGGGCCCGATAGCTCACCGCCGCACTATCGCTTCGGTTAGCGAGTTTGCGGAGAGGGGCCGCATCTACATTCCGGTTCCAACCAGCCTGGTTCAGGCCAACAGGTTGACGGCCGCTATTGCCCCGTAAATTGAATGGTAGCGTTTTGTTTTTCTCAAATGGAGTGTTACATTTGGTAAAGTGGCCAATAGCAAGCTTGGGGACAGAATCCCGAAAAAAAGCATATGAGCCCATGGTTTCTCAACTTAGGCATTTTGATAGGAATTTTGATATGAAAATCCCTTCTTCATTAAGAGAACAGTCCTGGCTGTGAACGGCGAGGGAACACAAGGCTGCGATACGTCGGGCAGTGATTCCCTATGGTATGATGGCCCTGGACTTGAATATTTATCATACTGAATCAGACTTCAATGGAGGCTTCAGAGAGGCCCGGTACCCTTGCATTTAGAAAATGATCTGGCCCTCTAGTTTCGTTATGGATATCACCAGTATACAAGAATTCGATCTTAAACCTAGAACATTTTGTGACATGCCGGTATATACCCTCGCTCCTCCCGGACTGTGGATAACGGAACCTATCGGACTGGACGGGTCTGCGTACCCTAGCTTCAACTTCAAATCCGAATGTGCGAAATGGTAACTTAAAATCTCAAAGGAATGTGAATATCAATGTCCGTTTTGGAGTTGGTGTCATAAGGCTCATTGTGCGACGGCGGAGTAGCATCATCGGACAGGACTAGTACTGTTGATCGAGATCACCCACTAGCTAGCTATTGCTTCGATCGAGCTCGCTCATAGGGCAATTACACGTGCTTCAAATATCGTTTGTCGAAGCTTCAAAACGGTAGGGATTGCCCAGGTATTTGTTTGTCAAGCCAAGTCCTATATATAGTGGCAAACTGAGTGGGTTGCTGGAAGGATACTAAAAAGCGGACCAGGAACATCCTCCTTCACTTTGCTCGTATTCAAGAATAACCTTGCAAAGAACTTCTGCTCAGCCCTGCTGGAATGCTTCCCCCAAAGCAACACCAGTCGATCGAAAAGAAGACCCACCTTTTTTTTTTTTTTATCTCTAGTGCAGAAACTAACTTCAACTAGTTTCATGTAGACTGTGCAAGTATGTGCATGTAGAAGTTTTACACAAAAAATCTCGGAGCGAGCGACAGTTCTCGAATCACTTTCCTCTAACAGGTTTCGCTAACTCACCCGAAGCTCTCCCTTGCGGATCGCATCGACAAGGAAAAGCAACTGAGATAAGCCCTCATGCTGGGGTTTATCTCATAAGGCTGAAGGCAAATTAGAGAGAGTTCCGCCGGTTCACGGGCGATTCGTACCGCTTGTGCTACCGATCCTAGCTTTCGAAGCATGTAGACGTAACGATGCATGTTCCATCGTGCAAGCTATCTTCTTATTCCCTCATTGTGAGACTTTCGGGGCGTGTTTTTCTCTTTTTTTTCTTCCTGCATAGACGTATAGGTGTGCCACAACACCGATGTAGCATACCAGCGGTGTATTTTTTGGTATGCATTCAGATGGCGAATTAGCTAACTAGGCAGCTGAGAAAGTATCAGCGATGTCTTATTAAGAATTCATATTGATTAATTTAGACTGAGACCACCCGATGTCGACATATCCGTGGGAAGCTCCATGTCCACGAAGAAGCTCAAGCGAGTTAACTTAAAGCTAAGCTTTTGATCCAACTAGTCGACTACCTCGGTCCGGTGATAGCGGTCTGTGAGTGGAGCCATATATTTCCTGATCAAGATGCATGCAGGGCTGTAAGGCTGAATTGTAAAACAGAGGAAGGTTGCCACCTTGGAACCAACCAGTCAGAGATCCATCTACCGAGTGGCGAACGTTGCAGAATCGGGAGCGGATCAACAAGAATATACTTAGTCAACGGTTACAGCCCAAGTCGTACAATAGTGGTATGACGGAGCTTGGATGTTGAGTACATGACCTGGTTCAACATCGTACGACTGGTAATGTGAGGTCATTCTAGTTTCTCGAGTTTACATGCATCGCCAAGCAGGCCCATTGCATTCAATTGAGTCTTTCACTTCACAGGGACCACACGCTTCTTGAACCAATTGGAAAGATAGCAGCAATTCAACTAGTTATCACAAATCTTTCCCAGAACCTTACTAGGTCTAGAGACCCATCTATGAATCATTCAATTACGGGGCCGGTCTGTACTAGTACTGCAGACCTAGCACTTTGAACAAGTCAACTAATCTGCCCTATTAGTGTTGTCCACGGACCCAGTCTTGGGGTCCTATTTGATCTGCCACGAGCATGCATACGAACACTTGGTATCTGTCATCCTAAGAGATGTGGGGAAGAAGCCAAGTGAGTTCCAGGGCATATTGAGGTCGAGCTATTCCAACCCAGCTTAAGCAACGCACGGATAACGCTTAACGTAATTAACCAAATTCGGATGAGCTGAAGACTCAAAAGGCAAATCCCTATCCTTTTCGAGCTACGTGCATGGCCGCCACGACGAACAGTACGACGCAATATGCGGTCGACTGACGGAGCTAGCTGGAGGCGAGGTTGAATACATGTCAGTCGTAAGGCTGAACTGCAGCACACACTGAACAACCACCGAATTCAATTCAGTTTACATGCATTTAAAGACAAAAAAAAAAAAAAAAAAAAAAAAATTTATGCTAGCATCAGGGATATATGGTAGCTTAAAATGCCACAATGTATATAGCTTCGAGGACTCGATAATAGTCCAGAAAGCTGAAATGTCCACGTTCTTGTATGGAGATGTAGGATGCAGATGCCATTATGATTCGCTCGGTTGAAGCGACTAAAGCCTTTGGACCCTGACAAAGCCAACACAAAGTGCTTCCAGCAGTCTAGCCCATCTAGCCCATGCATTGCATTGGCCAAGATGATTTCTTCTACTCCATTCGATACTCGGAGTCGCCGTAACCAGTCCAGTGATACAATTTCCCGACTACTTGAAGATAACTAGTTGCTTAAGTATCACGAGATCTTCCTTGCATCTGCAGAAATATGTATGTACCTGTCATTTTATCTGAAGTCCAATTGACTCACGTAGCTAGTTCCAGAGGGGTCAACCGGGTCAACGCCACTGAACTCGACTTACCATCATTGGTAACTGGGGAGAAAACCCCCCCGGAAGTATTTTTCCTAGTGCGAGGGCTCGAAGCTCTGGGGCCTAACAGGTCTAGCAACTTGAAGTGTAAATAGCTAGCTTCCCTTTCCTGTAAGGCATATTTGTATTTTTTTGATCAGTAAGAGACCCCGATATCAGGGTCTGGACCCGGAAATAAGCGTCTGAATCACGTTTTCGCCTTGCTCCGGAACACTGTCGGCAGAACGCACTGTTTGAGCTGTGCCATAAAATAAGCTTAAAAATACAACTCCAAATCATATTTTGTGGCTACGTGGGTCTCAATATAAAAATATTCTTCACAAGCCAGACATAGAGTACAATACAGGCATAGTTTCTATATTCGACTACATTTTACTAACACACCTGCGTGTGCTTGGCCATCGTTCGTGCACCAAAACTGCCACAGCCGCATTTTCGCCCTTTTATTCGTTTGGAAAGGTGTGCACGTATGCGGAGGACCGTCCTTTGCGAATTTTTCCGTGATCCCCACATGTCAGCAGGAGCCGCACCTAGTATTTGATATGGAACCCTGTTGATGCACTTGATTGGTTCTAATGCTTCTGAGCAAGAGGCACAGAGACTTGAGTAGAACCGCACTGGGATTCACTCTTTGTCATCTAACCTTCTTTGTGGGGTTCTATACAGAAAGATGTGCAGTAGCGGGATGTAGCCTACATGACTTGGCGCTTGTTTCTAGTCTAACGGTGAATGTAGCTGTGCTGGGGTCCCGTTGATTTGCTCCGTTAGCTACGTTAACTAGTATAGCATACTTTGGTGCTGAGCCTCTTGACTTTCTATCTTGGGATCTTTGGTGCATATGTGGACCCGCCTTGGGGACATGCATGCGGTGTTCGACAGTGCCATAGATCTATAACTTATCAGGCTAGATGGCGCCAAAGTCCGTGTAGATGATTGCGGGGGGTTACCACCATCCCGGGTCCTGGGGCTAACTGATATATACCGGTATCCCGGGCCACTGCACGACCCCCCATCTCGAGGCCCAGTATCTAGGAACTGGGTCGACCCACCCTGGCGTCGGGAAGGTACCTCTTAGATGGCTCACAAAAGTATCCCCAACGATCCCCCTTTCATACCTACTTACTCATTTACCCACGACTGCACTCAATGATTGGACGAATGCTTGTTGGGAAAACGGTTTCGAAATCTTGACCATGCGAAAATCCCTTTCAATATCGCTCTGTCCTTCCGATAATCCCCTCCTTGTCCAACCTGACACATAACCTCCCGTTCTCTTCGAAATGTTAAGGGGAAGGTTGTTTAGATTGTCCTACATGGATATCAACTGGATAGGAGAATTTAACTCTGGCCTATACACGTACGCATATAGAGCTTTGACAGGTCGGTACCATGCATGGGGTCTGTGTGGATATGCGTGCCTGCATACAGGACGACAGGTCTGAGGCTCTTGCCGTGTCGCTATTTGTGCCGACGTGCATCCGTCTAACTTGCTATATTACCCCCCTTTTTCCTCCTTTTCATTCTCTCTGAACGATGTCAGAACTAAATGATATTTTGACAAGGAACTACTCGATATTCATGTGAAGATTGGGGTTTACGCGAAGTAAACTTCATATTCGCTCATCTATCCCTTCTTTTGCCACGTTGTTTAGAAGACACTTCCAAGGTTCTTTTTTTTTTGCAAATCTGGATGGTCGATAGGGCGAGAATCGATTGATGACTAGGCCGTGCTATGCCATGGTGATGAATCCTGTCGGAACATTTGACTCGA
The DNA here is from genome assembly GCA_036872755.1 of Orbilia blumenaviensis. Lineage (NCBI taxonomy): Eukaryota > Fungi > Ascomycota > Orbiliomycetes > Orbiliales > Orbiliaceae > Orbilia > Orbilia blumenaviensis. The sequence continues at coordinate 1,317,072 of JAVHNS010000013.1, forward strand.
AAAAAACAAATTTGCAAAAGAAAAATGGAAACTTGTTTTTGTGGAAGAATACTCGTATACTACCTGACGTGTACCATATCCTGACGCGAGATCACTTTTATGCCATGAGATCATTTAACGCCTTCTATAAACTTTGGATTAGGTTAAGTATATCGCGCAAGATTAATATTTTGCCGTGTTTCCGAATATTATTCTCCCTGGGATAACTACAGAAATTACAAGGGAAACTTCTATATTCTACAATTTCGAGTTCATGGTACTGGTTATTGCGCTTATGAACACGCCCTTTTGTTTTTAAAAAAAGGTAACACCGGGTACTATGGTGTGGTAAGCCATGGCGGTCGACGGTAGTTGGGCTTGCCTCAATTACCGAGCCGGTAAGAACGGGGGAAAAACTCATACTCTACATCTACAAAATCTGGAAATTTCCTATTAATGAAAAAGATTTTCGTCAAGCGTCGAGATAAAACAAACGAAAACCTGTTCTTCCTACCATACCCTATCGATCCCGATTTGTTTCATAAGAGTTTAAGGCATGCCGGTAAAATCGGCATTGTAGGTGGGAGCCTTGTTGAAGGTATTGTATATCATCTCCTGGTACCAGTACGTCTTTTCAGCGCAATGGTGAGATTGATGGTTATACTTAATCATCAACTAATTGAATCTACACTCGACATCCCGGCCGGGAAAATGTAATTGAGCCGTAGAGGTGAGATGAGTATTGCAGACGGAAGAACCCATATATGTGACCTGCAGCCTGGCTGCGGAAACGAGAGGTCTATAACGGCTATTGAGCATCAAACTAGTACTCTTAGTTGCAACTTGGACGACTGTGCCCTATCCTCATATCGCCTTGTGGATCCACGTATTCTAGATAATCCCCACTCTCGTCGAACAATCAAACATCTGTACATGCGTTCCCTGACAGAGGATCATACTACTCCCTCGTTTAGGATTACACATTGTAGTAATCTCTTACGCCCCAAGATTACACATTTTGATTAAGTAAAATACGAAAAGCAAATAAGAAATTGCATTAAAAAGGGAGGAAACGCATAGTCTATGGGGTAATGAAGGAAACAACGAAAGCAATCATAGTATTACAAAAACGGTTCGTGAACTCCCTTGTAACAATCACATTCCTGTACATATTCTGTCTTCCTGGCTGACAGAGCTTCCACAACCGTTGGCGCTCGGACTGGGGGCACCGTTGGCACTACCACACCTCACCATTCTCATCCTGTTCTCTTGGTATTGCTGTACGCAGGGCGAGAAGATGAGTTTTCCAGTGAGCGTCTTTTCGATTGTTCTTACTGAAACGAATATCCAGAGAAGAAGAATTATCATCGTAAATATCTGAAGTTACGCGTAACATCATTAGCGATTATAACTCTGTGAATAAAAAACTAAGTTTGAAGACCAGAACTTACCATAGTGAGAACTCTGAAGAAGGCGCTGGGTAGCTCTTTGGCAATTTGGTTCGTAGCGAGGACGAAGACGCCACCTGTAAGATTCTTGGTTAGAATACGTACTAGCGTTAAGTGTGGTGGACCGACGGTGAACCGTCGGCGAACAAGTATGACTCTTACCTGGGAAGACAAAACCCCAAAATCCTGTAATTGAAAAAGCGCGTAGATGTCAGTCTTTAGTTTTCCATAGTAACTACTTCATCCGCTTGTCTAAAAGGCGTGTTATAGAAACAAAATCCCCGATTACATTGCGAGACTTACCCATATTGAACGGAAACTTCGTCCGCGTAATGCTCGCGACCGCGAAGAAGAGCCAAACGAGAGCAAATCCCCACATCACCAAAGCGACCGCGAACCCCAAGATGTAGAGAATTCCACCCGCCATAGCGTCTTTAACAGCCGGCAGAGTCCCAGTAATCGGCAACAAGAGGTTGGCGACTTCTCCTAGTTTCATTATACCAAAGGCACCGGATCCTAGAGGCCCGAGTGGGAGGAAGACGGAAACGATAACTTCTGGAGTCGGAAGATGGTGCAAAGCCAGTCGTTGAAAGTACATAACTAAAACAACCATGGCGAGAGGGACACCGCAGCCCCACAGAACATAGGAGGTTATGAGAGTCCAAAGAGCATGCGAAGGATGGCTCTCGATCATAGCCCCGGCAACTAAAGCACCTGAAGCTGCTGCAACAATCGGCGATACGATCGGCAGAAGCCAAGCAGCAGTCATAGTGCCTAACTTAGCTTCATGGATATGCATTCTATATGAGCAGCTCTGTTAGTGTGGATTCCATAAGGACCTCGGGATACTGCGTTAGAACGTGGGATAAGGGACATACATCACGAATGGCATATACATGCAACAGGCGCAAGATATCGCAACATCTATCCACCAGAGTACCCAAGCAAAAGTGAGCATGCCTCCACCCCAAGGCAGACAAACTAACAGAATCATGTTAATGATCGTGCAGAGACCCATTGGAAAGGTTCCGATGAACAACGATTGAACCGGATGCTGGATCATAAACCCCCACAACCCCGGAAACATTGCATATCTCAGAATCGATATCAAAGAAAACGAGAGGAAGAGGACTATATTGAGGCAGAATATGACAATGGCGATATATTGGATCCAGCGGGCGTTGTAGGGAAGGTCGTAAAGCAGGATAGAGACAATCCCTGTGCCCATAGTTATAGCAAACCACCTATGTCAACCCGATATCAGTACCATCTTTGAAACCTTTTCAGATCAAGCCTTCCACTACTCTCCACTTAATCCGAATCTCTCTCTCTCTCTCTCTCTCTCTCTCTCTTTTTTTTTTTTTTTTTTTTTTTTTTTTGGCAAACCAGGCGCTTGGAACGTGGGGATGATTCTGGACTTTTCTCACTGGGGAGCATGTGCGTTGGTTGCTTTCTAGTTGTTGCATTTTTTGCAAGTGTTGTTGACTGCCAGGACCTTGAGGCTTTACTTTACTTACGAAGGAGTAAAATGCAGGATGACTCGCCTCCATCCTCGGATATCTGCAATGCCACGACCTTTGCGGCCGGATTCTAATTCTTGTTGACCCGTCGAAGATTTCTCTGTTCTCAGCTGGCTGGCGATACGAGCAGCCTGAAGGTTGGCTTCAGACGGCCCAACGAATGTCGAGTAAGGGTCCATGGCCGTCGGATTCGATTCTTCAAACTTTTTTGTGTTCGCAACACAAACTGCGTCCCCGGATCCCAGCCGCTGTTGCTGCAGGCTGTCAAGTTTTCGAAGCTGCAGGGGGACTGATTCGTTGAATGCAAAATGCAAAATACCGATGCAGGTGGGTGGGTGCGTTGATAATGGAGGTTGAAATAAAGACTCGAAGAATGTGATGGCAGGAATGAGGGCTAACTCAAGTTCGGATCCGCCCTCGATAATATATAGAAATCTGAGATGTAGCTCTCGCTGGTTGCTCTGTCTTAGTAAAGTTCCGAGCCCGTCAAGTTTTTCGTCCGATATGTTTCCATTAACGTTGAAAAGCACAGGTGCCCGCCGACGGAAGCTTAACTTGATTGAAAATTTTCCCTTTTAGAGGACCAGAAATCACACTGCGCTGTCTAAGACAAAAAAAAAAAAAAAAGGGCCATGAACAGGTCATACGGCCACGGTTATATTATCACCACTACCACAAACAGAGCCTTTCGAGGTATTTCTGGATAAAGCAATATGACTCCACGGCCTAGGCCGGGGCTCGGAAGGCCTTGCCATCAACTAAACCAAGTTCAATGCCAACATGGATGTGATGCCTTACGTAACTCGATCCGGCTCGGACCGTCTGCTCACATAACTTGAGATGGTGTCGCCGGAGGCATCGGCCGTTTCCCGTGAAACCATGGTTCTTATTTTATATCTCGAGCTCCTGATAGTATAGATAGTTAACATACACTTCGATCTATCATCACAACAGTCCCCCCATAAATCGGTACAAAGCCGTCCAGATTGTGTTTATTCTATTAGCACCAAGGCAAACAATAATTTTGTTTTTGTTCTTCGTTAAATAAAGTTTGAAGACGAATGCCAGCCAACCCTAACACCAATGCCAAAAAAAAGAAGTCATCCAGGACGTCAGTCCATAGGTAAAAAGTGGTATGGTAGGTAAGGAAGAAATGGAAATATAAAGAAAATAAACGGCGTACAATATACCTCACCAAAAAAGAAAAAAGAAAAAGAAAAAGAAAAAAGAAGCTGAAATGGTTCAAATCACAGACGTTAGAAACGAAAAAAAAAAAAACAATGGATACTCTTTACCCAATGCCTCATCGTATGCCGGGCTTCAAGCCTTTTCAAACCTGTGCCTCTATCCTCTATATCTATATCTCTCATTTCCGGATCAGATAAAACGTTGTGATGGTTTCTTTAATCCCATTCCACCTAGTGTAATTGAGCTCATCCGCGAGCGCGTCAATACTATATATTCGCTCTTTGTTCGGGCTCAGGGTTTGTAAACACCACTCAGCCCATGAAAACTGAATGTCTGGGAAACCCTTTGCCATCCAAGTATCGAAATTTTGTCTTAATTCGTCAATATTGTCCAGATGAAAGGGCCGCCATTGAGAACCTTGCGGCATCAGTCTGACTGCGATCTCATACTTTTTCCTTGGTGAGCTTGAACTGCTGGGAACATTGAATGACGAACTTAAGAATGTATTCGTTAGAGAATTAGACGAGGGTGGGCGCACGAAACTCATTGCATCTACATCTGATATTTGGGTTATAGGTGTCGATATTTCTTGCGCTGTTGATAGAAGGGAGGATGGCCGCGATCCCATAGTCGATTTTGGATTCTTCGTTACATCTGTTTTGCTTACTTCAAGTTCTTTCCTCCAAGACGCAGCTATGGGACCGTCGAACGGTTGAGGTCTCGCATCGATAAACTTATTCGCTTCGCCCAAGGTAAGAACAGGAGAAGAAGCTAGGGCTGACGGCATTTGGAAGTTACCGCTGTTTGGAGGTAACATAGGAGGTTGTTGTTGGCTAGTTGGGTTAAGGTAAGGGTTTGCTGGACCTTGAGATGCTGGAGTAGTATTTGTTAGGTGTCTTCCAAATTGTTGCTGCTGATTGCTGGTTGTGGGACCGGGTAGGCTTCTAGGCGGGAAGGAAGGCAAGACACCTTTTGGATTCAGAGCTGGTGCTTTTCCATATTCCTCTGATGGGGGTTGGGTCAACCCCCCTTGCGTCACTGATATTGTGCCAATAGCGCTTCTGGGAAAGTTCTGTTGATAAGGAGCGTATCCTGTCTGAAGGGGAGGTTTCTGGGTAACTCCATTGAATGAAGGTACCCTTGGGTGTACCTGCCCCTGGGGAGGTCTGTTAGGCATAAAATTGGAAGCCTGTGGTATTGGAAGGTTAGAGGTTTGCGCCTGTGGACCAGGTCCCACGATCATTCCACGATGTGTGTGCACTTTAGGAATCGGAAAAGAGCCAACATAAGAAAGTGCCGGGTCGGGACTATCTCCTAGATTATTCCTTTGTTTTTGTTCGGTACTTGGTGTGCCCATGGCATCGATGGATCTGGGGTAGGTTGGGTCGTCTCCCGATGTGATATTGGTGGTTCTTCTCAGTACACGCGAAGGTGAGCCTTGAGGAAGACCGCTAAAAGCCATCCTAAGGAGTTCCTCAAAATTATCGTTCTGTGTGTTTCCCAGTGGTGCCCCGACCAAGCCTCCGCCAGCTACGGAATCCGAAGGCTCAAGTCTTGAGGGTGCAGGCCGGCGATGGGATAAACCTTACCAACATAATTGATTAGAACTTGTCTCCATCGGGGTTCCTAGTGACGATGATTTGGACGACTTACCATTGGCACGAGTTCTAGCCTCATGGGCTCGACAAAAATTGAGTATACCATGCCAGCCCGAAACCTTTTTCTTATCATACAAGTCGGGGGCATTTGTACGTTTACCTTCAAAGTGATTCCGCTTCAAATGTTCCCTAAAAAATGGTGGACATGTATTAGCACTCCTGCACATAAACACCCTGCAGCTATGAGGTCCTACACGTAATGCTTTGCGCATCTGCTCCAGACAGAATAAAAGAAGCGAAATAAAGGCATGCATAAAGATAGAGATGACAGAAAGACATCCTAAATATTCCTTGACTAAAGAATGCAACGGAAACAGCACTTACTTCAACCCACTTAAGTCTTTCCTACTAGTCTTTTCACATTTTGAATATTCTACTGCATCAATTAGGAAGAAGGGGCATCGGTATGGTGGACCACCACCGCCACCACTATCAATTGCTTGTTTTTTATTTGGGGGCTCGGACGAATTGTCATCTTCGTCATCTTCGTCGCCCTTTTTACTTCCCCCCGGTGGCTGAACGCGCTTTTTACGCCCATTTACGTGGTGGCCGCTCCCGACCATGAGGTTTGGTACACTGGTGGAGCCGCCTACGCTAGGTATACTACCGTCTTCACCACCATCGACATATTCGTGTGATATTTTGGTGGTATCGTGACGCCAAAGATTATCGTAATCACGCTCTGTATCATCTCCCTCTTCTTCATAAAGGGAATCGGAATCCGAATGGTAAGCCTCTCGGCATTCATCAACGTCGGATTCCGAGTCATAGGCGGAGCTGGTTTCCGAAGGAGAACTGTACGTGCCTTCTGCACATGTGCTAGAATATTCACCCTGGAGTTCTGTTATCGGAGATTTACATCCGACAATTTGGATTTCGGCTGGTCTCAGTGCTGGCATTCGAGAAGGTTTCCCGAAGGGCTCATCCGGACCTCGTATAACAGGATCGTCGGGTTGGGAAAGGATGAAATAGTTTTGATTTGGGAATGACCGAAGCGCATCTAGCTGATGCCTTAGTTCCTTATATTTTTCTGTAATGAACTCCCGTATTTCGTCATCGCCGTATCTGAGCGTCTCCCATATCGCGGTTGGGTAGCATTTAATGTCATGACGAAGGAAGCACCAAAGGATATCTTTCCTTCGGTACTTGACACAATAGGCGATAGCATTAGCGGGGAGTCGGGCGATAGTGGTGTTGGTGTTCTCTTTGAAGATATCGATGCCGCGTTCCAGCAGATAACGGACCATATGCAGGTCATTATTCTTTACGGCATCATGTAGCCTTGTGTCTTCATGGCCTGGCGGTATCGATTGAATTAACTCGGTCGCAAATAATCTACGAGTTCCTAGTCGATACTTTGGTACTAAGCCTGAGGCATGTTCCTTAGGCTGGAGAGCCGATTTATTGGTAATAGGAGCGGTAGATTTCTGGTTCGTTTGTTCGGTGGGTGGAGCAGCCGCTTTGGGTTCCGGAATGCTGGATGGTTGGGATGTGAGGATATCTTGAGCATCCCGGTTGTTACAGTCAGGTTGTTCTTCCTCTATGTGTGTGATACGGGCCCTTTGAAGCTCGTCGGTACCAGATTCAAGACCCGTGGTTTCCGTATAAACCAGGACGGTTTTCGATGCCGAATTTTCTAGATGTGGGCTGGGTCTCTGGTCCTCAACAGCCGTTGGTTCCAGATAACCTCCAAGTTCGCTTGAAAGAAGCGAACCGGGTCCTTCACTGGCATTTTGCAGAGCAGATTTAGTGACAACGTTGGAGGCGGGGCGCTTTGGAATAGTTTCTGAGTGCAGCTGGGGAAAAATTAAGTTTTCGTCAACGATGCATACCCCTCTCACCGTCGTTTGTGGGTGTTGCAGCTGGGGAGCAGCAGCATCGGTCGGCTGCAGTGTTTTGAGGCTCAAGGAACCTTGGCCATCCCCAAGAAGCTCATTAGCCGGGTGGAGCTGGGTGAGACCTGGTGAAAGTCCATCTGCGACAGGTTCTGAGCTCAGAGCAGACGGCTCTAGGACCGGGTTTGCATCGCTTGGTGACTTTTCATCGCTGGGGTATTTTTCTGGGGAAGAGGTATTTCCGAGAATCTTTTGGACCAGCGTCTTTCGAAACTGGAAGTCCCTTGTCTGCAAAACCGCGGCAGCAACGACGCCTCTGATATCATCGCTCGATTGATAGTCTGCGCTCTTGCCAACGAGCGGTTTCCCAGCCTCGTAGATATAGATAGCGCACTCGAGCAGAGACTCTAGGTTATCTTGAGCTATAAGATATTGTTTCTCGTCGAAACTCGCATCAGGCGGTGGGAGCGTTTCCGAGAGCCATGTTTCTATTCTTTGTGAGAACGGTAGTGATTCGATGGGGAGGCCACTGTCAGGATCCGAGCCAGCAAAACGATATGTCTCGCTGGCAGCATCAATCGCGATATCGATGCGGTCGCGGTGTCCAACCGGTGCAGATAAATCATTCTCTGAAGACGAAGCCGAGTTGATTTTAGGTTGGGAGAAATGCTTCCGTAAAGTCCGAAGCTTGAAGGAGTCGCTGCCCTCAATTCGCTTCCTTTGAAAACCGAACAAGCTGTGTCTGACGAGATAAAGGAGGGCCTCCATGGTGGTGGGGGGCTCTGCGCCTCCCGCCTGGACAGCGTTTGCTTAATGTGCACCTAAGAACGTCAGAGATCTAAAATTCCGGCGTCATATGTGCATGCCAGGATTATGATGCTGCTGCGGCGAAGCTCGGTCAGTGGTGTCGTCGTGATATATCTCAACAACGGGAGAGGTCCTTGAAGAAAAGGTCAAGGTCAAGGTCAAGGTGGAAAGGTTTGGGAGCGTTAACGCTCTGACGATAGGTACGTATCGCCGTGCCAGTTAAATTTTCAGGAAGGCAGTTACCTTTCTTAGAGCGAAGTTTCGAGTGCCGTTCGTTATTGTGAAGGATTTTTGTATTGGCTTCGAAGGTAGGTACCCTCATCCTGCCTCTACCTCTCTCCCTCTCTCCCTCTCTCCCTCTCTCCCTCTCCCTCTCTCCCTCTCTCCCTCTCTCTCTTCTCTTCTCTTCTCTTCTCTTTCCTCCCGGACGAACCAGCAGAGCCTGCTTAGTATCTGCGTTCCTTTTCTTTTTCTTCTTTTCTTTCTTCTTTTTTTCTTCTTTTTTTTCTTCTTTTTTTCTTTTTTTTTCGCTCTTTGAAGCTTCGCAGCCTCGCGGTGAGTGCATGTATTGCAATCTGTGACTCGACGGTCATTTCGGACTGGCTGGTTGGCTGGCTGGCTAGCTGGGGGTTGGCGCTGTTCGCGTTCTATAGTGATCCTAGGCCCGCGCAGGTTGCTGTCGCTGGGCACCACACTGGCAGGAAATTAATAACGGGGGGCGATATGCTTGCCCGTCTCTTCGAATACATTCGTCATTCCGTTGCGATTAAGGATCGATTGATCCATATCTATATTGTTTACCATTGCCTTAATACCTATTGCACAGGTAATTTTTGACGATGTCATGCTATCAGTAAAATTAATATTACCTACCCATGTATATGTAGGTAGTTATTAGTTTTTTAATAAACTGATCGGGATGACCATCTCCAGATCCAGATCCAGCCGAGTCTGGGTTACAAGACCAATTGAGCCTAAGATCTCTAATTCACTCCCGCTTTCTCTTGAAGTACTAGTTAGGGAAGCAGGTGGCACAGGATTAGCCCGGTTCATGATCGCGATTGCGCGATATCGATAGCGATATGGCATCTAAATTCATATCAAATGCATATGTGTGTCTGGATATTAATGCACCGGTCATGCAATCGCAACTTAACTGCAGGGTCGATTCGAATATCCATCAATGTAATTACTATCCTCGCTACCAGGATATTCTTGACCCTGCAACAGGTCGCTGCCTTCTAGTTTCAGCAGTCAGCTGCAGGTTCAAACATCCGGTCTGCAGCCCAAAGATGCCCAGATTCCTCTACCACAACCCCCCAAGATACGTGCTCCAGCTAGAAACTTTCTCCGAGGCGATGCTCGAGACAAAAGACCTAAACCAGTGATATCGATATATCGATCCTTGCAAGCCTCGGAATTTCTGAGAAGCAGCCGGGTCGGCCTGACAGGATCGTAACCGTTTTGTTTCGTTCACGTGGTTCCCGCGTAGGGTTAATATACCAAGCTACCATACCATTTGCGCAGGTCCGACTGCCATCACCGGCCATCGACTCGGATCTAGCTTCGGTCCAAACAGAACTGAGACAACGCTGCGCCGACTCGAGACATAGCCGTCGGTGTCGATAATTGCATATCGCAGTATCGGTTCGGTCTCTCATCCGCCGAACGTACTGCCTTGATACGGCTTCGATACGTAGTTCACGAGGCAAGCTTAAGCTTCATTGGCTTGAAACGAAAATGCATAGGCATAGCCTAGGTCCCCAACTACCTTGGTAAAACTCGCTGAAACACGTTTTTGAAGATTTCCGAGCTTAGGGAGACTAATTTAGTCGGAGTATACGGTTGCGAATTCATATGAGCTATATATATGGGAAGTGATTAAAATTAATTACTTGCTTTTCTTTTGTTAGTTATCTATCAGTATAATTATCAGATTCAACCTTTTGTACTTTTCGCGGCAGAAAACCTTGTGGTTTCGTAAGTATTCTATTAGAGCTCCTTCGTTAGGATAGAACTGGGTTCCCAAGCTTTGTTTGTCCGCCCCAATCCGATGAGCTGCAAAAGCTAGGCGTCCTCGAGCAACCTCAATCAAATTTCAGGTCTGCGAGCTCACAGCTTTCGATTGCTACCATATGCACCGAGCAGGGCTTGGATCTCCCACCCTGGGCTGTTTAAGTCGTCCTTTTCATGCTTTAGTTTTTATTTTTTATGATTATTTCTGCCCAGAGCGTTGAGATCATAATGCTGGGTGTGTGTCATGTCCTAGTGTGTTTCTTCTCCTTTCTCTGATAAACTGGTTGTTAGAGGATATATGGAGGACTATGTACTACTTCACTGCGGCCGGATCCCTCAAACTATAGAACTATCCCCAAAAGTCTTTGGGAGGCAAATTTTTTCATTTAAATTTTTTAGTATGGCCAGAGTCTCGGAAATAGATGCGCTTGCAAGCCTTTAAGGCTCAATCAAAGGCTGGCGAAAGGGTGGGTGCTGGGCGGCGACGACGTTGGGTTTTGTGGGGTCTTCCAGCTCCCACCATCGCTAGCTAGCAAAACTTGGGGAGTAAAGAGCCCACGCAGTGGCAGTGTGTGCGGACTGCTATGTACATCTAACAAGCACCGGGCCTAAGTAATAGAACTAATAGCATTCCCGCGTCAGTGTATCAGTAAATTAGTTGTTACGCGCAGAATCAAGCAGGCTCTCGTGGAGTCTGTCTGGGTTGTTGCCTCATCCTGAACTACCCTAGGTAGCTAGCTAGCTCGCTAGCGTGGCTCTGCTGCGGGCCTCACACATCAGAACATATAAAATGTAATGGGCAAATAAATGTCCTACTTTTTCTAGCTTTTCCTAGCAAAAACCCTTCTTTCTATTTCTTTTTTCATCTTCTTTCCTTTCCTCTGAAGTTGCTTTTTTTTTCTCAGGCCGTAGCTCTGCTGCGGCAGAAGTCTAGCATCGATGTTGGAAAACGATATAACACCCCTTCTCGCGCGAATTTCAGAACGATAAGTCTAAAGAAAAAAAAGTACTTAAAGCACGCTCTATCTTCAGTTTCAATACTAGTTCCCAAAATTCATCCGCATTCTTTTTGTGACCATCTACTTTTAACCTCCCTTCAAATTCGTGAAGCAACTCGCTCCTTATCTTATTTTGTCCTAACCCAGACGTCTCGAGTGCACCTGCATCCCATCTCTCCATCGAGTTTGATTTCACGTGTTGGATCCTGCAACAACAAACAGCCGTTTGGCCCCACCAGTACAACACCAAAAGTAAAGAAAGTAGAAGGAGGAGAAGAAGAAGAAAAAAAAAAAAAATGTCTGGCCAGTCTCTTGAGCTTAGTGGAAACTACACTCCTGACACCAACCCTGAGAATGCCGACATCGACTGGCAATCTATCCGGAATCTCCCAAAGGGACTACAGCAAAATCAAAAAACTCGGTCATCCAATATCTATGGAGCTTCAGGAAACTGGGATAGACAGGGCCTCGAAGCAGCTCGTCAAGATGCCAGTAAGTCACCATCCGATTCGATATGGTTTCGTCTATCGTTACTTTGAAAAAGGGAATCAGCTGACAGGGAACAGGGAGAATAAACCAGAGCCATCAATATTCGGGCAGCGCCAACCGTGGTTCTTCGTACGGCCGTTAATGCCTAGCAGACATAACGACACATCTCCTTTGCCGTCTCTCTGCAACGATAGATACCCAAGCACTCTACAGTTTCTTTTGTTGCAACTTTTGTGTTGACCAAAGAACAAACGAGGTGGTTTCCTTGGTCTTGTTGTTCCTGAACGTCGTCTCCAAATGATTACCCAGGTCGATCTCAGCCATCCAGCTGCAGGCCTCACAACAGTCTACATCTACCGACAATTGCTACTACCTTGATATACGCAAATCAAAGCACCGCTTCCATGGTTTCATGGTGTAGTTGGTTATCACGCGACCTTAACAAGGCTCTTCTTGAGCATTCGTACGGTCGAGGTCTTGAGTTCGATCCTCAATGAAATCATCTTTTTTGTTTGTCTTTTACCCTTTGTCTTTCACGTTTCCTTCGCATTTACCATTTTTTTTTTGGGGTGGGACAATCTGGTGTTATTTTAGTGCGACTGGAGTAGATGGAGTCTTTTATAGGCTGAACGGTTCTGTATCCATATATCGGCGTTTACGCTTGTTTATTCTCAGCGGTTTTTTCTTTCCTATTTCGACTTTATTTTATTAGCATTTCTACAGTGGTCTATCGGCGCAGTCGGGTTTCATGATATTCACTCCTCCTTTTGTCCTTTTCTTTCCTCCTCCATTCGAGTTCTCCTCCTTCTACCCCCTTCTCTTTTTTCCTTCTAGACTCTTGGATGTCTTTTCGTTTTGTATCTTCTGCTAAGATTCTAGTTTTCTTGGATATACTATTGGGCTTCAGGAGTTTTGGTCTGCGCGTTTGTTAGGGATATACGTCTAGAGGCAAATGGATTTTTTTTTTTCAATCGATCGAGTCGCATTCATTGATTGCATAAAGAAGATTTTAGGTACAAGAAGAAAAGGTATACGGTCCAAATTATGTACTAAAAGAATTAAAGGAAAAAGAAAGGTAATTTTTGGGTAAAGCAGATTAGAAAAAATGAGAATAAAAGGGGGAACAAGGCGGGGAAGAGAAATTGACTGAAATAAATAAATATTTTGGGGGAATATTATGAAGTTATATATTGTAAAATCTGGGTAGGTTGTTTGGTAAAGATAACGTCAAAAGGGCAAGTGCAGATATACGCTAAGGGAAAACTGAAAGAACAAAAAGAACCAGATAGTGGTTTAGTAAGAATGAGACACCGGGCATCATTATAGCAGGGAGGCAACTGGGAACCCCCACTGTAGACATTAATTCCGACATTATACTTTAACAGCGGTGAAGCGCTGGAGCAATGGTACCGAAAACCAAAAATGAGGAGAAAAACAAAGGAAGGGGAACTTTAACACAGCCAAACAAAAGGAAAGAAAAATAAAAGACAGGGTGGAACTTATATACGACACCTATCGTCTGATGTACGGGCTGTTCCTTGCGAACCCGGGCACCCCTAGATCGTCCTCGTCCTCGTCCTCATCGTCGTCGACAATACTCCCCATGTTAACTTGGGCGCTCGTGAGAGCGTCGGCTATATCTTCGTCTTCCTCGACGAAATACTGCTGCCCTGACATGCTGGGCCCGACGTTGTCGGTGGCATCCTCATCATACGCGAAGGCGCTACTCTTTTCACTGCGCTCACTTCTTTGGCTAGAGTGGCTTGGCGCCCTCGGCCTAATTCTTAACGAACTGGCAGTAGCTGTAAGTGTAGATGTGGAGCTACTGAGTGATGGAGGAGGGTGGGGATGGGATGGTGGATGAGGGTGGGGATGGGATGGTGGATGAGGGTGAGGAGCTACCGTCTCACTGCCCACTCTACCCGTCAACCCTGCAAATCTATCTTTTGCGAGGCTCGACGCGAGTGCTGCCGGCTTACTCAATGATATTGGTGGGGTCAGTAACCCTGTCAAGAAGTTCTGCCTTGAGGTCGGTCTGGAGGGCGATTGCTGTACACTTCCTTGTTCCGATGCGTCCCGTGCCATTGCTGAGGACGACGCCGCAACTGAAACGTAACCAGGGTCGTCGTACTTTGCCTTTCCTTTCCTCAAGCCTCCCAAGGCCCCGCTGAGACCTCGATTGGCGAATCCATACAAACTACCGACGGTGGTCGTTGGAATTGGTTCAGTAGATGCACTTAATGCCGCATTGCGTTCTCTTTCCTGCTGCTCCATCTCGAGGTTGGCCTTCAGCCTTATTGCAGCATTGCGCACAGTGACCTTATCAAACTGTGGCTTGCCGAGCTGACGGACAATCTCTTCGAGTTCACCAATGCGGACGCTCAGGAGCTCGCGAAGGAAGACGTTCTCGTGCTCGACTTCTTTGGCGGCAGGCGATTTGCGGAGGGATTCGATTTCCTCAGCTTGGGTTTCGATAGTAGCTTCCTTTTCTTGGAGTTGCTCTTGTAGCACGGCAAGTGATTCGCGGAGGGCTTTGTTGTCGGTAGCAGATGGTGTGCTCTTGGTCTCTGTAGAATAATGAGGAACATGATGGTGGCTGTGATGAGCGGTTGCTGGAGACTTCGCACTTTGAGCAGCGATCGCGGCAGCCTGGGCAGCCTTCTTTGCAATCTCCAGTTGATTCTCGAGTACCTCGATCTTGTCGGTATAAACACCCTGCTGCGCCTGTTGAACTTCCATCTGCTCTTTCAAGAATATTCTTTCACGTTCAATATCCTCAATTGCGTTCTCGATATCGCGCCTGTGTTTCTCCTTGAGACCTTCGATCATATTTTCGTACCGTTGGTGCTGGTCCTCGAGTTTCGCGGTGTTCTGGTGAGCCTCGTGTTGCATTGCGACTTCATGGGAAGTCTTCATTTCTCGAATGAAGGCATCCTTGGAATCAACGGCCTCACTGTGCAGCATCTGCAATCTCTCCTTGGAGGTTTCAGCCTCCATCATGATCTTGCTAATCTCTGCCTGGAGGTTGGATTTCACGCTCTCGGTTTCGGCACGCGCGATTTCGAGCTGAGCTTGAAGCGCCATAGTCACCCTAAGCGTATCATGGTTGGTACTGTCCCTCTCAGTCACCACGGCTCGTTCCTTGTCGATAACCTCCGCCCTCAATCGGTCGACCAGGGCCTCCATCTTCAAGTTGTCGCGTCTGACCTGTTCAACCTCGACTCTCAACCTAATAGCCTCCCTCTCCTCGTCTTGCATCCTCATCACGTCGGCCTCCATGCGTTCCTTCATTTTGAGGACATGGTCGAGTTCGATCCTCAGTCTGATAGCGTTCTTCTCCTCTGCCTCCAGCCTTCTCATCTCCTCCTCCCTGCTTTCCCGCATACGCAATTCAGTATCGAGACGAGTCTCAAGAGTCTGGATGCGATTCTTCTGTAGCTCGTTTCGCTCTCTCCACCTCGCTTGCTTATTCTCGACCTCGGCTGCTGCCTTTATGACCTTATCCTGAAGATCCTCTAGTCTCGTGTTGGAGCCATCGTGCAGCCTCCTTGATTCTTCAAGGCTGGCCTCGAGCACTGGGATTACCCTCCGGAGTTCTGCAGCTTCTGCAACTGCAGCTTCCATATCCGCAGCGATCTTATCAGATTTGGCTTTAGCATCGGCAAGCTGCCCTTCCAAATTGGCTTTGACGACTGTCAAATCACCGACGGATTTCTGCAAACTCGAATGTGCGCCTTCTAACAGAGCAGCCCTCATTTGTGCTTGAGTCAAGGTTTTATTTCTCTTCTCTTCGACTTCTCGGAACTTCCTCTCCATCTCGTCTGCTCTTTCTCTAGCTTCTTTCTCTTTTTCGGCAGAGGTATTCAGCCTTCTCTCGAGTTCAGAGATCGAATCTCGCAAGACCCTCTTGGCATTAGCTTCTCCTTCCTGTACCTTCTGTTGATCCTGGAGAGTCTTCTCAAGCGCCGAAATCCTCAATTGCAGGACCTCGACCGTTGCGGCAGCGCTTTCATCAGCTTCGGCACGACCTTCCTTGGAACTCTTATCAATGACCACAAGCCTCTCTTCGTCCTTCTGCTTTTGCGTCTCAATGAATGCTGTCATCATGGCCTTGATCTCTTCAACTCCATTATTGTTATTGGTGATCGGCTCTACGGGTTTCGAAGGGGTAGCAAACTCTCGGGTAGCGAGGGCATCCAGAACAACGCTCCTGATACGCTCCAGCTTTTTGTCCTCTTTCCTCTTACCGGGGCTCCGCAAGACGTTGTTGCTGTCGTCGTCAGCGTCCTCTTCGTCATCAGCATCGCTCCAAGCACCCTCCCTCTTTGCCATTTTCTTTCTTAGAGGTGTAAAGTCTTGTAGAGCAGAGTATATAGCGCCAAGCTGCTTTTCGACAGGATCAAGTCTTGTTTCCAGGATGCCACCAACGACACTCTCAACTCGGGTATCAAAGAATGAGGCACGGGATCGCAATTTGGAGTCCTGGGTATCGTTATCTCCTAGCAGAGAATCCCAATCACTATCCGGTTCCAAGGGATCAATCGTAGGTATTCCCCGCTCTGCCATAGACAGCGGTACGCTTGTGGCAAAAGCATTGATCTTCTCTGGGCTTGCAGGGCTAGGTGCATTGCTTCTTCCTCTGTTTTCGACATGGCTTTGCTGGACCGCTAACTTGGCTTTCTCCGGTGGTGGAATATATTCTGGTAGCGCTGGTGCTGGCTGAATGCTCTCACTGCTGCTGGATGGAGAGGCCGCAAACGCCGATTCGACAGGTGGATTAAGCTGCACTTCTCTCTGCAAACCATCGGAGTCTTCTTCCTCGAGATGTAGCTCTTCGTCTTCATCCCCGTCCGCAAGCTCGGATTCCACATTTTCTTGTGTGAACATAAAGTTGAAAGTATCATTCAACTCCTGGGCCGATGGCATCGGCAACCGCTCAGCAATTGGCGCGGAGGAAAGTAACACTTGATCGCCTTCCTTCTCAGCTCCATCAGCGAACGTAAATTCGGCAGCGTCAGGGTCGAAAACAATCCCCCCTTTCATATTAACTTCCTTCTCATCGCTAGGTGCAGGGATATCCTCTTTTTGCTTTCGTTCCATCAAAGCCTGCCCGATAGCCAAATCTTCGAGGTGTTGATACTCTTGGTCCATCACACCGAACACGTCACTCTTGGTTCGCTTTTCATAATGATCGCTAGCGCTGGCGGGGCGAGCTTCTGCGAAACTGGCAGCATCAGATGAGATCTTGAAGAGGTATTTTTCGGACTTGTTCACTTCAGTACGAGTGTCAGTTTCATTGCCCACATATGATTCCAGAACGCCTCCTCTACTGCTATGTTCTAGGACCTCAGGAGCAGAAGATGGCGAGGATGTTGTCGGGACGCGGGGTAGCTTGTCATAAACAACAGACTCCTTGTCATCATCCTCAAGTGCTCGCTTAGGTGAAGCATTCTGTGCCCGCTCTTGCTCTTCTTCCAAGTGGCGTCGCTCGATTTCTCGTTCCATATCTCTCATCAATGGACCAGGAGAGGGCGCGAACATAGGAACATCGTCACCATCGTCGCGGTCTTGGAAAAATCTACCTTTCTTCCCGCCCCTATCATCTCGCAGAAAGCTGGGACGTCCGCCAGTGGCCCATCCAAATTCTTCCTCCGTATCCTCTGGATCAAGTGGCTGCGTGAGAAGGCTCTTTTTCGATGTATTGGGTGGTGATATGAAATCTTCTGTTCTATACGAGAAAATCGGGGTGGAGTTGGTAGACATGGAAGTAACCGGGCCTGACTTTGGAGGTGTGAAGGCTGGCACAACAGGATTAAAGCCTTTCGAGAAGAATGAGAACGGGCTCAATGGGCCCTTGGATACACTCGATGAAGCAGATGAGAAGCTGTTGTTGGCCTGCTTCCCGGACTCTGGTGTGAAGTTCGAAGGCTGAAAGACCGGAGCATCTACGTTGAATTGCGTTCCACTGCTATTCCGGGAGTGGCTGGCTTGTGTTGGAACAGCGGGCTTGACAGGCGTGAGATG
The DNA here is from genome assembly GCA_036872755.1 of Orbilia blumenaviensis. Classification (NCBI taxonomy): domain Eukaryota; kingdom Fungi; phylum Ascomycota; class Orbiliomycetes; order Orbiliales; family Orbiliaceae; genus Orbilia; species Orbilia blumenaviensis. Next base: position 1,335,034 of record JAVHNS010000013.1, read on the forward strand.
AGCCGTAGGAGGTGAGAAAACAGCTGCATTAGGATTGAAGCCACCGAACTTGAATTCGGGAGCGCCTACATTGAGCTTGGATGGCTGAGTTTGCGAAACCGGTGCGAACTGACCCGATATATTTGACATATTAGACGTAGTCCTTTCGTGACGGGGGATGGTATCCGGAACCCATTTGGCCTCGGCTCCAATATCGGAGAAGTGGCGACGTCCCGGGCTAGGCGGTTCACTTGGATTCGTGTGTAGATCTGAGATGTTCGTCTGAGCTCCCTCGCTAAGGTCGTCTCTAAACCCACCATTGAGGGTGCTGTTCATATGGCTGCCCTGGACGGTTAAATTGTGGGGCGCGGGAATGAGAGGTATTGAAACATGGTTGCGGGTGTTAGGGAGTTCTGGCTCTCCGCGCGCCATTTGAGAATTATGACGACTATGGACTGGAGTTCCGCGTAGGAAGGGTGGTAATCGGGACGATATGTTGGAAATATTTGAGTTCTCGCGGGTGTGGAACTTTGACGATGGTTTTGTTGGATCCGTGTCGTTTCCGCTGTCTTCTACCTCTTGTTGCTCAGCACGTGGAGCAATTGCCGCTTCCTCGAGGATCGGCGACGTCGGATTGGTTTCGATCGCCTCCTCCGCAACAACTACCGGCTCAATCGCCTGTTCAGGGCTTGCTTTACGCTCGACCGGCTGAGGCTCTGGCTCTGGTGTCATTACGATATCCTCAACAGGTGTTAAGGTCTTCGCAGGAACAGGCTCCGAGGTATTTGCAACTACCGGGTCGATGATTTCAGGTTCAACGGGCGGCTCAACCATGTCGCTCTTAACAGGACCGGCAACTTCCTTAATCTCTTCTACCGGCCCCCTTTTGATTTCTTCCTCCTCGTCTTCGTCCTTGCCACCCTGCATCTCCTGTCTCAGATGAACACTCAACCGATTCATTCCATGCTTAGGCACAGGAACTACGATGGGTGTTACTCTCTGCACCTCAGGCTTACTTGTGGGGAGGATAGTATTGGAAGATTCTTCTGGCTCTTCGGCCTCTACCAGATCTTCAAGGCGTGGTTTGAGCTGCTGCTGCTGCTGCTGCATCAACTGTGCTTGCTGCTGCTGTTGCTGCTGTTGTTGCTGCTGTTGCTGTTGCATCTGCATATGGTGCTGAGCAGCTTGCTGGTGCAGATTTTGCCATTGAACAGAAGGACGATGTTGGTGTCGGCCAAACATCGGGCGCGGGTCATGACCACCCATCGAATAATCGATTTGCGGTTGTGGCATACCACTGGTATCAACAAAGCCAGGCGGTTGTGGACTAAAGCTTTTGAAACCACCAGGGCTGGCGACACTGCGCATGTCCATCTGAGGCGACCAGGCAGGAGGCATAGACTGTTGACCGTAAACCGGAGGAGTAGGCTGCGGTTGCGGTGAGTTCCGAGCGTTGTACGGTTCCCAGGTTTGAGGCTGAGGTGATTGTTGGAAACCAGGCGGCGGCACGCCACCGTACATTGGTGGAGTACGAGATATACTCATACTCTGGCGCTGAAGATGGAAGGCCTTGAATGGACTAGCAGTAGACACCGGCGGGGGCATCATAGGTGACTGAGAGAAGTGTCGCTGGTGAGAAAATGTTGGGTGTCCGCCATTGATCTGTGAAGGTGGTGGTGAGAAAGTATTCGAAAACGGTAGCGACGGGTGTGGCGAAGATGCATTCCGCTGTTGCAGTTCCGGCGGAATCGAGCTACGACCACCAATAGAAGGCACAGGTGATGAGGAAGGAGGCCCGAGAATATCACTGAGATCGACTCCCAGAGCTTTAAGCTTCTCTTCCCGCAGCGCATTAACGTAGGACTCCCATTTCTGTTTATCTGGTATGCTAACACGAGGCGCCTCGACTTTCGTAGGTATATATCGTTCGGAATCGGCCGGGAATACCTCTCGCGACATCTGTTCTGGGTCAGCGGCCCAGACATAGGGCTTCTCCCCGAATTTAGCATATCGCGCCTCAACCTCTTTCGGGGTAAGCGGCTGGATGGCACGATTCTCGAGTGGGACGTTTATTATCACCAACTTATTGTGCCACCGAACCGATGTCCTCGACCGTGTGACGGATGTAACAACTGATGGTGTCGGTGTCGGTGTATCTCTGTCCATGTAAGGTAGTTGGAGGTTTGATGGGGTCGTAGGTGTTTCTTCATCTTCCTCCGTCATCCCATCTAACGGTTTCTTAAATTGTCGCCCTAGGTGTGGAAACAATGATGTCTCTGCTCTTCTAATTGAAACTATCGTTGGACCGTCCATATCGATTGGTTTTGTCGGTGGAGTAGGTGGAGAGTTGATGTTTGAGGACTGACCCGAAGCGCCTCTTTCTAACTCGAGTTCTGGTTCAGTGCTGGCATTGCTAGGTGCATACCTCGAGCCTCCGATGCCGCTTCCTAGCGACCGCCTGCCAACGCTTGACGCCGCCATTGACTGCGGTGCGGTTTTGAAGCCCAGAGGCCGCGGTTTTCGTTTGCTGGCCCCAGGTTCCTCAGAGTCGTAGTCGTCGTCCGCGTGCGAGGAATCAGTACCGAATATAAGGTCCTCGTCGTCGCTTTCTTCCCGCTTTGTGTTCCAAGAGAAGTAACCTTGAAGACCGGCCGGGATACTAGATAGTCTTCTATGCAAAGACGGCCGGGGTGGTTCAGGTGGCGGCGGCGGCGGTGGTGGTGGTGGCAGTGTTGCTTGCTGGGCGTTAACGCTCTCAGCGGTCACCGTAGAGGCGGACAAGTTCTTTTTGTGACCGACTAACCAGCCGGGTTCAAAAATCTGAGCTTGACGGGATTGGAGAAGGGAGTTCAAGGTCGGGGTCTTAAGATCGTCCCCAGTTGCGTCTTCCTGGTTAGTCGAGGAGTCGTCGATAGAGGTTGTCTTGTGGTCTTCGCCGTATTCCTCGCTCCAGGCGTTATAGTTTGATCCGAAAGCTGTTCCCCCAAACCAAGTCTGGCTATTCGCAGGCCTAAAACCTCGTCCTCGAACCCACTCCTCGGTATAGCGTAGTCCGATAGAGCTCTGTGTCCAAGTCTGAAAATTACGGGCACCAGGATAAGCCGGAGCGGGAGAATTATGGAGAGAGGGGGCGTTTGAAGAGGCTGTATAGTATGTGGAGAGAGAGCTGCGGCGCTGCCGGTGGTTTGGGGTAGGAGTCTTCCGGGGGGAAAGTGGGGGCTGGTCCTCAGTCGTGTCAACAATAGTTGGAGATCCAGGTGGGTGAAAAGGAGAGGACGCCGACCTGACCGGCGAGGGAGCGACGATGGCAGCCGGAGAAGTCAATTTGACAGAAAAACAGGCGCACTCTTTACAGCGCGGCAGAGACCACGCTGGGGGGGGTTTAAATTAAAAATTACTACTTTGTACAGAGGAACAGCCAGAATGCCGACACAGGAAAACGATGCCCAGGGGCGGCCTTAGGCTGTGAGCTGGCAGAGTTGTATCATAGCAGACCAGACAGACGCGTATCCTGGCTCCCAACAATTAAGCGGTCAGCAATGGTGTTCGAGATATATAGATAGACGAAAAGGAGCATGGTTCTTTCTTTCCGTCCTTCTTTCTCCACATGGGTGTTTGCAAAAGCGGACAGAAATGGAATAAAGAAGGAAAGCACACAATCAGCAGGCAGGCAAATAGCATGCGATGACCATGCAAAGGAGAAGAGATGAAAAATATACCTCCGAAGCCAAATTGATATTATTATTATTATTACAAGCAGTGCTATCAGCCAAAGGATAACAGTTGGCAGCAGCGGTGTGGATTCGGAACGGGGCCAATAAGCTCGATTGAAGTCTCCAGAGTGGGGAGAGGATAGACCAAGGTTACGTTGGTCGTCGTCGGTCGTTTTCGTCACTATCGTATAGATAATAATATATATTATGGGGTTGCTGGTATTAGGTCTGCCTGTGGGTGGATGCAGGTATGCTTATGCTTTCGGTACGATTAGCAAAAATATATCGATTAGGATTGGGAGAGGAGGGACATGGCAGGGCACTCCCTCTGCACATACATACTTTTTCTCCAGCATGCCCAAGCAAGTCCAGTCTATTTACATTCAGATCAGATCGAAAACCGAGGGATGTGTGTGCTAGTTGGCTCGACAGGGGTTAAAGAACCGAGGCCGCTGCAGGAAAGAAACAGGGAATTCGAGGTGAGGCTGAGAATGCTCCAAAGAAAAAGGTATTACAACATCATAAGCAGGAGGTAGAGATGGGTATATGGGTATAAATAGTATATGTACAAAACAGATGGCAGAACAAGAAGCTGGCGATGACAAGGTTAGAAGCAGATGAAGAGGAAAAGGATGAGGTGAGGTTGATGTTGGCGTTGATGTTGATGTCGCGAACGGGGAGAAATGTCCGCGCGCGACCTGCTCATTTCTCTTCGACTCGCCCTCTCCGGCCAGTCCGATCGTCCCATTGTGTTGTTGTTGCCCGAAACAGATCAGCTCGATTGCAACACAACACAACAACACAGCACACCCAGGTACAACACAAGAAATCCAACAGCGCCAGCCATTCGACTGATCAAGCATGCACGAAGCACTGTATCCAGATCCAGACCCAGCAGCTATCGATTAATCTAGGTATATAGCAACAGAGTCTCAGAGGCCACGCTAGGTTACTTACTTGGGTCCTACTTCAATAAAGGTAGGTACCTAGGTACCTAGGTACTTACCCAGTATATATACTACCGAGGTAGGCACGCATCACGTATGTTGCATCGGATCTATATACCCGGTATGCATACGTGTACAGCTGGTGCCAGTTACCTAGGTCCTTAAGTACTTACCTAGTAAGTACCTAGGGTAGGTACCTAGGTACTTGGGTAAATAATTGTCATAATGTGATGTATCAGCTGCAGCGCCATCCCGAAGAACTGTACTAGGTCGTAGCCCGATCGAATAACCGTTTTAAAGTGTATATAGTATTACTGTAGTCTCGATCCCAGACGCTGTTGACCACCTGGAGGGGAATTGCGCGTTTTCTAGGCTGTTTTCAAAATACAGATCAACTTAAATTGGGCTTAAAGGTAGTCTCGGTCCGCTTAAAGGTAATAAAACTGATACACGAAGACATATCAAGAGTACTTTGAGACTTCCTCAAGGCCTCAACTTAAGACACAGGATCATAGGTTTAAATAACGCACCAACTTAATCAATATTCCATACGGTATTTGTATAACGGCCTGTTAGATAGATATAGATATATACACTTATGCTATAGGTACTATATTAGTACTTAAGTACTACGTATACACCAGAATCGACTATAAATAATAGCTTGGAAAAAGAGAATTTTGAGGACAAAATGTCAATATCGTAAAATGATATATCAGATAAAATAGTATTAAATGCCAAATAGTAACAAAACCCCAAAACGCCAATTGCTTCGTTATTGGTCCCGCAATTGAATTCGTAAGGTCGTTGAAGCTATATATACAATTCTCCCCCCTCCTCCCCCCTCAACATCCTGCGGGCCATTCATATCGCACCAAAACGTCGCGTCATGCAGTACATGCAGAAGAAAGCAAAAAAATTAGTGTATAATGTGTTAAATGTCCAACTATCTCCGCCTCCTGAGAATATCTCAATTGACTCTTGGAAATATAGGGTGCTTTTGCTTAAGCAGAACCGGCCAGACGGCGATCCTTACGGGTAAGCAAGAAGTGTGCAGATCCGTAGGCAACAATACCAACGAAACACATGGCGGTGGTCACGCCGAATCCCATCAGATACTTTGGCGCATTCTCACTAGGGAAGAGATAGGCACCGTAGATCGATGCCAAGTTACCCATACCGTTCATGAAGGCGAGGGCAACAGCACGGGTCTCGGGTTCCATAGAACCGAATGTCGAACCTCCGTAGCTCAAAGCACAGCCGTTGGCAGTCCAAAGACCCGCAGCCATCAGGACGAGGAGAACATATCGTGCGGTATAGCCATAGACACCCACAACAATGGCGCTCGTAACTAACGCGACAGTCATCCAGCCGGCGATGATGAGACCTCGATATCGGCTGAATTTATCAGCAACGAAACCGTTTGCCAGGTTAACGACAAAAGCGACACCATAAATTGGAATGGTCATGTATTGGGCCATGTGGGCAGTGTATCCGAGACCCTTGACGAGTGTTGGGTAGAAGTATGAAAGAGTAGAAGATCCAACTATACGTTTTTTAGAACATAATATGTTAGCAAGGCATCCCAAGGTAAAGGTTCCCACCGCTGCTAGATAGAGAATTCTTACCAATAGTCATGTATCCGACAGTCAAGATCCAGAGTTCCCAGGACTTGAAGGCGGTCTTAAGAGCCTGGATGTGACCAACACCCTTCTCGCCGTTCTTGTGGGCAGTGACATTTTCCGTAGCGAGACGGGCAATGGCGAGTTCAATCTCTCTTGGGGTGAATTTGCTCTGGCTGGTAGCGGGGAAGTTTGGAAGAATGAAGTAAGCAACGATTGCCCAGCCGGAAGTTGCAACACCCTCGACGATGAAGAGCCACCTCCATCCTCGAATTCCGTGGGCACCTTCGAGACCGCCTATTTAAAAATAGGAAAAATATTAGCCAAAAATGCTTGCACAACTTAAACCATCTTTGGGGGAGAGGGGTTAGTTTACTTGTAATAGCACCAGCCAAAAGCCCACCGAAAGCACCGGAAAGGATGGCAGCAGAGATGTAGACGGAGAACCTCTTCGACTGCTCAGACTTCTTATACCACGAAGAAAGCAACATCATGATACCTGGGGCGAATGATGACTCCAAAACACCGACAACGACTCGGAGGCCGACGAGATGATGATAGGTCTTGATGAATGCCATACCTATGAACAATATTAGAACGACTATACGCCACTTCCTCATTAAGTATTTCATTAAAAATCAAAGTCTTACAAATCGTGACGATTCCCCAAACAAACATCATAAATGGAATGTATGCGCTTGGGTTCACTTTGCTGAGAATCATATTCGATGGAACTTCGCACAAGACGTAGCCGATGAAGAACACGACTAAAGCGACCGAGTACTGGCCAGATGTGAGCTGCAAGTCTTGCTCCATACCAGCGATTTTAGCATTTCCGATGCTATTATGATTTTACAGTCAGTCTCCCGAACGCAGTCGAATAAATTAATACAATCCAGTGCCACTCACTTTGTTCGGTCCATGCTATTTTAAACCGTTAGCTTCAATCTCGGAAACAGAACATACAATGGCATAGGTAACTTACTAGGAAAGGAGGTACATGAGCCACATGGTTGGTAAGATGATCAAATCGATCTTGCGAACCAGCCTCTTTTCCTCCTCTGGGTCGATTTCGATCGACGGAGCGCCGGAGCCGGCATACTCAACGTCTTCCGCATGCTGCTTTGAGTCCGTGAGAGACATTACTGCAGGTTGTGAGGACGTGTCTATGGAATGTAAAAAATTATATTTTTTTTTTTTTTAAAAAAAAGGCCCTGGCCGTCTCGAAGTCTTTGTGGATGTTTTAAACCGACCCAAAGTTCACAAGATCGAGTACGAGGTTGGATAGGATGGGATAGTAGAGACAGGGGATCCGACCTAAGAGGAAGGCGAAACCCTGCGACTTTATAGAAGCAGCATCACGAATCCCCAAGCTCTACTCCACGAAACGGGACAGATGGTGTTGAGTAAAATTAATCCAGGTCTGGAGATCAAAGTTCCAGTTCCCCGGAGAACCGAATTCGATGTGGTCACTTGTCTTTGGTCTTAGATAACTCAAACATTTTAGGGCGGCTACACTGCCGGGCCTGTTGAAGAGAACGTAAACCAACCTCCCTTGGGCCATCTCGAAAACGCGGAAATCTCCAGCACCCTTAACGGCGGAAGCGAGCAGGCCCTGCGCATGTGGCCATTTCCCAAGAACCAAGACCTGACCAATTCCTCACCAATGCATGCGAATCTTACCCCGGATTGGCTTTTCCTTGGGACCAGAGCCACTGTCAGTTCAGATCCCCAAGTTTTCCACGCGTGGAGTGAAGTGTGGGGCGAAAGTTTAAAAGTTTTTATCCGTGGCGTGCTCAGTTTTGCACCGAACTCTCAGCTGGCGGGATAGCTTGATACCTCGTCTCCAGGTCCAAGAAAATACCTCGACACGGACACCAAAATGCAACAAAACGCTCTCTTCCCCATAATTTTTCCGCCTTGGGCCCCGAGACCTTCCCCCACCGCAGCTAGATGCCTAGAGACGAGTCTTCAGCGCACCGTCTCCTGCAACAATCCCCATTGCAATAACTGCTGCTAGCACTTGATAGTGTCTTTTACGCCTTGTGAATCTCGCCGCCATGGCCAATTTTCTCCCCTGACTCGTTTCGTGGGCAGAGAACGTGGAGATCCGGAGACGCGGATCAGCATGTGGACCCAACAGGGCGGGTGCCGTTATCGATATCCGGGGTGAAGTTCTAACGTTTACTCGCATCGAACAAATAAAAAAATAAAAAAAAAAGGAAAGCTAGATGCATGGCCTACACGAAAATCGATGAGATGAGCTAACTTGCACCGGGTCTGTTTTACGGTATGCTAACTTGAAATGCATTGTTTTTCCTATGTGTATCTGGCCTGCCGGGCCAAAGCTCCACCTATATATAGAGAAGCTCCTCAAATCGAACCTTGACTTTCCAATAGCTGTGATTCTCATCCAAGTCATCGAGTGACGCATTTTCCTATATACGCGCAACATATACCCATAGATTTACTTCTATTGTATAAATTCTCTCCAGTTCGACTTTAATTAATATATCCTACACAATATGTCTCCCACTGCTACCAACGGAGCTGCTGCTAATGGCACGCAAAAGCCAATCACTGGAAATGAAATGCTGGAGGCTGCTCACCAGGCTAGGTCAAAGGCTATCAGCACACTTCCAGACGAAGGCTTTGATTGGAGAATAACCTTGGAAGGCAAGGTCATCGCGAGTATGTTAATCTAGCTATTTACTTTTGGGTCCGGTGCTATAGGAAACATAAAATATATAGAGCTGACCTATGTACCTTAACAGTTACTGGCGCCAACCGCGGAATTGGTCTTGGCATTGCTGAGGTTTGCCTGGCCAACTCAGCTACCAAGGTGTACTCCCTCGATCTCCTCGAACCCACCGAAGAGTTCAACGCTCTATCAAAGCGATTCAACGGCCGCCTAGCCTATATCCAGACCGATGTCACACAAGATGCATCCATCCAGAATGCAGTCGATAAGATTGTTGAGGAGTCCGGTGCTATCCACGGCATGGTAGCTAACGCTGGCATGACCAAGCACCAGCCTGCCTTGGACTTCGACCGCGCCCAGATGGACAAGCTCTTCAACCTCAACTTCTTCGGCGTTTTCTCTTGCTGCACTATTGCCGCCAAGAAATTTATCGAGCTTGGAATTAAGGGATCAATCGTGAGTCACCTTGATCTTTAGAAAATAATATATACAAATCGTTTGATGGAAGCTAATGTATCACCTAGGTTTGCACTGCGAGCAAAGTTGGAGATGGTCCTAATCGCGCCGCTCCTTCAGCCCCCTACGGCGGCACCAAGGCTGCAGTCCGAAATATCGCCAAAACCCTCGCCATGGAATGGTCCAAGTACGGTATTCGTGTAAACTCGATTTCGCCCGGTTTTGTCAAGACTGCCATGACATATTACGTTGAGACCGCCCCAGATTGGGACCTTAAGATGCAATACTACGGAGGAATGCCACGATTGGCTCTGCCTCAAGAACTTGGAGGTGCTTACGTTTACTTGCTTTCTGATACTGCTTCGTATACTTCGGGTATCGATATTCCAATTTCTGGAGTTGTTGGAGCCTGGTAAATTAGCTGTCGGGCGGGGCGCTAGTTGGGGCTTTTATATATATAGGCATGCGGTTGGAGTTTCTTGTGTATAATATAGAACGCGTATACGAACTTCTTAGCGTATTTAAATTTTTGTGTGAATTATACCTTATCGAATTGAATCGACCTTGATCTTCAGAAATAAACATTCCAGTCTATACAAACACTACACTAGGTAGATCTCGCAAGCTCATACAAGTCTGCGGTAAAGTCGGGCATGCATATTCCTATGACTATCTGGTCTAATTTATAAATAATTGATGAATTGGATCATTACGAGAGCAGGTCACAATATGGTTATTATAACCTGTAGGGCTCGAGATTAAAGAGATATAGACTGCGGAACATTTATGGGCGAAGCTGGATGGCCCTCATGGGTATGTTTATGAGAAAAGGAATCGATCGAATTTAAATTAAGGGTAACCGTACTGCATTCAGGTGTATATCGACATCACTTTTACCGATTACATAGAGTGTCGTGCGGATAGCCGCTCGAGTCTCGTTCACAGGGCACAAGCACGCAAATCACGTTTAAATAATGCAGTACGTATCATCCCGCCTATCTCCCACATATTAGGTTTCATGCAGAGTGGTGTATACTGGTATACACCTAGGTATGCACCTAAGTATATTCGGCGCCCCTGGTACCAAAGATGAGAGTCGAGTGAAGGACAATTTGGTATACATATGAATTGATTTCTTGATGGATTAGATATATTAATATGGGTTTAATATGCACACTACCTATACACGCCAGGTGACCTCAAACTTCTCCTAAATGCCTGAACTTCGGAAGATTTGAACGCCGGCCGACAGAAAGTAACGTAACACGCCCCGAACCGCTCCCAGTGCTAGTATAGTACCATGAAAAAAACATGCCAAACTTAGCTATGAAACCCGCGATAAACTTTTGTTGAACAAAACGACACCAGTTGACCTTCGACCTAAAACTGGGTTACGAAAAGTCCGATATAATTCTAAATACTCACTTTTCCCACTCCCTCTGCAATTCATCCGCTAAACTCACAGCGGGCCAGCTCGTCCTCCTCTGGCATCGGCGTATTAACTCCCTGACAACATCTTTCTTCCTCTCGTCATGCGACACGCACAATCCCGCCCCGAATAGGCACATCTCGCTCATCAAGCAATATGCAGCCTCGTAGGGTATTGTTGCAGCAATCCCCACGATCACATTAACGCAATCTGCAAGCAGCTTTTGGCAAACCGCAAACTCCTTATAACCTCCAATACTTGGCCTATGCAACAAGACCAATATCTTGGCGAAGGAATGTATTTGAACTGCGATGCCGTATTGTGGGGGGTGGTACCATAGCGGTTCAATATCATGGAGGGTGATATCTGCAGGGTCTTGAATTGCTGGTAAGGGAGTAAATTCATCGCCAAGATTCCGGGTCCAATCTTCAAGCATTTCTAGTAGTTGTTCTCCCCGATCTACTCTTCCCTGTACATTCATCTTCCCAGCCTCGACTTCCTCGTCTGAGCAATAGTTGACTGCTTGTGCAAGCAAATAAACACTTCTACTCGCTAATTCATCTTGACTGAGGGCTTCATGTGGCCGTAGAGGCTTCCAAAAAGAGAGTGGCCGCCGTCTTTCGCGGAAACTTGCCCAAACATCTTGCCGCAGCCATGCCCACCATACCGCCTGCTTGGTCCCTCCCGAGTCGCCATGAATGTTTTGAGACCTTTGGATCCAGAAGACACCTTTAAGATGTCGTTCCCACCCAGAATTCGAGCCATCCAGCATTTCGTATGTTGAAATGATTAGAACGCTTGCTAGTAACTCCTGTGAGCGGCTGTAGGATTCAAACTGCAAGGCTGTTTGAAGGTAGTGAAGGGTTTCGAAATAATATTGAACTGCTGTATTTCTATCTGTCATGTTGTCTGGATTTAAGGAAAGATGGCGGTGGGACAATGCCAGAATAGCTTTCATGAGACCGACATTGTGGAGCTAGCGATAACGTCAGAATATGGACGGTAGTTGATGTACAATGATTATCAAGTCATGGTGCGCTAACATACCGCAAGTCTTGGGATCAGAGTACCGAAATGTTTTAAGGGATCGAAAAGATCAATCTACATATAGTAAAAAGTTAGAGTTGTTAAAGGTGTGGTTGCAGAATCATTGTTTTTCTCACCCATGAGCTCACATTCTCCACGAAATTCCTAAAAACTGGGCTAGAGCGTAAAAGCTTATGAGAACCTGTGCTCCAAACAGAAGGGTACTAGGGTATTTTCTAACATTTCTTGTTCTGAAAGTTTTATCCTCTCTTGGGATTGCCACAGCTTCCGCTCATTAGATGGATTCGCTTGGACATCAACAGCGTACAACAGCTGGTCGAGGTCTCTATAGCCTGTGCCACCAGGTCCTTCTAGCCCGGTCTGATAGCCATGGCGATTCGCAGAAGCCTGTTGCTGTAACGCTAATCGCCCTGAAATTCCATCTTCAGACGTTATAAACGGTGACAAAGAGAAATTTGGTTCGGATTGTGCTGCGTCAGCCGCCAGAAGGCCGAGCCATCTTATTGAAGCCAGCTCGGTACTTATCAAATTAGACGATGCATGAGTAGTGTCTGTATTGGCAGGCGAAAGTCCAGCGTTCGGCGGATCTAACGACGGTATACTGACAGTAGGAACAACATCCGTGAACAAGTTGTCTACTGTTAAATTGGCAAGACTTGGTGTAAGTGGTTTGTGAATGCTCTCTGAATGACGATGTTTTCTGATTTCTGCTGCTGCTTCAGGTGGCGGAGGCGTGAATTGGTACCGTGGATCATCCTCTGGGCGAGAACCTACGGGAGGTTCAGAGGGTGGCCCAGGATGCGGGGCCCTCGTCGGTAGCACTATGGGAGTGGCTATCGGCGATACTGGTGTAAATGAAGGGTTTGAGAGTCTTTCCGACCCAGCGCTTACGGGTTCTGGAATGGTTATCGTAGGGGCAGCATGGTCCTCGAAGATACATTCCCTGTCGCTCTTTTGACATTGTGCACACTTGGGCCGTTCTTCAGAGCATTTCATGTGTCTCTTACGGCATGTTATGCTATGTTATTGTTAACCGTTAGAAAAGTTTCCTTTGATATCGAAAAAAGAACCGAATCGATCTCAGTATTGGTATGTAGTTTAGTTAACTGGCTGTTGTAGCTAGCTAGAGAATCTGAACCGCTGGGGGTGGCGACTCCACACCAGTTGTATACTTTTTTGATGTTATATAAATACATACCCCAGATTTTGGGCAGGACAGCTCTTATCTGGGGTAGGTTCTATAAATCGGTGCATAACCCGGAGATTTACAACTCACCATCCCGTCTTCGTACGCAACCCTCGTGCCCGACTCTTACGCTGTCTGCGTTTTGGAGCCGGCGAAGCACTGCCAGAGGAGGGGGCTTGGTTAACTGGCCGGCTCATGATGTTCTTGACTACACAATACAGTAACGAGGGTGGCCAACTACTGTAGTCGTCGTGTTGTGGGGAAGTATGGCCGTCTCGCGATATCCGAATAGGCGAATTGGACGAAATCCGGGGAAGTCGAGCTGAGCAGGTTGGACTCGTTTAATGGCAATTCTAGGGCCTGTAACGAGATGCAGCTCTAGCCGCCATTACAAAGGTCTCGGTTCCAAGGCAGAAGCACAGGCCTGCGGACTACATGCAGTCCTTAGCAGGGGGGCCCTCCAACCTGCACGGAGCGTATGCCGCATGCAGTTTAGTAAAAGGCCCTTTTTGACCAAGGTTAGTTGGACAGCAACCGAGACCGTTTGCCGGTTCTTCTGAACATAGGCTCGAGCGCTCGCGCCCATCCAGATGCTCACACGCTCACTAATCACGCTATGTGCGCTAGTTTAAAAAAAAAAAAAAAAAAAAAAAAAAAAAATGCAACATCAACAAAAAAGAAAGAAAGAAAGAAAGAACGGAACCACGGTACTAAGCCAAGGCTTTGATCAAAGGAGCCGAATTTGCGAATATATGCTCAAAATACCAAGTATAGTATCGATCATCCCGACTCGGATTCAGGAACCATGGACCGGGTGGTCTGATACCAGGATTATGGACAGCACTATGTGTATTCTAAGCTTCTATGCATCTGCATGGATATTTTCCGGATGCATAGCTATGCATAGATGAATGAAGGATGTCCTTATTCTAACTAAAGCTTCCCCTGAAGCTTCGGATTCTCACGTCTGTGCCCCTGATATATCTGCGCATGCGGCTCCTGCACTGTTACATCATAGTGGATAACTGCTTAAGTAATTCGCGAGGTCTACAAGTTAGCGTTCGGGCTCGCGTTCGCTCTAGTGGATGGAATAGAACGCAATTGCAATTAATTAATAAATTGCAATTGTGTTCGCTTTCAACACCATCCAATAGCCGATCTTCTACAGATCTGCCTGCGGCTCTAGAATTCTAGTTATTCAGAATCTGAAGGCATCGCCAGTCGAAGATAGTGCATATATATACGATAAACCATACACAATAATGACACAAACAATAGTCTCTCAAAGTATTCAATCGATCGAGACTTGAGTCGTCTGAAGCCGAATTGTAATATCAATGTGCAACAAAGGGGATATCGGATATCAAAAAGCTAGGAACAGGTAACAATTTCTTGGACAGAATCCGTCCGACTTTCGTACTTCTCTATTTCCTTCAGCTTGCCCGCGCTTGCACTCCTATCGTCGAAAGTATACCCCAACCATTCGCGTACGAGCCTCCTTGCTAACTCCAGTCCAATCACCCTCTGGCCCATACACAGAACATGGCAGTTGTTGCTGAGAATACTCCTTTCGACACTGAAGCTATCATGCGCTGTAACTGCACGGATTCCCTTGACTTTGTTGGCAGAAATAGCGACTCCAAGACCAGTTCCGCAAATTAGAATAGCCCTGTCAGCAGCACCCGAAGCGACGGTTTCAGCAGCGGTAATAGCGATGTTGGCGTAGTCACTTAGATCGGTGAGAGGTTTTGTAATATCCGTGACAGATATAACTCTGGCGTCGTTGGAAAGATCTGCATATAAAGCGTCTTTGTATTGAACACCTGCACCGTCACAGCCTATGACAATGCGAAGACCCGAGTTCGATGCGGCTTCAGTTGCAGATGGTGCCATTTTTGAGGATAATATCCGTTGGTGTCAACGTTGGAGGAATTATATTTAATTTATTGTGAGCTTGAAGTTGAACTTGGGAATGTAGTTATAGAATCTTTTTATGACTCGATAGTCTAAAAGGGAACTACTAGCAATAGAAGAAAGAAGAAAGATAAAGTTGATATGGATTCAACTGCTTTGGAAGGTCGATCTTGCGGCTCGCGGTTTGTATGTTGCATTAACTGTGGGCTGGTATTCAACTCTCAGTGATCAATTTTTTTACTTTGCTTTCTAGATCTTTGCAAGAAACAAAAGTTACTCTCTTAATATATCGAAGCTATCATAGACGCAATTCTCTAAAACTGAATTACGTAAAATTTCCGTTCTCGCGTTCGACGTTTGCTAGAATCGCCATCTCGTCTCCGCCAACTGGCTTCCTAGGCGGTGCGTATGCGAAGCTCGGCTAATGGTAACGGCAGTCAAATTAAAGGTCACCGAGACGAGGCTGCAAATGTGAACCACAATTTAGCTTACGCGGATGTCACACGAACGGACGCACAGACATGGTACCGGCATGCACATGCATACTCAAGCCCTCGACAGTGCCTCCAAATTTCGGCTCTTGCCCTACTGTCAATCGTGTCGTGGTCGCGACCATACTTCTTCATTATCGTAACAACTTTCGGATTTTCTCGATTCAATGTCTCGACACCTGGCAGTTGGCCATGGCTGGCACGACTGCATTGCGGAATTCTCAGATACGCACATAGCGCGTATTGTTGGCCACCGTAGTCAATTTGGTTGACTTCAAATACTAACTTCGCAGGCCATAATCCACTCTAGAAAAGTAATATTTGGTCGTCTGAACCTTAGAATCTTTTTTCGTCTTCCCGTGTGTCCTTAGGCTCCACGTTTTTCCAGTGTTTTGCGTCAAGACTGGACTGAAAACTCCACAAAATTCAACATGTCAACAAAGCACTTCTTTCATGAGTATGAGGGATTAGTGGTCAAGTCTCTGCGCGGACTTTGTTATACAAATCCATCCCTCTCTCTCATTCCCCAGCATAAAGTTATTTTTAATTCATCTCACAATGCCTCCAAGGTTTCAATAATTTCTGGAGGTGGCAGCGGACACGAGCCCGCGTGGTCTGGGTATGTAGGGGAAGGAATGCTAGCGGCCGCTGTCAACGGCGATATTTTTGGAAGCCCCAGCGCTGCGCAGGTCATGGCTGGAATTGAGAGCGTCAAAAGCGACAAAGGTACAATTTTGGTTATTACAAATTACACAGGCGATAAATTACATTTTGGACTCGCATGCGAGAAGGCCAGGGCCAAAGGTTTGGAAGTCGCAGTTCTGGCGGTCACAGATGACGTCGCACTTGGAAGAAAACGGGCCGGAATGGTTGGCAGAAGGGGACTGGCAGGAAATGTGCTTGGGCTGAAGATTCTAGGGGCAGCATCAGAAGCGGACTACTCATTTAATGAATGCCTTTCAGTTGGCCGAGCCGTCAATTCGAATTTGGTAACTGTAGGCGCATCGCTGGACCATTGTCATGTTCTAGGACGGATAAACCATGAGAAAGTGCCAGACGATGTCTGTGTGCTGGGCATGGGTATTCATAACGAACCCGTAAGTGATGTATTCGATCCGTGTGTCACAAGCCCCTAGCAATCCACTAATTGGCTTTCTCAGGGTCTGCAACATATTTCACCATTGCCTTCGCCCGAATCGTTAGTGGGGCAAATGCTTAAATTCCTCTTAGACCCAAAAGATGAAGACAGGGCCTTTGTTGAGTTCAAACAAGGCGATGAGGTGGCACTTCTCGTAAACAACTTTGGTGGGACGAGCTTGCTCGAACTTCAGGCTCTTGCAAACGAGGCTGTAGTCCAGCTTGGTACGTTTTAACGCTGGTTAGAACATAAAAGCCGTATCTGGACAACAAAACTGACGTAGATGCGGATAGGGAATTCATGGTCGATCGTTCCAAGGCGAACTTTCTCCGGGACCTTCGAAACTTCTCTGAACGGGCCTGGGTTCTCGATTTCCCTCTTGAACATCTCAGGGGCTGCTAGAGAGCATGGAGCACCAACGGACGAGATCCTTCGACTATTAGATTTTCCGACAGATGCACCCGCATGGCCACGGGTAAACTATAATGCCGTTGAAGGCATCAATATAGAGCCCAAAGGAGTAAACGGTCGCCACACAAACGGCGTATCTAAGGCACAAACCCCCGGTGACCGGCAGCTCGATCGATCGCTTCTGTATGGCTCCATAAAGCGGGCCTGCGAGCGCGCAATCGCATCCGAGCCAGACCTCACTAAGTGGGACATGGAAATGGGTGATGGTGACTGCGGAGAGAGTGTCAAGGCTGTATGTCAGTCAATTTTACAGTCTCTCCCAGAAGCTCCTGAATCATCGTTACTTTCCCTCCTGTCACTTCTCGGGGACTCCATTGACGCAATGGGCGGGACCCTCGGTGCAATCTTTGGGATATTTCTAGCTAGTCTCACAGCATCAATAAGAAGGCAGCCTGAAAACACAGATATTAACCAACTTTTTGCCAACTCGGTATATGAAGCTCTCCAAGGCCTGAAGAGTCACAGCGGGGCAAGGGTTGGAGATAGAACTGTCATGGACACCCTCATTCCATTTTGCGAAACCTTTAAAAGTTCTACTAGCTTCCCGAAGGCTGTTAAGGCAGGCGCGGATGGTGCAGAGGGAACAAGAGGCATGAAAGCGAGATTTGGAAGGGCCACATATGTGAAAGGGCGAGAGGGGTATGTAGAGCCCCCAGACCCGGGCGCCTGGGCGGTCCGAGAAATGCTCTTGGGAGTTCTGGAGGTAATCCAGGCCCAAGAGTGATTCTACGAATGCGAGTTCTTTTATTCTGGTCGTGTCATCGAACCGCTGTAGCTGCTTCTTCGCTCTTTGCAACTTATTAATTACAAACTTTTCTCTGTAAATATTTTATTTAATGTCAAATTTATTGACCCAGAAGTCATATCTCGCACTGAACAGCTGGGGCGCGGGGTTGAAATCGCCTGTGCATACACGAACCCAGCGCTTTGGGTCGGAAATACGCTACTGGGGACCAGTCCCTGCCCCGAGATATCGGAAAGATCCCACGTGCCTACTTATCCTGGATCGAACATTATTAGTTTATGGCCGCTGTAAATCACCGCATATCGTAGCTACCTTGCCGAGGCGTCGGCTTTTTGAAGCACCCCAAAACCCCATCCCCGATAAGATAAACCCACAGTTGTTCTCCGGATTCGCATGATCCGCGAGTGCATGACTAATGTGTACCCCGTAACGAGATCAGTAATTGCGGAGCTACTAGTTGGAGCTTCCCCGGACTCCGAGGTGGTTCGTCGGGTAGTGTGCTATCGATAAGCCAAAGCTCCAATGAGTTCATATTTAACTAGCAAGGTTTCCTGTTATGCTTGTAAGTAAATATCCTCTCGGAATCATCGCACGGCCAGTGTAGCTTCTCTAGTCATATCTCCAAACTCCTCAAAATCATCTCTGCCTTTTATACACACCAATTCACGAAGCAAAAATGTCTGCAACAAACGGAACCAATGGCGCCAGTACCGTGGTAGAACCAGTCAAGAAGATAATGCTTGAAGGCAAAGTAATTGCTAGTGAGTACTCATCTTAAAACGTATTATTCGCCCAGACTCTCTTAACACCGTCTCCCTAGTTACTGGAGCGAATAGAGGTATCGGGCTCGGTGTTGCAGAATGTTGCCTCGCGAACGGTGCCGCTAGAGTGTACTCGATCGATATTGGCGACATCGGCGAAGACTTCCAAAAGATTTCTGAGGAATATCCCAAGAGATTATTCGCCTTAAAAGCCGACATCCGCAATGAAGATGAGGTTACGGCTGTCGTCGATAAGATTGTTGAGGAAGCCGGGACCCTCAGCGGCATGGTTGTTAATGCTGGCATAACCAACCATAAGTCTGCATTGGACTTCACAAAAGAAGAAATCGAAAGGTTGTTTAGTATAAATGTTGGTATTTGGGTGCATGGCAAAAATATGATACGCCGTCGACTAACACAGTTCATAGCTTTTTGGAGCATTCTACTGCGCCAGAGTCGCCGCGAGGACATTTATTCGCCTCGGTGTTAAAGGATCAATTGTGTTCACGGTATGTCCCTCCAAAGTACTACAACATGCGGAGAGAGCAAAGAATTAATTCAACATATTGGACACAGGCCTCTATGGCTTCCCACAGACCCAATAAGGTAATACAGCTCACTGAATCTTCCATTATTCTGCTGGCTTGACGCGAGCTAAACTATTACCTATAGAGAGTCCCATCTGCCCCGTACGGTGCCAGCAAGGCCGGCGTTCGAAACATGTATGTACCAAAGCTTTCCCGTATGCACATACGCATATATCCGGTATATCGTTTCTAATATATGTCTGGCAGGGTTAAAACTCTTGCCTACGAATGGGCTAAGCACGGCATCAGGGTTAATTCGGTATCCCCCGGTCTCGTAAAGACGGCAATGACGTACTGGGTCCCACAACAGCCTGACTGGGAGCAGCAGCTGAAGTATTATGGTGGTATTCCACGGTTGGCTGAGGTTCAGGAACTTGGGGGTGCATATGTATACTTCCTGAGCGATGCAGCCAGCTACACAACAAGCGTGGACTTGCAAGTCAACGGAGTCATCGGAAGTAAGTGATTAATATTTAAGGGTCCCTAATATTAGTTTTGCTGATACTAACCTTTAAATTTTAGTTTGTTAATATAACCGCATATGCCGATATCGATATATATCTAGCGTACTTAATCACGTACATAAGCATATAGGTACCTGACTGACTCGCTGTGTTAGACGTGTAGCCTGCTGCCGCTTTAATCACAGGTCGTTCTCTAATACTAACCAAAGCTATACATGTAGATCTATAGACGTCTAGACAGTTGACTACTTCAATTTAAACACATTGCATTATTTTTTTAATTTTTTTTTTTTCGTATAGTATACTTCCATTCTGATCTAACGTACTTTCATCAAGGGCCTTCTCGCTTGACGAAGTAGAAGACCCTCAACTCGTGATTTGTCTGGAGTAAATGAATTCGGTTGCGTTGTGTGGTAATCCCTGTATTCTAAAATAGGAAATAAAGTATGCATTTACTGATTCTAAATTACTGATTATGGTCTAGTGCCGAAGCTAATTACTAAGCTTGGTAACAGCTAGTTTACAACAGGCAACACATTATGTTAACCAGAAAACTCCAAGCTTAAGTGTAGTGCCGATAATATGTATTAATATTGATTAGGTTCATGGACGTTGAAAATAAAACTGAAACGGCTATGTAAAGTGCCATTTTATTGACTAATTGACTAACTAGGGTGAGAAATACATTATGAGGTATACATTAGAGCACTCGGCCATCCCAACTTTTAAACTGGAAAGCTTTTGAATATTAAAAACTAAAACACGCTCAACCTTCTTACAAGGTGAACATCATGCAAATTAGACCGAAGATGACAGCGGTTCCAATATTCAGAGCGGAAGCACCCGAATTGTATGTTGGAGTGGGGTATGGTGTAGTGCCGTTAGTTGGGGCTGGTGGAGCATAAGTTGGCGTTGTGGCGTTGTTTGGTGGGTAGACTGGAGCGCCTGGGCAGGCAGAGCAGGCGACCTTTCCAACATTCCCTGATTTGTCGGTCTCAGAGCATTCACGATACCCGGTGGGGGCGCCGGAGTAGCTGCAGAGATAAGCACAAGAAGGAGCGTAAGTGACTGGGCACTTGACCTCTGGGGTAGGAGACGGAGGTGTGACAGTCGATAGAGTAGTTGGGGGGACTGGCTCTGGCTCGGTCTGGGGTGGAGGAGTGTACGGAGGTGGAACAGACGATGGCTCGGTTTGTGGTGGAGGGGTGTACGGAGGTGGAACAGACGATGGCTCGGTTTGTGGAGGAGGAGTATAAGGTGGGGGGACGACAGAAGTGCTTGGAGCTGGGGCGCCAGGGCAAGCTGTGCAGGTGGTATACGAGCCTGCATTTGTAGCATCGGATGCAGAACAGTATGCAACTCCATTAGAGCCCTTGCATAGATATGCACATGAGGCGATAAAAGTATAAGGGCAAGTCACTTCTGGTGGTGCACTTGAAGCCGGGGGAGGGACCACAGTGGTAGGGGCAGTGTATACTGGTGGTGGTGGCGCCTCCGAAGTTTGATACTGAGGTGTAACTGGAGTCGCGGTTGTGCATGGTGTGTTCACAGCTGGAGCACTGTAGTCATTTCCATACCCATTGGCAGAGACACCGACAGCCAAAACGCCGAAAAGAAGGGGCTTAGTGAATGACTTCATGGTTGCAACGTTGAAGAGTAAATATTATTATGCGGTTCGAGAAGTATATAATAAAGAATGTTTGTGCAATTATAATTAGCTAGCTTTTGAATTTCAAGCGAATGTCTTCACAAGCGGGCGAGGGTTGTCGATGGGGAAGAGAGAGAGAGGGAGACTTAAACAGGACGAGGACCGTGCTATATATATACCTCGATCTTGAGGAAGGGATCGAAGCTAATACCTCTAAGTTGAAGACAAAGCAAGTTCACGGGCCCATGTTCGAAGAGACACCCAATTAAAATTAGTGTCCGGATCCGTTGGGTGTCGACCTCAGAGAATTGAGGCCTATTGGTCTCTGTGGTTCCTGCATGAAGGCGAGGGATTGGCCCTTGGTTTATTCTTGGTTCAGCTAGTCCGCTTTGGGACGCCGGCTAGGCCAGTTTCTCTCCAAACGAGCGGTAGTACTTAAGCTTAAATTCATAACTCCGATGCTCTTCGGAACGACACACGATGGGATGCACGCATGCATCCACACACTCCCCTTACTAGAACTCCTCCCCTGGCTCCAGCTCGCGCTCGATCAGCGCTACCCCCTTACTACATGTACCTCGTAACTACAGGCAGCGCTGCAGCTGCAGCAGCACCACGTTGGGCATTTTGCCCCATATCAGCCATATACCATTGCCCGTCGGAGCCGATCGACCCAACGAAGCCAGGTTCCAGGTTCCAGAAGCCAGGTTGGCCGTTGCAATTGCATATCGGTTGCCGAGTTGGCCACCAAAAATATGTTGTTTTGCTCATGCGGTGTACTCGCAATTGATGTTCTGGAATTTCTCTTTGATGTGTATTTATCCTTGTCTCATATATTGGTAAAGGTGTACTATATTTGAAAGAATCGCTATGCAAACGTCCGTGGCATGTCAAAAAAAATTTTCATGGCCCACGCGCAGAATCCTGAGAAGGCTTAAGCAAAGGGGTGGAGTACTTTCACTCCATAACAACCAGCTATTGGTCCAATGCGAAAGGGGATCGAAATCGCCCTGCAGACGGCGGTAATGAAAGGGTGTGGAATGCTGGAGCCATTCGCGCCCGATGGCGGATCCTCAGCGTGCATCACACATACATACAAGACACGGACTTGCTATGTAGGCAGCCGAACGCGAACCCGATCGAGCTAAGAACCGCCTGCCACCTCAGTTGATGCGCCAAAGTTTTCCCCATCGCGGATTTCACCTGTTTCATGAATTACACTAAGGAAAGGGGGAGGTATTTAACGAGGGAGGTCGAACCGGAAAATACTTCGATGATCGGCCATTATGCATTATTATGTAAAGTGTTGACAGATGTGACTCTCTGTTCTCCTTACCCGTAGATGTGGCCCACCTGTCCAAGCGCGGTCCTCTTCGAAGCTTGAATGCAATGTGCGACATGTGGTACATCTCAATTGACCAATATGCATTTCACTGAGCTGGGATTTAGAGATTGAAAAACACCTATAGCCGTCGAGCTTCTAGATAATATTCCTATGCATTAATTGATGAGAGGTCCTCGATCGGATATTTTGGCGCCAAGAGTCGACAACTAATAGTTAGTCAGAAGTGTGAGTTGTGATGGTCTCGTAAGTTGTGACAAGACATTGCAAATAATCTTTCATAGTCTGATAGTTTTCGAGCAGGGTATACTACGGAATACTCCGCGGCCGGTGAATTCCACTAGTCTGATCAGTGTAATCGGTTTTTGAATTATCGATATTTCATGTTCATCGAGATCGCGTACATGCAAGAGTTCAGGTGGCTGGCCGCAGAGTTATACTAGTTGTATATGGCTGACCGAATGTCGTGAAGTATTAATAGTAACGCAATCGGCTGGCGCCAGAATGTAACCTTGTCCACGTTCTTTGCCGCAACCTGAAATGTGGCGGTCGTGGTCGTTGGTCGCTACAACCCAAGGGCGTCTGTATTGCTAAAGACCGAAACCAGTCATAGCCATGCGTGTGACATGTGGGACGGATGCATAGATTAACTAGCACCCAAAGATTAGGTTTGCGGTCAATGCAAAGGGACCAAGGCTGTGTCATATACCAAGCGTAGAAGCGAGCAAAAATTGAGGCATTCAACATTGCAACATATCATCATGCACCAAATACTAAGTTGCCTGCCCTGTTAACATTTGCCTACAGCGCCTGGATTCGAGACTAACTAATCTATACAATTATTTCTCAGTGATGAAATATACTGTCCAATAATATCCGTAATGGCCCAGACAACTGGCTTTCGAAACAGATATGGATGTTGGGGTGTGTTCATTGATTCTTCTCGGGATCACTAGAACTGTACATGTCGCCGCAAACATCAAATTAACATAGGAAATAAAACCATGAAAGTCAAGCAATACATCAGTACTTTGTGCGGAAGGTTCTGGTACGAGATAAACAGTACATATCGTACGGCTCTTTGGTAAACTTGGGGGGTGACTTGAGGGCTTCAAGGGTGCGCCTACCAGGCTATTTTGTGTTGTGGTGCGGCGGTCCATAGGGTTAGGCAATGGAAATGTTCGAAACCAGAAGGCATCCATATAAATCATAACTGTCTAGGTTGGGGTCCTCGTGGCCACCCGTCTGCAGTCGTTCTTCGGCCGAGCCCTAGGCATAATTGATGAAACCTTCTATGCTATGCATCGAGGATCATTATATTACGTTAATACTACGTATTAGAAAGAATGTAATTATACTAGTTTGATTAGTGGTTTAGCAATGTAATTGCAATGTAATGGCGTACCATTTATTTAACAATTTCAGAATTAAGAATAAATATTTTTTAAATGCCAGTAGCTCTACATAGCGCTACACGCACAGCTAGTATCATAGCCAGCTAGGCTAAGATTGATCGTGGAGACCAGTGAGCTCATGATATCTATATAAAACACTCACATTGCATATCAAGTTCTTGTATTACGTTACACACGGTGCGCGTCATGGCATCTTGCCATGAGATTACCATGAGACAATACCTACCGCATGTTGCATCGCAAATAAATATCAGCCCAATCCATTAAGCATGATTCAGATACTGGGTATTTGACACGGCTAGTATACGGTTTACAGGTTCGCACTAATTCTGCATGAATCTGTATCACCTTTGTGATCAAGCATGGCCATGTGGCCATGCGGGGTTTATAACGTTTACGGAGTCCAGAAGATGGCCCAGGGTAATGCCTGCAGCTTAATACAAAAGCGCATCTAAGATTGCAGTCCTCGTCGACTAGCTACTTTACTGTGCATATATATCTAAGTGTGGAGAGGTACTTAACAGTGTCGCATGTTAGTATGACCGTAATTGTAGATATTCACTGTATACCTAGGTATATACGGGGTATCTGGTACACCAGTAGGTTGGCTAAAATACTTCAGATCTGCAGAGATTAGATTCGATTCCGGCTTTCCCATATATGATTTAATATAATTTATCTGAATATTTTCATCAAGGTTGTCTCCGCGCTCGACGGTATTGGGACATTCCCAAAGTTTGACCAACCGACCATTAAAT
Source organism: Orbilia blumenaviensis (assembly GCA_036872755.1). Taxonomy (NCBI): domain Eukaryota; kingdom Fungi; phylum Ascomycota; class Orbiliomycetes; order Orbiliales; family Orbiliaceae; genus Orbilia; species Orbilia blumenaviensis. The sequence goes on from JAVHNS010000013.1 coordinate 1,359,848, forward strand.
TTGGGACAAGGCAATAAGGCGATGCAATATTATGGGGGTTGCAACAACGAGACCAGGTTGCAACTGCCTTCGCTAAAGCCGCCAATGGAGCAACACAGCGTTATCTTTACCACCGAACCCCCCACAATGGTCTCAAAGCTGTTGCATAAATCGATAGGATTTTGAATTGAGCACCAAATATTAAACCCAGTCATAGAGATCGGACCCGCCTGAGATATCATATACCCTATAAAACCCGATATCACGCAACCATCGATGCATCTTCATAAAATAATTGCAATGTTAAAGTCGCCACGCGACACGTAGATCTAGAGTCGACGGCAGAAAATATCATCTCACAAATTTCGGGTTAGCAAATCCTGCTGCACGTCATGGTGGCACTATTTAATCAACATATCGAAAGATTTTCAGTGGTGTATACGTAGTGAACCCCGGCCCCGTGTCGCTGATACGCATGTTTTGATGACAAAGGTTACACCTTCCATAAACGTGAATGAATCTCACTTGGTCAACACGACACAGCTCGGACGGGTACATACATTTATATCGCTTCAAGCAGTGCAAGGGTTAACATGAAGCCCGGCACGGTGTTCAATTTCAGACTTCATGAAACATACCTATATGCACATCCGACGCGTAGCAAGGCCAAATGGTATGCAGTATCACAAGATCAGCTAATTATGGTGGGATTTGTATACGAGAGATATCGAGATCGCATAATACTCAGGGTATAAGCCAAAACGCTCGGAATCATGATCAACCAATGTTTAACGTTTGTTCCCGTTGATTTTGGAGGTGATGGTAGTTGTTGAGCGGTCTGTGAATTTGAACCCGGATAGGATGCTCAGGGTTCAGTTGGGCGGGATTTACATGCGGCTGGACTAGGCCTACCCTTGTGATGCCATCCCACGCCGCAATATCTGACCCCTCACCAGGGAATCAGGTCGCCCGGTTTGCAATCAAATAGGCCACCCCACACCTACCACATCCTGCACGGCGAAAACCCTGCTGAATTGCTTTTCCAAGATATGCGATGCTGGACAAGTCCCTTGCTCCGCCCAAAGAAACCCGTCGGATTACAAGTTTGAAACTTTTTGTTGGTTTTTTTTTTTGTTGTCTTCGGGTGCTATCGCACAGCTGTACAATCAATTCTCGCTCGATAAGACATCTTTGGTCCTGGTATTTCAGTGCACACCGAAATCCCTATAATATAACAGCTCCGCTGTCTTCAGATGTCCTTGATGGAATTTTGGCTCTCTTCTCTTTCCAACCCTTTGCTCTCAGCCGGTCACATTCTACAATTAATAATCCATAACCCCAATCGCATCGCTGCTTTTATATGCATATACGGAAGAAATATTCGAAACCTGATACCAAAACCCGATTATATACAAGGCGAATACGATATACTTATTCAAGCCTTGTTCGTTTTACCCCGGCCGATTTCCATTCGATCTGGTCGTCTGCGCCCGACAAAAAAGGCAACGAACCAGTTATTATCTCGTAACAGAAACTCCAGAAGGGGATAATTTCAACCACGGAGAAACCGAACAACATTTTTTGTTTTCGGGAAAACCAGGATACAGAACAAGGTACGGACAGGCACGAAACCTTCTTCTGACGTTTCGCAAATAATAGAATCATCTAATACCTTTCATGATAGCGATAGAATACTATTAAAATCGTAGATCAAAGGGGACAACACATTATAGTAATCTTTTGAAGGAGCCTAGAATTCCCTATCTGGCCCGAGAACCGGATAATATTACCATCTGGAATTATATATCCTATATCATTATCCCGATGAGCCAGACATTTATAGTACAACAGGCGCGGGCCAGAGGCCAGACGTTTCGAGAAAATACTACTGATGGAAGTTTAACGTTTATGGCTCAAGCAAGATCCAGAATGTCGGTACAGTCGCGATCAAGTCGAGGGAGTGTTGATTCCACCGGACAAACGAGTTCAAATGCACCCCAGGTCTGGTGGGACGAAAGGCGGATCATGGAAACCGTTACGTATTCTTTTTTGCAGCGGTCGATAGGGGACGAGGCGCTACGAGCCAAACTAAACACGCCAATGATGGAGGGGCTATCGGACACAACTTTTGCAGAATGGATTTTGTGGAAGGCGAAAAGATTCTTTTTGATCTTGCTTGAGTTAGGAGAGGTCGCGAAGGTGTTTGATTTGGTAGAGAGTTCGTGGGACGATACAGACCTGCCATTAGATTCGGAACAAATTTCAAGATTGAGGCTCAGGGACCTTTCAGCAGAACGAAAGTTCTTTCGAAGACAATATACCTTTCTCGTCCGCGACCTCGATAAGGGGTCGCATGTCAATTACGATTCCTTTGAAACAGTCCCCATTGAGCCTTTGAGAACTGGTCTCACCGTCGGCATTAATTCCAACGACAAATTTATTTTCCCTCGAATACAGCAAGTCGTAATACGGAAAACAATACAACTCAGCGATAGAGTTAGGGAGGAAGAGTTCCAGGGTACAATACAATACCTGAAAGAACTGACGCACCACCATATCGTCGGACTCTACGCCTCATATACAGTACAGGATGAGGGCTACTTGCTCTTCGCACCAGCCACCGAGCTTACCCTCAAAGCTTTTCTACAAACCCCACCTACAATTTACAAGTCACTATCAAAGGAAGGGAAGAGGCGACAGCTTTTCGACTGGATGCATTGCCTATCGGATGCAGTTGCGTTCCTCTATGAAAGGGGGATTGTCCATCGAGATATTAGGCCCAAATCAATTCTTGTCGACGGCACAAACATATTTCTTGCGGACACCGGCCTCTCGCAACGACTAGATATTGGAAATAGGCCCGCAACATCACCCGATAAACCAAACTACGAATACGCAGCACCGGAAATATATCGTCGTAGCCTAACACGACAGGAAACCGTCAGAAACGTCATATATTCCGGCCGTGCGGTCTCCAGAAGGGGATCACACGACTCGGCTATCACAGCAGTGATGCCAGATATGCACGTCGTCGACTGGGTGCAATCTACAGAAGACCAAGTGAAAAGAAGTGATATCTTTTCACTTGCGTGCGTATACCTAGAGATCCTCACATTCCTTCAGGGAAAGCGCTCTATGAAGGACTTTGCTTCTCATAGAGCAGCAAAAAATCGGCGAGGTGCGAGGGGTGCGAGAGGCGCACTTGCCGACCAATCATTTCATGCAAATTTAGAGCAGGTCTCTACTTGGATCGCAATGATAACGAAGGAAGCCGACCGCAAGAATGATAACAACGTCAAGCGCGCAGCCAGTCTATGCTCGGAAATGTTGTTCAAGGAGCCCACGCAGCGCCCCGAACCATGGGTTATCAGAGATAGGTTATTCGTCATGGCGGAGGAAGAGTGCAATCCAAATGTTCCACACTGCGGAAACGAAAGCTATCGCACAGATAGGGCATTCAGTTTCGGGGATTGGGGAAGCACGATGGACGAGGTCCTACATACACCGGTGACAGACTATGGGGGCAGCCCTGAGAGGAATACTATGTTCGCATGGTTCCATGCGGATGGATAGGCAGTTGCAGAGATAAGCTTTATTCGAGCGACCCTTTCGTGGAGCACGTCGGCGAACTTAGCTAGCTAAATGGCAAACTGGTCTTTTTTAAAGAAACGGCAGCCTTCTTCCGACCCACGGGTTTAACCGACCACTGGCTACCACCGCAATAGGAAATCATCAAAGATCTATTCATATAGCTATCTCGGAAACCCGGGACACGCGGCAGCGTGAATCCCATCGTACGAGCCAAGCAGATAGCTCAAAGGATGGCTTGGCCTGCAGCTACATGTGTAACGTTCTCGATTGGATTATCGCCTTCCAGAAAAAAAACACTTGCATGCGCTTCTACACCACAAAACCCGATAGACCTTTGATTTTCTTTTTCTTCAGCTATCCTATTTCCATTTCGGGTGTTTTCGTTCGGAGTCGACATCTTTCCCGTGCATATTGCATTGTATATACGAATATTTTGATCTAAGGGCAGGCGTTAGGGAATGTGAAATGTTCCTTGGGAATATATCATGATGCTAATTTACTTAATACAATGGCTATCTACCACATTTTTATATTTCCTCTCATGATACATACGAATCTGATTTGGCTTTGGGTCGGCGTTCAGGCCCTGATTGGATGAGTTGAACAGACCACACCGCTCTATCGTCAAATTCACCGATTCTCATACCACGTAGCTGATAAGGTACCATATTTAACCTAACTTTGGGATCAGTTTTAGAGGGGATTTTACCCCGTGATATCGATGTTCCTCCGACCGTAGTCATTATTGTTTCTAAATATCAATTTATAAAGGGAAGTGTGTACATGTAAGGATACAGGAAATATATCAACGTATTCCTAACATTTTGTCAGATAGAGAAAGTTCATAATAGCTTGCAAATACTTAAAGTCGTTTTCCCGGTTCGAAACGTCGGTAGCGACAGAAGTTTATGACGAGGCGCAAGGTGGCCGAGTGTACACCTCGCCAATCGTGGTAGCTATGAGTTGGCGGGAAGCTTAAGTTGGCATACAGATTGCTTGATCAATATTTTTTCTAGCGAAAAGTTCAGAAAGCGGCTCGGGCTAAGCCTCATAATAGGTCCATGGATTGTTGGCCGACCCACTCCAAACGGCGATTCATTGCGACTAGGGCGCAGATTTGGATTTGCTCCCCCACGTGAAGATAAGATTGCATGTCGCATGCACAGTTAATCAAGGCCAAAGTATTTTGTATGCCTTCTCTTCCATTCATCAGCATTCAGCATCCCAGTTTCCATCTGATATGCGATGGTCACTTCTGCAACGGTCGTTTTTGTGGTTGGGGTCGCTGAACTAATACACAAAAAGCATGTCATTATCGGCCGAGTGTGGAGCAGATATTCATTGATGGATGTCTGCCTGCACACACCTATTAGGTTCATGAGCCATACCTGATACCTGTACCTAAATCTTAAGGTATTCTAGAACAGCAAGCTTCGCTCTGGCTTATGTTTCTCAACTCTGTTCCCTGGGCTTTTATGTTTCTAAGGTATACTAGAATTCTGGATAGCAGTCTAACAACCAATAGTAGTAGATTTCTAATAGCATATATATTTCTAATGCTCGGTGTTTGGTGTAGAAAAGATATAGCTCGCCAAGCCCATGCGACTTACAAGCCTAACGAGGCCCAACGTTAGTATTCCGAAAGATTTATAAGGAGATCGTTCATCGTAGAGATTGATGTCTTGCAGCTCAGTGAAGCGAGAATTTTACACTGTCCTTGGTGAATTAATTGTGTACTTAGTTCCAGACCACTACAAAACTAACGCCGGGTCCCATATAGTAACCTTAATTTTACATTCTTTTCGAATTTTTGTCTTGAACGGGGATTTCTCTGCTTAAAGGAAAAGACACCAGTCTTCAGTCCGCAATTACGGAACTCTTTCTAAGCTACGTCCTTCTTGCTTGGTTGACAGCAGTTCTGTTCCTGAGTTGCTGCCTCCTTGCTTGGTTGACAGTTCTGTTCCTGAGTTGCTGGCTTCTTGCTTGGTTTAGAGCAGTCCTGTCCGCAGCAAGTACTTTTGCAAGTACAACCGTCTCTGAAAGACCTCTTGTTTCCTCCAGCATCCTTGTAGAGGACTGTGAGGTCATGTCCATGTGATACATCTGGCTTTCGGGGCTGGAAATCTCCCTCCCAGTCGTCATATCTGACCTTCCATGCTGTTTAGCACGAAAAAGGTTAGTAGTTAATAAACACCTCTATGGGAGATATGGTAGCACTTACTTGTTGGGTATGGGACGAACTCAGCCCAATCTGGCGTCATGTATGTTTCAAGACCGTTGACCTGGATCACCTTCTTTAGGTTGCCATAGGCGTCACGTCCTTTTCGCAAGTTGCGCATTTTGGCAGCGAATTTAACCATGGCAGTCAGGGCGATCGTAGAAATTTCCTGATCCTTTGGTTTATGTCCGTGAGCGTAGCCTAGATAGTTTGGTGATTTTCGCTTGGGGTTGACAAGGCTGGGGTTGGGGAACACGCTCTCATCGCGTGACCCTTCTCCCTAAATATTGGAAACTGTATTAGTATTCCTGTAGTTACAGACTCTAATTCCCAAATCAAAGGAATATCTTACCAAATCTAGAACAAGGACGTCTCCCTTCTTGAAGGTCTGGGGGTCTTGCTTCTTGAATTTAGTGAAGCCACCACCTCGGGCTTCATCTATATAGCCCTTGATAACGGTATCTTCTTCGACGATACGGATCATGGGCATAGACAGCGTTACTCGCTGAACTTCTAAGACGTATTTCTTGATCTCCTCGTTGGCTTCCTCGGTATCCTTCTGTGCGAGCTTAGATACCTCGATCCAATCGGTCTTGTTCTTTTCATCTAGGAACCAGTTCATGATTTCAGTGAACTAGAGAAAAACGTACGTTAGCATGTGCCAGTGTAAGAATAGCATATGATAGAGCATTACCATAAGAACGGTGTTGTAGGCTCCCTCTAGAGCAACTAAGAACATCGCTGTCTGGGTATAAAGTTGCGATTTAGAAGTCTTCGAAAGTTCCTTATTGATCCAAACGCCCATATCTCGAAGAGGGGACCCAATCTTATGGAGCACCTCATCCCAGTCCCCCTTGCTTCCATGCCACCAATTAGAGACTGCAGTTAGGAGTCCTGGATTGCCAGTATTTTTGAAGTTTCCGTCCTCAAACATGCTGACCAATTTTTCCATCGATTCGAGGAAAGCAGCACGACGCTTCCACACACTGGTTTCATCCTTGTTGTAGTTAAGGAAGTGCTGGTAGTCAGTGACAATCTTGTAGAAATCGTTTTCAGAAATCTCATTCTTTCCGGTGACTGTCTTGGAAGACAACCTGAGTCCGAGGAAATCGGCCATAAATCTTGAAATGATTGGGACAGCATAGCTAAATTTTTCACAACTTAGTTAAACTTGCTTTGGTAGAGGTGTAAATTTAAAGTCTGCAGGTTTGGGGTTGCTTACTCTCTAGTAATATCAATAACCCATGTCTTCTTTCCCTCCCTAGTCTTGACAGACGCACATCTTTCTCTCTTTTCGATAGCAACAGCCATATCGCTAAAATACTGGAACAATTTTTTATTGAATTCACCGGAATTATCGACGAAGTTGTTGAGAAACGTGTGGTTCTCAATGTCCTTAACGACATCCCCAACACAGTTAAGGAAGTCCTTAACCTTACCATCAGGAATGGTTGATACGTCAACATAGGCTGGATTTTTGCATGTTTCATGAGCTTGCAAAATACCCTGGATGGTCTCATAGCTGGTGATCTTCTTGGCTGGGACCGGCTTGGATGGTTCATCATGGGTGAAGAGCATGGCCTTGCCATGAAGTCCGGCATTTGTGATGTTCTGGAGCTTGGTGTACATTGGCTGGTAGAGAGACACCGAGTTATACTTATACCAACCAGGGAAAGCACGACCAATCAATTTGTAGAACATGCCACCCTTCAAGACCGTTGGGTCTGGGGAAACCTCCTTCATTCCCCACGCTGTGAGAGTGGACACGGTCCAGTCCTTTTTACGACACTCCTTTTAGCTTCATTCTAATTAGAAATCAGGGACTTACGATAAACACTCACAATTGTGTAGAAACGATCTGAGCGCACAAGAGTAACAGCATCAGAGAATACACCTCTCCACATAGCGTATCCGGGCCTGTATGGAACCGGGGGTTCCATCTTTTGACCGTCTCCTTCGCAGAAGATTCCAGGGTAAAGTTCGATCATATCAGGATGCTCGTATAGATCACGAAGGGTGTTTTGAATGTCCACATCAGTGTTGACGGTTTCGAACGAGGTGTGAGGTTTCATGCCAAAGAACTTTCTGAACTCGTTCAAAGTACAAACTTGCCTATTTTTAAAAGTTTTCCCAACGTTAGTTCTGACGATCGAGTCAAAGAGCTAAGACTTTAGAGTATTCATCAATGCGTACCATTTACGTGCTTGCAATATTCCCAGGATCTCGATGACTCTCAAAGCCTTCGGAATGTTGCGAGCTCCAAAGGCGCCTATAAGTAGATATATTAATATATTACCAAATAATAGTAAAAGCTATCAGAACTTACCTGCAGGGTCTTTCATCGTTTCGTTAAAAATATTAACAAGCTTCGCATCATCGAACTTTCCATCTTTATCTCGCTTGAGTTTTTTTCTGTCAAGATCGTAAATTTCTCGCTCATGTGGATTTGTTCCTCTGGTCTTCGCCATATCTGTGTGTAGTACCGCCATGAATTGTTGGATGGAGAGGTCTCCATACGGAGTGCCATCGGGGAGTGGTTTACCCTCAACGTCAGTGAAGAGGTGCGGCATTTTACCACGAGCTTCATCCATGAGATCTTGGAAGAAACGACTGGTCCATCTATCGTCTCTTTCAGAGAGTGGACCATGGAACCTGTACAAAAAGTTGAACTCTACGGAAACTTGGTTTCCGATACCTCTTGGGACTCCTTGGCCATCATATTTCCTTCCAATGTGCTCTCGGGGGTCGAGAGTCCAGGTAGTATCGGCTGAGTGTAGACCCATGAAGCCTCTAAGGTAGTCCATGATCGAGATACTGGCATACATGCCGCAGGTAATGCTATTCACTGCATTAGTGTAAGCGAAAATGGCTATATTGGGAGGACTTACATCCTGGCTGTTTGGAAAAGATCATTGTCTTGCTTCTTGTGGGCTTTGGCTTTCTCTTCCTCATTTAGGTTTGCCTTTGGTGGAATTGTAAAACGACCATTCTCGTTGATCTTCAACAACTGTTCGGCGACATAGTTGTGGAAGCGGTTGTACATGACTAATAGGACGCATACACCGGGGGGCTGACCGAACAGTCTCTCTTCGGAAAAGGTATCTGGATGGAGCTTGCCCTCCTTCATGGTACGAACTTTGTCCTGGTCCTCTTGGCTAGAACCATATAGTGGGGCTAAGTCAAGATATGACGATGTATCGGAAATATTGCGGTCTTTCTCCGAGGTACGGAAAATATCTGTAGAATAAATGAACTTTTTAGATACGCTTGTCACTCTAATCCAGTAGGTTTATATATGTTGCTTACCATGAATGACGATAGTTGCATGATACAAGATCATACTAGAAAGGCCCTTGGGGCTTGGCTCGAACTTTTCTCGTGCCATTAGGACTATTAATTCAAACTGTCAGGCAAACATATACAAAATCGATAACCTGTGGCTGATGACGAGCTTACGGTCGAAAAGATCACCTGGGTCCGGTTTGGCTCCGTGAGAGGGAATAGTAGTTGGAATAGACTTTGCGTATGGTGTTCCAGCTTGCCCCAGCCATGGCGTGACAACGCTCTAGGGAAGATATAAGTTTACTGACCACCTAAAAATATATCCAAAGACTTGAAGGCTTACATTGTAACTTCCATCTGCTGTTCGGTATTCAAACTGGTCGCCCAAATAGCTCAGCGGAGGATGCAGAAGGCTGTTCCACAGCACATCGATACCCGTCTGCGTAGCCCAGTGACGGACCCCACTGTTTTCTGGGAGTGAAGCAATGATTTTCCACACATTATCGGTCTATGCACATTGAGAAAGGTCAATAAATTAGGACACGCAACGACATAGATTGTTACCCAATTTGTTACTTACGTCGATATTGCGGCCGTTTGCCAGAAGGGTACGGATCTCTGACGGGGCTTTCGTAATAAGTGTGCCCAAATCTTGCAAGGTCGATGTCTCTTGAACGGCTTTGACATTGCCATAGTTATCGCCATGGGACTGTTGGGTGACCGATAAGGACGGCTCAGACTCAGTCTTCTTACCGCCCAACCAGTTCCAAGACATTTTGAAAAATGAAACCGATAGCTTCTTAGAAGTTTATAAAAATTTAATTCGCAGAGTAGTGAAAACGGTTCAAAGAGCGATAGTGAAGGAGGGGATCTCAAGCATAACATTTGGTCCAAAATTTCAGGAACAGGGTCCCTTTATACCCTCGAAAGCTGTAGTACGCAGACCAGAAGTCATTATAGCAGTACTTTTTTCCCCCGCCGTATATATCTCGAAAACTGCAGACAAACCTTGGAGTCCGTCGCATTGGTGCTCTACGCCGTCCGGGATATCAATTGCCCCCAGAATCGTGCGGCTGGCGCTGCGGATAGCTGGAATTTCCACTAGTCTCCAATTAGGTCGAGAGGCGTTCAATATCAGCTCAAGGTTCACCAGATCATTATCAGCTCGCTTTATACCGACGAGTTGCATTCAATGCGGTGGAGAAGTTAGAAGGCCTTCGAAGGCTTAAGTGGAAATGAGAGATCTGCATCGTTACACGACCGGGTCACCAGACCACCAGCATCGCAAACGGGAACTTTCTTAAAATGGTATGGTGTGGAGGTCTTGGATGCGCATCCTGCACAATCAACTTCACAACATGAAAAATACCAGCTGCAGCTGGCTGGAAGGCGTTTAAAATTTCCAGCCTCAAAAAAAAAAAAAAAGAAAAACACCGTGACCCGCTCGACAGATCTCGCGATTATACATTATTGTAGGAGCTATATTCCTGAAGAGGTTTCATCCGTGCTCATGATTGTGTGCCGTGCAATAATGTCATGTGTATTTATTTCGATGCCGCAAAAACGCCTTGAGTTTGATTGGACGGCGCTCCGGTCTTTACGGATATCCAGCTGAAGACAATGATGTTCTAGCCAAAAGAAAACCTAATAAATTTTTTCAAAATTATATTCCCACAGGGTGCATTACGCATCAGTGTGAGAATGAGTCTCGGGCTGACCTGGAAATATCACCACAGGCGGTTCATAGGTAGGATTTACCTTCATGAACAGCTTGGGGAATACTTTCAGAGAGTTTTGACCACTTATTAAGTCTTCAGCTCCCAAGCTAAGAATATCGCACTGAATTCTTCCCATTTGACTATAGAGAGGCCTATATATCTTATGGTATTCTCTCTTCTCCTAGGTTCATCTTAGGCTCGACGACGTCCCCCTTCCTATTCATTGAGTTTTGCCACTCTCATTGCACAAAACTGTAACCACTACTTTCATAAAACAATTATCTGATTCAAGCGTTCTCTCAAGCTCTTATATATATCGATACACAATGGCAACAGAGCGACCCCCAAAGAAAGGCGAATATCAAAGGCCACCTCAAGGTGCTCTCAGGAGTCCATGCCCTGTCTTAAACGCACTCTCGAATCATGGCTATATCCCTCGTGATGGCCGTAACATCCATGCGACCAACTTGAAGGCCGCCTTCGCTTACCTCGGTTTTGACCCTTTTCTGAAAAACTACCTCGTCGACGGTGCATTTAAAGTCCACGAAGATGATCCAAAGAAGGTTACCAAAGACACAGACGTGCTGGGGCTTCGAAATCCAGGCCAAGTCGACGAGAATGGTATCCCTGTTCTTAACCTTGACCAAGTCGGTCGCCCAAACGCAGTCGAGCATCCGTGCTCCATGACGCGACGAGATCGAGAACAAGGCGACTGCATATCATTCGACCCAGAGCTCATGGCTCAGCTTATTGGAGCAGCAGGCTCTGACGGCTACTATAGCATGTCTGATATTGCGAAATACCGCAAACTCAGATACGATCAGCAGAAGCGAGACAATCCTGAACTAAAGTTTAATGTTCAACAGCATACTCTTGCTTGTGGAGAAATCGGGGCTTTTCAAGCGACATTTGGTAGGGGGCTTTTCTATAAAATCCCATTGAGCTACATGAAAGCTTTGTTTGTGGAAGAGAGGCTGCCCCTCAAGGAAGGATGGACACCAAGGTGGACTTGGTTAGGTTTCCCTGAACTTGCTAGTATTATGTTTTGGATTAGACACTACGCGTGGCCATCGAAAGAGTTTGGTGTGGAGACTGTAGATACAAAGAAAACTAAGTAAACTTCATAAATATAACTGGGCTAAGCAATGCTGCTTAGAGTAGCGTATGCAATCCAGCCTGCATTTACACGGACCCCCCCCCCCCCCTAATCGTAGTGCTTTCATACTTCTTTGTAGTATACTGCTTAGTGTTTGCCTCAGAATTTTACCGTCATAGTGGGCGGTAGGCTACTGATTGATTGTTCTTGATTCTGATGACCGCGTTTTGCGGAAAAAGAAAATTCTTTTATAAAAATATTGTTGATTTTTGCTTTCCCGCATTTGAAAACAGATATGATAGCTTCAGCCGCACTCGGAACCTTTGAAGTTTTTCATCCAAAATACGGTGGGGAGGGCCCTCGAGGGGGGGTACTGTTAGTCAAGTAGATCAACATTAGCACTAATTGGTGGGGTCAACATTCCGACTGCGCTTCAGCTATTCCGATATGCGCACCAACCGCGAGGGTCAAAAAAAGTCCCAAGTGGATCCATGGAGTCCCAAGGATCTATTTCCTCGGGCACCAGTCGACTCCAGCCCCGCTATTCCGAAGTGCGAGACAAATCGCAAGGGCTAAAAAGCGCCCCAAGCACCAGAGTCCTAAAATCTAGAATCCATTTCCTGCAAATTTTGGCGATCGATTCTGAAGAGTAGCGTTAGCCCCCCCGCACTCCAGCTTGATATATAGTAGAGTGGCGCCCCGGGAAATGTCAAGATTAGACCTGTTTCAGGAAGCCACCAAATTTTAGTGGGTTTTGGTAACCAATGAGTACCGCCGTATTCGTAAGCGCATGTTCATCATATCTGCCTATTACGCCCGTGATGAATATTGCCTTCACATTTTCTCTGGGCCACGAGACCATTTTCGAGCCCAAATTTCGCCATCTATTGCCATCTATATTACCAATCTCCCACGAGACTTTTCTCAGCTCAGGAGTTTGATGGCTTTGCCATCACATCTATTGATAATAAGGCAGAACTTATGAGGCAGATCTTCTTCACCTGCATGCACGATTTCAGCCTGGAAGCCTTTCGCGAATAAAAAAGTCACGAAGTATTTCCTCAACCTCTAAACTAGACTGATATATACTCCTGCATAAGTTTGGCGCTCGTTACATCTCAGATGGAAGCGATCCCGAGAAACAACGGTACGTACATCCGGATATCCGCACTTGGAACTGACAAAAAAAATTCAATCGCAAGCGGAAACCCGGTTTTCAGGTGTGACAGGTCCACTTGTACCCGACTACAAGTTAAGGCCAATCAATTAATTGTTTTACATAATACCGCACCGATACCGTACTAATCCCTAGGGTATTTCGAATATTTCTAGCACAGTGTATACGTAAGGAAAAAATCTGAGATAGATTCAGAATTACAATGGTATTGTCGTTGATAATACGATAAAAATACGATATTGTTATCATATCCCCTGTATTCTTGAATTAGAGCGGCATTCAAATGTATATATATATTGTTCTGGCCTAGTCTGGGACCGAGACTAGTTCTGGCCCAGATATACCTAGGTACCAACTGTGCTGGAAAAGTGCACCTTTTCAATACTGCCACAATTACCCCAGATGGTATTTCAAAATGTGTTGTTGTTTTTTATAGCCTTGCATCCTGTTCATTTGTTTTTTAGCACAACACAAAAATAGTCTGGTTACAAGGCTGAGTCTTAACCAACGAGAGCATGTGAACACAATCCCGGCGTTGACTACCGACACTACAAGCGCCACCAACTCTACAGGCTTTGTGCATTCGGGTTTAAATGTATCCGCAGCTGCAATCCAGTCAATAAACTAGAAATTTATTTAAAAATGTACATTAAACGAAACTTGAATATCAAGAATACTGTTCCAAGATTAGGTGTATAAAGGTATAAATATGCTACCAATATTAGTATAAATAGAGAGTGGCCATAAATGAATGCCCGCGCGTGTAACATATATGGACCTAAATAGGTATATAATATTAATCACAACTTTGAGTGGGGTCATTGTTACACAATCAATACATCATTACCCAATCCAAAGACGGCCACAACTGGCATCCTACAATTAATTCGCGATCTTAGTGACTAGGTACCTACGATTGCAATACGATCTATACGACGCACGTCAAGCCGAAGTTTAAAGATACAGAGTCTAGCATAGAAAGTATATTCACAATGTCAGACCCGCAGCCTCCACCATCTGTTATTTTCGACGAATACGCCGAAGTTAAGCACCCAGATGCCTTCCCCGAAGCCCTCAAGCTCCTGAAAAACTACCTTTCGGACAAATCGATTGCCTGGGTGTCAAATGGTACGAAGAATGACGTTGATCTATCATATTATCAACCTTCCCCTCCACTCCCAGCACCGATCTGTCGTGGTGTCGGCACATTCCCAAAGGAATTCACGGCTGAACAGATACTCCCTATAATTCACCAACTGGCATGTAGAAAGTACTGGGATGAGCGATTCAAACTCGGTTTCCCGAGCCTGCGGTATTCAAGGAAGTTGGTGCGGTTCTATGCTGTCCAGAAAGGGGTCGGAGAGGGCTGGTTCGCCATCGTTGCGCCCAGAGATTTTACTGGATACAGCGGGCACGTCAAAGAAGTTGGTGACGATGGGGTGACGAGATACTATTACCTGCAGACAAGCTCCGAGTTCGACGATGTCCCAGAAGTCAGTGGGTTCGTCAGGGGAGAGACGAGCTTAGCGGGGTGGGTTTTAGAGGAAAGTTCAGAAGGCATAAAATGCACATATATTGTAAGTTACACGAATACCCCTCAAGAGCTACTATTTCAAGATTGTGCCTGCAATGAGGCTACTTCGTGGAGGCTAGCTTACGAGACCAATCCAAAATCCTGCCTTTCCTTCCCTTTTATCATATACTAACATATGCTTACACGCCCGACAGGTAAAATTCGATCCGAAGGGTTCGATCCCAGCTTACATCATTGAGCAGGTCGTCAAAGAGACCCCACTATGCATTGGGAAAGTTCGAGAATTTATCGAGCAGAAAGGCCTCGTGCCGTATGTCAACATGCACGATGAGTTCCCCGGCCAGCTACGGCAGGAGGTTTTGACAGACACAGCATCAGGCGGTGTGAACTTGGGGGATGCTCAGTTCCAGCTAGAATTCAGCTGGTTTGGTTCCGCCGGCCGCTTCGACATCCACTTCGACGATAAATGGGATAATGGAGTGAAGATTGACATTGTGGAAGGGACAGAAGGAGAAGACTTTGAGTTGACGAGAGAGAAAGGAAAGGTCTCTGTTTTTGTGAAAGAAGCAGCGACGGATAAAAAACTGAAGGTCACTGTTTCGAGAGCTTAGACTAATGGCTGAGTTTGCAAATCCTTAGGTGGTTCTGCGGTATATTATATACCTAGGTCATAGTTACAAAGCCACTCCATGGATCTACCGCGTTCAAGAGGTACCTAGGTAGTTATTATATATCATTGTCTAGATTACAAGAACAATGCTGGCATACAGCCTCGTTGGAGTGCGCATGATTTCGTCTGTTTGACTTGCAATAAATTATTTCTCGTCTTCCAGTCAAAGGTTCGGGTCTTTGTATACCAATCGCTTCAATCATGATAACAGTTAAAATCAGACTCGATTCTAGTTAATAGGTGTGCATCTATAGTGACGCTCAGTTAATCGAATCTTGAATCCCAAGTGATTACAACGTTAATATATACTTATATTTTTTTTTCCTAGAAAAAGAAAAGAAAGAAAAGGAAAGAAGAAAGAAAAGAAAAGAAAGCATGCTCAGTGGTGAGTTCATAGAAAGTAATTATAATGGAGCTCTATAGAAAAACATTATATGTGGCTAGCAGCCCGTCTCGAGGCCCTGGTCAAAACGAGTTGTCAGTTGTTGCATGTTCCACGAACGGCTAATTGCGACTCCCAAAGTCGAGTCATCCCAGCCTTCCAGACATCTCCAAGACTCCCTCCCGCATCTTCAACCATGGCAAAGCGCAAACACTCTGAAATGGCAGACCAGGCCCCTCCGTTATTGATACCCTCCCCGCACGATGCTTCAAGTCCTGACCCGGGCTCTGCCTCGACAATACCCACCCGCGCTAGACCCTTCATCGCGTCTCAAGTAGGCTAATCGATCCGGTTAGGATAGGCTTCTGCTGTTTCTCTTCTCTCTCTCATTCATGCAAGGGTCAAATGTCTAATGACGTCTGTTTTTAATTGTGATGGTGCTTGGGCGATAGGCTTGCGATCAATGTCGGAGCAAAAAGACCAAGTGCGATGAGGTATTTACAGATAGCTTCGCTCTATATACTTAATGCTATATACTTTTTAGTTTGGTGTTTGGCATATGGCGACTAACGGCTTGCAGGACCGACCGCGGTGTTCGACCTGCTCCAGGAACGGGCTGGACTGTCATTATGCAGAGACAAAACCGACAAAGTACCTCTCACCAATTCCATCATTGGCTGGTACTTGTGCATAAGTACTACATTAACATGCGCACCTGTGCATGCGCTAATAAGGCGGTGGGACCATTAGGAAGGACCAGACAATATCTAAAATCTACAGCAGCATATACCGCCTCGAGAAGAAGATCGAAGATGTCGCCACCCTCATCCGTCAGCAGCATGGCCCTGATGCAGATCAACAGCCAGTGCCCCATATCACAGCAATTGATTTACCGCCGGAGGCTATCCAAAAGGGACGGCTGTCGATCGCAGATGTCTTGAACACCAGCCCTAACTTGACGAAAGCTCAAATGACGGCTAACATTAACTTATTCACACCTGTCCCCGCTGTCCATGCACCCCATCTCACGCAGGAGGCCAAACAAATGTCCTTTTCCGCACATAAAATACTCCAATGGCCGGCGATACAAGACCTACTACCTGATTTTTTACATGGGATGGATTTGGTGGAGGAATATGCGACGAAACTTGAAGCTGCGAGGCCGCCGTTGCCATTTGACGTACCTCCGATCGCAGTCAATGGATACGGGACTTCCAGGGGCCTGGCGAAACAAGACTGGTTACAATCGCTCCCGCTATCGGTTATCAGGGGTTTGACGGAGGCGTATTTTAATACCTTCAATACATCTAATCCAATTCTGGATCGGGGTTACTTTTATTCAGCAACTTTAAGCGTAGCAATGGAAAGCGGGTTCGGATATAATATAGAGAGCTGCATTCTACTAATTGTATTGGCGCTGGGGTGCATGGCGGTTACGGCGCATAAGGAAGCAGGATTCCCATTATTCCCGTTGAGAGGCGAAGACGGCGACGGGATGATGGGATTTGTACCACCGGATTGGATGGAAGTGACAGAGGAAGGGGAAACGATGCCGTCTGGTTTAAGATTCCTCAATGAGCAAAGGAGGAGAATAGGCTTCTTAATGTGTGGGATGGGTTTAGAGTATGTGCAGTGTCATTTATTAGTTGGGTAAGTTCTTGAGTATCCGATCAGGGGGTCATCTCTTTTACTCATGGGCGGCAGTCTGTATTACGCGCAGGCGGTGCGAGTATTAGATCATTGGAACATGATACATAAGGCAGCCGTTGGGTGCTTAATGCTGTTAAACGGCTCGAAGGCGGAGCTCATGGATTGGGACGCTTGGGAAAACGATATGCTAGCCAGGGTATTTTGGAATACATTGATGTTCGAGAGGTCAGTACTATCGTGCCACCGGGACATATGAGTCTCCTTTATCTAACGAGCATGGTAGTATCCTTGTTCAAGAACTAGACGTCCCGCCGAGTGGCCTCACAGACTACGAGGAGATTGTGCCATTGCCAAAGTTTCCTTCGTATGCCAGTCCCTCGCCATTGGCGTCCAGTGCTGTTGAAGATACCGATTCAAATTACCAATACCATTTCCTCGCGCAAGCCGCCCATAGAAAGCTTCTTAATCGGATTAGAAACACCTTATACAGCTATGGTAACACCCCCCACATTTCGCTGGCTTATGTATATATAAAAAAATCTGATTGCAATAGAATCCGATATGTCACAATTCCCATCTATCGCCCTCTCGCGCGAGCTCCAGCTCCAACTCGACCTGTGGCGTTCCCACCACCCATCATTCATACAACAGGACCCGCAAAGTTCACATTCCCCATTATCGCCCACAAAACTCGCCTCGCACGTCATGACTGCAATGTTACACGGCCGCTACCTAGTGGGCAAGCATCTCATGCGTCGTCCGTTTGTATACAAAGCTCTGCACACACCCGCGGAGGAATCAATAAGTCCGGATGTGTTGGAAGAAGTTAGGTGGTGCCTCGAGAGCTCGTTAGATTGGCCGCAGATTACAGGCGTATTTGAACGCGCGAGGACAGCGGTGCCGATTAAGTTTGGATTTGGGAGCCAGTGCGTATCCTTTCCTCCCCCTAACTTGTATTCCTTATCTTAAAGCTGCTGTTCAATTTATAAAGCCGATGGGGTTTTGCGATTTTTTTCTAATTTAAGGAACCTTTTAGGTTTATGGGCCAACTTTTGCTTTTCAAGGGAGTAGAGATGTCAGTACGCGAGGAAGTGAGGGCTTGCTTGCCGGTTGGATGGGAAGGATGGGTGGAGAAAGTACTAGGGTATTTTCGGGAGATGGCACCCAAAAGTCCCACGCTGGCGAGGGATTTGTATGTTCTAGAAGCGCTGTATAGCAAGTGACTCCGAAATAGACATAGATCAACCTCGAAGAAAAAAAGGATTGGAGTTCCGGACATATACTTTTTCAGATAGAAGGCAGGAGAAGGTACGACTGCATCCATAAATCAAGCGCTGCTTGATACTACAACCCAACAAGCAATTAATCAATTTAAAATGGGGGTGGGGGCAACGATTAGTAATGCGTAATAGCTGTTCCATTCTTCAGTATAAATTGACAACAGTGACCGTGCACGGTTTTCGTTTAAATTTGGATGATCCTCCAACTTTATTCCGAGTCCCGCGCTTGTAACCAGCACAGCACATGCATAAGTAAGCAAGCAAGCAAGCAAGCAAGCTTACGCTCAAGCTAATCAGCTTTGGTTCGGCGTACATGCATGAATTGCATTAACAACCTTCGATATCTATTATGGCGACAAAAACTACTACCAAGGTTGATACAAGCAAAAATTCATCCCAACAGTTTTGAAAAATTCTACATTCCACGCCCCTAGGTGGGGACAAGATAATACATATATACGGCGGCTAATACAATAAGTTAAACCACAGCCGTCTGTAGACCCATCCACTGAGGAGCTTCTCGCTCTATTCCGCGATGTTGAGGCGACTTTCCCAAAGGGCCTTGGGAGGGAACGGTGGTATTTGATGCTTGTATGTATACATATCCTAATGTTACTCCAAGCATCTTTCAGAAATTTTCTACGCATATAGATATACTTATCGAAAGGATGATTACATATAATAACATTAATGGATTATATATGAATTTTTGATAAATGGATACTTATCTTTATGCATAAATAGTTCGCGACATTAACATACGCCCTCCCAGACCCAAGCACCCTCTCATGCCTCTACAACTACCTGATCTCCCTGCCCCAGTACTCAACACCGCAAGCTCGGAAGACTCTAATCCGCCGTATCCGCGAAGCCCTCGTCAAGGTTGTCTCACTGATCGGTGTTGCCAAGCCCCTTTTGGTGATCTGGTCCATCTCCGCCCTCGAGCGCGAGGAAGACCGGGATTTCACTGCCACTCGCGAAGGATGGAAATGTGACGAAAAGAATCTAGAGAATGGGATGAATTGGCTGAGGACCATCTATCGTGGCGACGTGGAGGAGGTCGATCAGAGATTCAGGGGTCATGCGGATTTCAGGTGGATTTCGTATAATATCACTTACGGCCTTTACCTCTCAGACCATAGTGTTTTGGATGGCTTAGATACCGAGCTAGTGGTCATGTGTGCGCTTTTGATCCAAAATCTGGCTCCCGTATCAGCCTTTCATTTGAAGGGCTTTAGGAGGTTAGGAGTGACCACGGAAGAGGTTGAGACTGTCCACGTTTGTGTATGATTCCCTAATCCCTTCTGTATAAACACGCTTGTGGATGAATAAGCGGAGAGACAAAAAATATTGCTAACTCGGGGGGGAAAAAATTTGTAGTGTGAGAAAGTAGCCAAAGTGTGTGGAATCAGCATGGACAAGGTGCCTCGTGTGGCCGATATCGAGCACCTTGTACCTTGGGAGAGCGAGACCTCCCCCCAGGGTGACAATAATAACGGAAAGTCGAAGCTGTAAACGTATTATGTATAAAGCACTTATTTGACGATAGGGGACAAGGAGTACTTGGATCTAGTGGAGTTGTTGCTACAGTTGCATTGCAAATTTGCAGTAGAGTGTCATAACTCTTATATCAATGTGTACGTTAACCATAGAATTCATTTGAAGTTGATCTATCCAGGATGGCCTCGAAAGAAAGCTAGTTTTTGGCAACTAGCTTCATACGTGCTAGTGGTAGTTGGATATTAGTGAAGACCAAACTCTTGCCCCGCGATCCTTAATGCCAGAAACCTCGAATACCACCGGCAATGTGCCAAATTCATTCCCATAAACCAGAACCCTGGGTGTCCGCTATCCCTGAAGAGTGTATTAAATTCACCCTCAGCATCAAACCCGCCAACAGGCTTTACTGCATCCTTGACACACGGGAAAATAGCGCCTGCGGTAGTACGCATGTTTTGGTAGCCCTACATTGAACACAGCAATCAGCTATCAATCCAGTAAAGGATGGTTGGGGGGGGAGAAGAAAATACCGTGGCAAGTACGACTTCCTCAGCCTCAAGCTCTTGACCATCCTCGAATAGAACTCCTTTCTCTGTGAACCTATCAAGTCTGCCATGCTTGACGCCAATCTTTCCATTGATGATCATGGCCGACGCGCCGATGTCAATGTAATAGCTCCCTCCGACATCGAAATATTTGATCAGCAGTCCAGCTCCATCAGGACCGTCATCCGTTACAAAGCCAGCTTTATTGAGACCCTCAATCGTTGCGCCATCCTTAGACGGGTCCTTTAGATCTGCTATTATGACCTGGTGCGCTGCCTTGACGACAGCATTGGGAAGACTGAAGAACTGCAAATCCGCCTCTTCAACATCGGGGCCGTTTTCACAGTACTGTATTTTAATTAGCTCTGGGGACTGAGAATACTCTGGAAATAGAAACAAAAATTTTTAAGAATTTTGATACATACGGTATTACCAAGTAAAGCGGGTAGCCCAACTTTGGATGAGAGGACGTGTGTGCTGGATCTTTGGATAATCGTGGGATATGCCCCGTTCGAATACAAAGACTGAGCAATATCATGCGCTGTGTTCCCCGCACCGACGACCAAAACCTTCTTTCCCCTCAGTCGTTCTGGGTTACTCCATTTCGAGGAATGAGTTATTGCGCCTTTGTAGACTTCCTGGCCGGGGAATGTTGGAATGTTGGGTTCGCCCGAATGACCGGTGGCGAGAATGACGTGCTTTGGAGATAATGTACGTTCTTTACCCTCACGTAGGAGCTTGACCGTCCATTTTCCATTCTCATAGGATGATGAGACCGGAGTTGTGGATGTCCAGACGGAAATTTCGAGAGAACGGGCATAGAATTCAAGCCAATCTCCAAGCTTATCCTTTGGCGTGAAGATCGGCCAGGTCTTGGGGAATGGGATGTAAGGGAGGTGATCATACCAGACCGGATCATGCAGAACAAGACTGTGATAACGGTTACGCCAATTATCACCAACTCTAGGATTCTTGTCGACTATCAGCGTTGCAATGCCCAAGCGTCCTAGACGAGCTGCAACTGTGAGTCCGGCTTGGCCAGCGCCAATAATAAGGACCGTAGGGTCCGACGTAGTGAATTCGGAGAAGGCCGCCAGGCGTTCCTTCCAGTTTGTTGGATTCGAAGATTGGTCACCATGCAGGCCACCATGGGGACGGTTTGCACCAGAAGCTTCAGGGTGGTTCTTAAGACTCGTAAGAGTGGTATAGATTGTGAACGCCTATGATAAGTTAGCGATACAAATGCATGACGATATATATAGAAGAAGAAGAACAAAAAATGCAGCCTAACCTTCCAAGTATTGTTTGAGTCAAGGTATAGCCGAATGACACCCTCTCCAAATCCTTCATCGGACTCTACATCAATGTAGGCTAGAATACTGATCGCAGACTCACTAGCTGCTAAAATAGGAAGCCTTTTATAATTACCAGTGGTAGGCTTGAACTTGAGAGATCCAAGCCTCTTGCTGGATACATCTTTAGCCAAAAATTGACCGATATTGTCCACTCCTCGCGAAGTACGAAGGTCCCAAGTGAGGAAGATGCCGTCTCGCCAGAAACCTTCAGCTAGGATCACATCTTGAAGACTCAAAGATGTAGGCTTCTCAATTGCCTTCTGAAGGCGAGCGAGATAGTCCACCACAACCTCAGATGCATTGATAGTGGCGGGATCTGGAGCAGATTTGTATCTAAAAGTAGGCGGTGGTACTGCCTGCAGTGGCTGAGAATGGGTATCTACGGGCATTATTAAGAGTATTTGATGCCTGACCGAAAGTGTAGTGAGTACTCAAATGAATAAGTACCAGCTAGCTAGCCAATATATAATATATAGCGGTACAAATAGGTAGTCTCTTGGTGGGGTTGGAAATGTAGTGAATATATAAGAGGTACTAAATACTTATATAATGTAAGATATTCCGCACCGCGACTGACTGTTGATTCGAGTCATTGGAACGAATAGCGCAGGGCTTATTTATACAAAGCAACAGCCATTGAATAGGCTACGGAATTTCCCTTCGTCCGCCTTCGTCAACTTGATCGTCCTCAACTCTGCCGTAAATTAAGCGCTGGTTTTGGTGCTACACCGGCCGCGGTGGGGGACGGCTGGCCGTTGACGTGACACGCTGCTAGTACAGCTACTGGCTATTAGCTGGTAGGAAGTACCTAGGTAGGTACTTACCTCTTAGGTACTGTACTGGCGTCTTGCTGCAGGATTCCGTAATCAATGCGGGTGGATTATAATAGCAGTGGCCCCGTCCCGAGTCTCCCATGCGGGGTATTGCCGGGGTATTTCCAAACACCATCAATGCTCAGGGCAATGCAAATGCGGGGACACGCTTTAAGGATCCCGCTGACCGAGGATATTCCTGAAATACGTCGTAATATTATGAACTGTGGAGAGCAATTGAGCCGTACGTCCTAGTCTGGTGTTACTGTGATAAGGCCGTTAAACTTGTATGAAATTAAGCCTCCGGATTTAGATACCGGCTGCAGCCTCCCTGGCGAAGTATGGGGTATAGATACTGAATGCGGGGCAAGAATTGAATCCTACGATTGACCTACGAGCCCTGTTCTCCACTCGAACCATTATCCACAGTTTTTTTTTTTTTTTTTTGATTCGCGCACATGTCGATTACAGTCGTTGGGTGTGCGAGTCAGGGCGTACAATGCAATGGACGGGTGTCGATAGCAAACATGAACGTAACGAAACATCCCTTTCCATTGTACCGATTGTATGCTACGCGAAATTGCGATGACTACATCGATACCATCTGGGTGTCCGCTCTACACCATTACGCAAAAACGTCGGCTTTAATACGACGTCGGCATCGTGCCTGCGCGCTGCTACTTCCAGTAGGAGAGACGCCATGATATTGCATTGTTTCGCGTTCGGATCGGCCCAATCGACGTATCTCAGATCTCGGTTGGCTTGGTGAACATGGTTTACACTTGGCTTGGGGGACTTAAGGGCAGGGAAGGCTATATTCTGTTATGGGTGAATCCCGCCTTGTGCGTGCGTTGAAGGTCTCATGTATGACAAAACATGCCTATTTTGGATAACATGTGTTGGTGTCTTTTGTTACCTTCTTCAATTCTGTTTCACAAACGTTAACTGAGATAATTAGAAGACATACCAAAAGAACTTAGCTTTACAGACGTCCTCAGAAAACAGAACCCAACCATTCCCATGGGATTCCCAGTCCCGCAATTAGAATCCAACAAAAATCTGCCCTGTAATCACTTAACCGAAGAAGTAACTAATCCTCTCGAATGAAATAATAGACATCCTAGAAAAAGTAAAATGAAACATTATCAGATTGGGTCATTTTCTTCCAACTTGATTTTCCTTTTGGTTGTGATCGAGAGGCGGTAAAACCCAGGGCGTTTAGCTTATTATCACCTTCCTGAACGTGGAGTTGACGGCTACATGCTTGTAAGGTTAACCTTTCTGCTCGGTCAGGCAAGCTTTTGTGGACTTGCGCCATTGGGAAGTCACCTCCCTTCGCGCTCTCGGATATTTGACTGTTAGAGCACTTGCGCCAACAAGCTGGCTGGGTTCTTCTCTTTCTTGTAACCCAAAGTAGATTTAAAAGACCTGCCCAATACTCAAGTATTATAGGTGCATTACATACTTATACCACGTTGAGTAAGTGCCAGGATAAGTGTGTACATATTCACGTTAATATGGCTTAGATCGGTCTTATAAACCGGCTTTGACAAAGTGTTATCACATTAATCCCCTATTCTGGATCGGCTGAGCGCCAAATGTTTCCAATCCTGAACTTCGAACACATCAAGGTATTCAATTCAATCTAGGTTTCTAATAGTGCACTTCCATATCCTGAAGCATGCGGGTATTTCGATCCCCACCTTACTTCAATATTGCAATGTTACCATCAACATCAGGTCGACAGCTCGATACAGTTCACGCATAGAGCTCTCAACAGCTGTCTACAGTTCATCAAACTTGCCAGTCGGACTCAAGATATGCACCGGAGCCATGGGCCCTTTTCGAAAGTTTCTTCCTCCTAAATAAAATATATCAGATCCGATAGTAGATATATAGGTACCACTATATGTCTTCCTGATGGGCCCTGCATACCCGTCTAACGCATCGTTCACTCGCTTAATGCACTGAAGAACATCTGCTAACGACTACTATCCTAAGTTGTTAAGCTCATGCTGACTATCGTACAAACCAGCGGTTTTCATGTTAGGCCTCATATATTTATACGATACCGGTATACCTAATACACGTATTCAAGCCTGAAAAAACCAACTACGGTGGTGCCTATTAGAGATCAGCTATACACCCCTCTAATCCCTATTCATATTATGCCAGAGGTCTCCAGCCTCTCTTCTCTCTTCACTCATCGTCCTTGTTCTATCAGTGTCCCCTTCTCCTGCTCTAGAACAGCTAATGCATTCCTGATGTTATCCCTTCGAAACACGCTCACCCACTTGGTTAACTTTCTCCAAACCAGCTTCGAAAAAAAAAAATGAAGACACTGAACGACTTTATGCAACATGCAATCGACTCTTCAAAATCGGCCAAGTCTTCTGTGCCTCTCTGCCACCTATAGTTAAAATCTAATAAAAGAGTTTGGATTTGACAAAACGCGATCTTTGTCCCGTAAAGAGGACCCGCGATAGCTTTGAGACCCTAGGAGCATCAGTGGCCGAGGACACGAATTGATAAAAAAGGGTTGAGGTCGCTGGCAGCTGGGCCGGCAACACAAGGTGGGTCTGACATAGTTCCGTAGGGACCGGTTAATGTATTGCAGTCGATGGAAATGCCTCTGTAAGTTTTGATCTAGCTATACACATTGAATACATTTGATGGAGGAGCCAATATTTTCGTGGGGGCCGGTTTAGAGACCAGTTGAGGTTTTAAAGTGATATGCCTTACAGTATACATAAGCCTTCTGCTTGAGAGTTGTCTTGTAGGAATTTGACAGCTCGCAGCGTTTTTTATCCTTTATATACAACCTCGTTGACCTGAGCTTCATCTGTGCAGCCCCACGTTAGCCCTTTGGAGCTCTGTGCAATCGAGAATATCCATACATTGAATTAGTCCCAACCATGCGCCAAGCATACAGGCAATTGGTTTTTGGTTCCAGCACAAGCTCCGCATGAGGTACATCATGGCTAATAGCTAAAGCGACTATACCCTAGAGGATAGTATAAAAGCAGGTCTGGTTGCACACTGAAAAGGGGAATCGATAATCTTAGTCATATTCCAAAGGAAGGAAAGGGATCAGGAACGGAACCAATCGCTAACGCAGGTCTGCACGCGTGGTCAAAATCGGATTGTTGGATTCTCCCTGCAGGTGCAGTGCTGACGGCTATCCGTATATATAATCACTAATATATTAGAGCGCAGATTTCAAGACGACCAAAGAGAATCGAGCAGTTCAAGCGACATGTGCCGATTTCGTAATCACAGTATTTTTTTTACATCGGTCTAGTTAGACAAAGGGGATTTCTGTCATCCTGAGTAACAGTACCCGGTATTCTTTGTTTCGCTTTGGCCCTGTCCATATATAGCGGGACATGTTATGCTTCTGCTAGGATATAGAGTTGGTTTTTCCGTTTGGGATACAGGGACATTCAAAGTGTTAATCTGGGAAAAGATGCCTGTTAAAACCAGGATGTAGACTAGGGTCGAATTTCTGTCTGGCACCCAGATCGAATTGCGGGAACATTCGTTTTTGGATGGTGAAAAAAGGGTTTCTTCGATTTGATTCCGTCTGGACCAATTCCAAATTCCAACACAAGGAAGAAATGTTCTCAATCCTTGAGGATTAATTCAGAACGATGCGGTGTATATACACAGGAATACCAAAAGGAGACAATACTGGAAATGGAAAATGTAAGAATTAAAGGGAAAATAAAAAGCCAGGCTAAGATTAAATGCCTTCCAAAACAAGACGAACACCCCTAAAATAAAATGGTAAAAATCAAAAAGAGCTTGCCATGACCTCATATACTTCGTAATGTACAATTCCCACAACATATGTAAAAAAAAAAAAAAAAAAAAAAAAAGAACCTGATCGATAACCCTTGTCCACGGTAGAAGGCGGTGAAGGAAATCCGAAAAAATATAGACAAGAAGAGAAGGTTACACAATTTCCCTGATTCCCTGATTCCCTTTCTTTCCTTCCCTCGGTGGGAATAATTGTGTTTCTGCCAAATGGAAAGCTATTCCTGCCAATGCTAGTCCCTCCCCGTGTCTAATATGCACCGGTGCTATGATGACGATGGTAATATGTATACAGGAAAGAAATAATAATAATCAAAACAAACAAATGAAAACTTATGATCTAAGATCAAGATGATATAACTCCGAGTGTGTGTGTTTGTGTGTGGAATACCATCCACAGGAACGAGGAAGGAGAAAAAACAAGGAAAAGAAAAGAAAAAACAAAAAAGAGATATGCTAAAGCCGTGACCAAAGGAAATCTGAACGCCACCATTGGATATGCCGTTGAAAGAATGACTAAACTTTTTGGGGATTTATTGCGGGAGTTGAGAATATTGAGGTGAGGATGAAGAGGATATGGTGATATGGACAGTGAGACAAGAAATGGGAAAAGGGTTTAGCCATTGCAGAGTCATAACTGCAACCACCATCTGTCCACCCGAGATATCGAGTTAGAGTGTTTTCGGCTTCCACTGTGATGGCTAAACGTCTCCCGCTCATCGTCGCTTTGGTCATCACAGCTACTGCTGCTGCTGCTCCATAGTCCCTTGAAGTGAGAGATTGACAACCTCGGTCGGATCAAGTGCCTTCGTCGGGAGGTGCTTCCACCGTTTGAAGATATTGTTGTTACTGTGCCCATTCGGTGGTGAGATCGAACTGATGGCGGAGGTGCAGAGTCGTAGAAAGGGGCAATTAAAGACAGTTGATTGCAAGGATGTGTGGAGTGAAGGATTCCCATGCCATGAGGAGTCGATCGAGGCCTTACTGCGTCGTCGTAGATTGACGCGTACGGCAAGACTGGCGAGGAACTACCTGACGACGTATAGCCGCAGGAGGGTATTGTCGACATAGCAGGTTGAGGTGTGCAGTGGGGAAGAATGTTGGCGCAAATGTTGCAATAAGAGTGGTTGCAGTTGCATCTTGTGCAAGTGCTGTTGGACTGGCTGCATCGGCAGCATGTCCATTCGAATTCCATGTTGGATGTGTGTGTTTAGAAGGGGTTATATGGGAAGAGATCCCAAATGAATGGTCCCTTCCGTAAAGCAGTCCTTTTCTAGGAATATTGTTTTTTTTTTTTTTTTTTTTTTTAAAAAAAATATTCCTTTCCTTTCCTTTCCTCTCCTTTCCTTAGTAGATACTATATATATTCTATCGAGTTTATGTGTATATGTTCGAGTCGGTGACGTATATGGGAAACGAATTTATGTCGACCTGAGTCGAAGATCAGGTTAAATGGTGCATGGCCTATGCAAGATAGTTTCCGGTGGATCTGCCCGTCCTTATAAATCGGGGGCTAAAAAAGTCAAGGCTTGATCGAATCCAAGCAACCCAAGCCAAAGAAAGGAAATAAGAAAAAAAAGAATGCAGAAAGAAAATTCCTTGAAGAGCAGGGGGGGTGAGCGGTGGGTTTGCTTGAGTGGGCCTTAGCCTCACATTCCTAGGACAAGGCCGGGGCATGCAAAGAACGACCCACATTCTTCAATAGGGGGCTTTAACAGCGAATGATCGCAGGTTGATATGGCCACGAGAGATCGGAGCTGCTCGAGACGACCAAGAAACATTCTGCTTGGGAGGAATATCGCGCACAGTCGCACATTCAGCAGCCCCCTTTGGACGGGTATTCTCTGCGTGATGGCATGGCATTTCTCGAAGGATCTTAGGTGATCTTGGAATAGGGTGGTGGAGGGACTGAAATGGACAAGTCCAACCTCCCCTGCCTTGGACAAGGAGTGACCCCTGCAGGCGCTCGCGCTGGGCATTTGAAAATGTGGATCAGAAAGTGTGTGCTTCCAGCTGCTTGAAACGGGATGGTGTGAGGAAGAGTGAAAACACACCGGCCTTCCCAGATGGACGAACCCCCTTCGAGAACGTATGTGGATGTCGACGGGTTGTCGTGGATAACAGTCCCCTTTCGACAGGTGGTGAACGGGTGTTTTCTTCGAAGCAGGTAGGTGATTTCAATTTTTACCAGATTGAACTAGTCCTCTTTTACTTTTTTTTCCCTTGCGAGGATTTGATTGTGTGATACTGACTAAGTAGTATGTGATGTATTGTAATATTCCCTGCGGGGGCACCGCCTTTGGAAGAATCCGATTGGGCCCAATCGAATTCTCTATTTCCCGACTGGAATGTGTTGCATTATTAGCTGCACATACCAGCACATTTGTCTCTTGAACTGTTCACTATCATCATCATCATCACCACCCTCGTGTATGCGCCATGTAAGTGTGAACTGGAGTCAAAGCAGTGGTGGATGTGCACGTGTATGCGCGTATAACCTGCAGCCTATGCCTGTATGTCACTATCACTCTTCGAATTCGACGCAGATTGATGTGTAGAGACGATATACGTCAGCCGGCTATATACTCCCCTTGAACCACTTTCCAACGTCTAGCGGACCAACTATTCCCAGTCGGGCCGCACCGATGCAGCTCTGGCACATTTGGCGTCACAAAAACTAACAAGATAGACTATCGGCGAGGGCCTTCGATTTAGGCAGGAGAGCAACAGTTCGTATCATACCATTCGGTATCTCCATTCAGCCATCGCTTACAGACAACCAAACGTTTGCAATGCTTGCCCCGTCTATGCCATGGCTGTGCAACATATTTGCCAGCTATAGATAACTCCCTGGATAAGTATCTGGACGATGCAATCCAACAGTGCAATTATTCTACCACAGGAGTTTCGGCCGCAATTCTCGATCCTAGGCTAAATTTCTGAACAATAATTAGCATGTCGTAGATACGCTTTAGAGTCAGAGGGGGCGGACCCATGATACCACGGAATTGATCGAAGATAGCACAACTTCGCCCCGAGAGTTTTGTGTCATGAAGCATTCGAAGCCTGGAACTATGGTGGGCTCATAGGAATGTTGCGTTTGGAGGCGTGGGTTTATCGTTTCGAATTGAATATTTATCGTTCGAGGCATAGGATTCGCACAAAATTCCATGTTGTGCCACCATGCCGGGGGTCCTACTCGCGTGCCCATTTTTTTCTTCTTCCTCTTCTTTTGGATTTATGAACAGTATTGCTGGCAGACGAATAATGGCATTTACATTCCCAGAGCCGCAGCTGACATATATATGTTAACCAATAGCATGTCTGGGTCCGCCGATATAGTATGGATAGGAAAATTAAGTTTATAATCAATCATCAACTACACCTACCCAGGAGGGGGACGAATCCCGATGTAAGGAATTATGAATCCAAGACCTTGGTTCAGATCTGCTACTTGCAGCGTTCGATGCGGAGTACACTTGCCTTTACTCAGGTATCCTCTGGTCTCGGGGTAGCCTCCGAAGAATTCAAATAGGGTAATATTGATATCTTGGTATACTTGGTATATTGTTGCGATTGTTGTACGGATGCCAGGCCAGACCAGTCCCGCATGCCACCTTCCGCGACACGAACCAACGCCAAAAGGTCGGGATGGTCTATTTCCAATTGTCTCGATTAATTCGAATATCTTGATCCATGGCCAGGTTAGAGGCTGTACGTATACCAGAACTTTAAAATCTACTAGTCCTATACCTAGAGATTGGAAACTCCGAAATCTGTAACCCTGAGCGTAAGAGGTCGATCAAAACGGCGAGTAGCTAGTAGACGATTGTATTCTCGCCCCAGATGGCATGTTCTTTGAGTTAAATTAGTCGAGTGGGGGCATAGATGTATCTCTATCTATGGATATGAGATGTCGACTGATAGATGTTTCGTTCAAAGACAATCTAATGTATATGCGTGCGTGGACGGTCGATCGACTACAGTAGGTCCAGGGATTTGTCTCAAGTCCCTAGAATATTGTAGTGGAGACTGGACTAAGATTAATAGACTTTTTTTTAAAGATTTTGAGCAATAAAGTTATGGCTAACCACGTGACATGTCGACAAGCATTACGCTAATTTGACAGCGGAATCAGTACTGGTGTTAGATGTTGGATGCAACTTTTAAATGTTTGGTTGGTAGTCCTGGTATTATCTACTTCAATAGTGGGGTTGAATATAGTACCAGTGCTTCAGAAGAGCTCAGCTAGCTGGCCAGTCGCTAGCTTGTGCCTGAGAAAACTTCAAAATGCTATTGCGAAACTTAATCCAAACTCTTTCCATGCAATATTACCTTGATCTTATATTAAGCCGTATAAGATTCTACATACAAAGGAATTGATGCCCCATACTACGGGCGAATACTTGAGGTCGTCCATATACGCATACGAGTAGCCCAGGCTAAAAAAAATCGGAATGCCAATTAATTGCAATTGCTTTGTATGTAGTGAAGACAGCCGAGGACCGCATCATAAAAATGCCAGCACGTGCCGAAATACCACGATCAGACAGGACTCTCAGCGGCTTGAAGAGCTTTTGATTGAGTAATCTGTAAATTTCCAGCCGCGGCAAATTACGATAACCCCGGAGTGGGGTGGGAAAAAGGCCGCGGGACTACCGTCGATGGCTACAATAGATCCACACCGAATGCAGATACAAGATTGATGCAACTAAGCTGTGAATTCGAATGCGCTAAGGCACCGACTGCATGCACTTTGGTGTAACATGGTCACGAACACCCCTATAAGCTTTGAAGCTTCGTACGGTGATGCATGATGATATACTACAATTACATCGTCAGACAACACCAGCTTCCAGGCTATGACCGAGGCCAGGGAGACTCGATCGGCCCATACGAATACGAAACGACCTCCGAGCGATATTCCTGCCGCCTGGCTTGCAAAATCGTCGCACCATGTTGGTGCCATTCCGGCAGCACCCCACTGCCTGCCAATATTTTTCCCCAGCTTCTAGCGAGGGTGCATTCGCAGCCCGTCCCACTCCTTGAGCTAAGCTAGCATGCTCAAGTGGGTTATTTGAGTGTTTCCCCGCAAGAATCGACATTTACTTCCAACGTCAACCCTGGTTCGTTCTTGGTTTTACCAATTGTGCAACAAGCCAAAAGGAAGCGAAGGAAAAAAAAAAAAAAAAAAAAAAACTTCGATCGCAGGACCAAGATTACGGGAAACTCGGTTGCTTCAGACCTACCTTTCTAGCTAGCGTCCCGTCCCTTTACCGGGAGCACAAGCCAGACATGAGATATTATAAGAACCTGCGGCCTGCCGACGACCAGATTCAGTTCAAGCCCTGATTCTTTCTCTGGCTTTCCTCAGTTTCATCTTCCAGCACAGTATATACAATTAGGTATATATATACACACCACTGAGGTGCTGGGTCTGTAAAATCCATTCGATATCCGAGGCGGCCGCGGAGATCCAGTTGCACCTGATATCAGCCAAAATCTGAGACGAAAAAATCATTTGCTTTCAAAGAAACTATTTAAATAGCATACGGAAATCCCGCCTTCGAATTTCCGTCTCTACATCGACCTGCAATATGTACTCGACAGTTCTTATCGTCGGCGCTGGCGAGAGCGGCCTTTGTATGGGCGCCCAGCTCAAGAAGCAGTTTGGAACTGATGACTTTGTTATTTATGAACGTCATGGCGATATCGGTGGCACCTGGTACACCAATACCTATCCAGGTAATTAGTCGAAATCCAGCCCCTTCGAACTTCCCAAATCTTCACATATTTTTTGTATATTGCATCCAGACTATCAGCCAGACCTAGATCCAGCCGGCGATGCATGGTTTAATTTTTATTAAGACCGCATCTCTGCTGCCTTAGTGGCCTCCGCTCGTGTCCCTTTCGTACGACCCCACAGCTAACATCAGACTGATTTGTTATCCAGGCGTCGCATGCGATGTGTAAGTCCGGATTCCCATATTCGTTAAACCCTTCGAGATCTTCCTGAAGTCTTCGCTATGGTCGGGCTATAGCCGGTATCGGTGTTCGCCCTTCAGACTTCATCGATCCCTATCGTCACAGATATCACCCTTGGAGCCTCGAATTCTCTTCTGTATATATCCCGTAAATTATATATACACATAAGAAAAGAAGCTTGAATCGAAAGTGCAATCCACCTGCGGATCGTATTGTTTGCTAATCGAGAGAATATCTGAGGTATCCGCAGGCCTGCTTTGTGCTATTCTTATTCATTCTATACGAACCCCGACTGGTCCAGCTTCTACCCACATGGTATGTCATTTTCACCCCCAACTTGTGCCGCGGCCTATTTTTATTTTTTATTTTTTATCTTTTCCCCTTCCTATTTTAAATTTTTCTACTTAAAAAGGTATACTTCGAAACAGGCTTAACTAAGGCAGTTGGTTAACTTTTACACACTTGCGTGACCCTACAGGCCCTGAGCTCCGCGCTTACTTTACAAAGTTCTGCGACGACCATGATCTCCGCCGCCATTGTACCTTTAACACCGAAGTCGAAACGGCTTCCTATGACGAAGAAAGGCAGATATGGTCCGTTCGACTACGACGCCGGCCCGTTGCGGACTGGGAAATGAAAGATGGATTCACCGGACAGGATAAGAAACTGCATACCGTCGGAAACACCGGCGATACCTGGACCCACGAGTGCAAGGTGCTCATCTCGGCCGTGGGCGGTCTCGTCGAGCCCGTGGATGTCGATATCAAGGGCATGGAAGGGTTCAAGGGCAAGATTTTCCACTCGGCGTTTTGGGACCATTCGGTCGAGCTCAAAGGGAAAGACGTCATCTTGGTCGGCAATGGCTGTAGGTTGGCCCTTTCCTTCACCCTATATCCGAGTCTATATCTATATAAATGAATAAAATATGCTGATTGGTTATTGATATAGGCACGGCGGCCCAGGTTTTGCCCGCCATAGAGCCAGAAGTCAAGTCCATCACCCAGTTAGTCCGGTCGACACACTGGATGCTTCCCCGGCCCAAATTCCCCGGTGTCCCACCAGCAGCCTACGAAAAGTGGTCGCCCACTCTCTTCCGTTACCTCCCAGGCATGCAAACACTCGCTCGCGCTCTTGTATTCACGAGTATTGAATCCGGCTGGCTGGCCTTCCGTAATGATAAACTCGGAGAAAGAATCCGTACCGCTCAGGAAAAGGCGAGCATTCAGCATGTCAAACGTCATGCCCCGGAGAAATACTGGGACCTGCTCATCCCAAAATTCCCGATCGGCTTCAAGAGGAGAATATACGATGATACCTACCTTCCGGCTCTCAGGTCCGACAAGGTAACATTGACGAAGGACGAGGTCACCCACCTTTCCGAGCACGCTATCCACACTGCCTCGGGCGCCGAATACAAAGCGGATGTTGTCATCATGGCCACAGGATTCAAGACTAACGAATGGATCGCACCAATGGAGATCGTTGGGAGGAAAGGAGAAACTCTGTCCCAGCACTGGAAGAAGCTGGGAGGCCCCGCAGCATACAACAGCACCGCCGTGTCCGGATTTCCAAACTTCTTTATGATATTCGGGCCAAATTCGGCAACTGGGCATACCAGTGTTATCCTAGCTACAGAGAATATGTGCAATTTTGCATTGAAGATGGCAAGGCCGGTCCTTATGGGCGATGCCAGTGAGGTCGAGGTCAAGCACAATGCCGAAGTGGAATATAGCAAATGGATCCAAGAGGCAATGAAGAAAACGGTGTTTAACAATAATACAGGAAAAGAGTTGAAATCGGTGGGTACACTTTTCTTCGTGTCCAATTTCCCTTAACATGATACTAATACAAATTCATTCCCTAGTGGTACGTAAGAGAGGATGGCTGGAACTCGTCGACCTATCCGTAAGCGAACCCCATACTGCATGATCCCCAATTTAGCATTACCTGTATTCAGTGTATTTATGCTGACTCGCACCAAACACAAGCCGCTCTCAAATCCACTTTACCTTCCGCTCCATCTTCCCAACCTATAAGGACTGGGTCATCAAGAAAACCCAGAAAGGTGTATGGAGGACTAGGTTCCGAAAGATACTCGTCCTATTCCTCATCTTCGGTGCCGGGGCTGCTAATCTCTGGCTGAAGAATAATGGTTCAAGCTTTGCGGAAATGTCTAAGATCGGGGCCGCTTTGCTGGCCGATTCGTTGGAGAAGATGTCAGGAGCGGTCAGGGCGAGCATTTAGTAGATACTATAAATGGTGCATTGCGCTGTATTGCGTAACTTATAAGTTTGCCAGGGTAGAGGTATAGCTGTAAGTAGTTTTGGAACACGCAGGCCTTGTATGTGCAGCGGCTCGTAGTTGGGTAGCTGGCTCACTCACAAGTGAAGGAAGTCCTAGTAAAGGAGGAGGAAGCATTGTAATATATTCAGCAGCTGCGCATCAGATTGGCCTCGAGCTGTTAATTTAATTTAGTAATCAATTCGATCGAATCAACAAGCTTTAGGCTATGCATTGAGCCCGCGCGTTTGCTAAAAGTAGAGATTTAAGATACTAGTATGGATGATCATAAAGATTTGACAGGTAAAGAAAAGAAAAAGGAACAAGGGAGCGGGATTTTTTTTTTTTGGAGACTCGCTATAGACGATAGTTGATATCAATCAGATCCCCCTGGACACCTTTTTTGCGCCGGAGGGTAAAATAAAAATAAAAATCGAAAAAAAGGGAAGAAGAAAGGCTCGAATATACCAAAGAAGCCCAGCCAGTTGAAATAAAAGAAAGATATATATAAAAAAAAAATGGCCATGAACAAGGAGGAAAAGAAGAAAAATGCTATATACATACCATAGCCCCCATTTGTGTATTAGTCGTACAAATTGTCCCTATCCGGATAGAACGAACGCCAGTAACCCAAATTCATCAAGAAACAATTCGTGCATCCCAGATATATAAAAAAAAGACACCGGTATTACTTGCTTTCCCCCCGTCCTCTATCTCAAGCCAACCCCCCCCCCCCCCCAGGTCTATGGAGAGTCTACCATTCCCCCCTCTTTCAAAGCTTAAGATAGAGTATTCAGCCCCGAATTACACTGTCCACCATTCACACACTCACCCACTCCGACTCCACATATCAATCCATCCGCCAGTCCTCTGACCATATTAACAATCTTCAGACATAGCGGATTCCTGTCTCCTACCCAATTCCCCGTAGCGATGCGCTCTATAACCCCTCTCCCAACCATATCCTTTGTAATCCTCATATCCCTTCCCAGTACCATGCCATGTCGTGCTAACGACCTGATTTCGACCTGACCGAGAATATCCAATATCTTATCCATCTCTTCGTTGACCACTTTCTTCGCCTGCGAACGGGGCATAACGCTGCTGGATGTCTGGAGGAACTGAGAGTATGCTCTTAATAATAACCCGAGTAGTTGGCCGACGTTCATTAACGTGGTGAAGCACATGTTGCAGCTTGCGCACTTTAAGCTCGTCTTGGTTATTTCGATCGCATTGGCGCTTATGGCAGTTATATCTTCGAGGCTGATAGGCGGCGGTGGGGTACTGAAGGGCGTAGGTGGTGAAAGATGTACGGGGTTATATATCATTTTTTTCAGTGTCATGATAGCAGAGAAGAAATGAAGCAGGCAGTCGCAGGTGAGGCCGAGGCTGGTTTCAGGGTTTATACCGAAGGCGGTCATGTCTCGAGGGTTCATTGCCGTGCCGACTTCTAGCGGAATTTTTGTATGATCTATTAGATTTGATAAGACAGGTTGAGAAGAAACATTGGCACAATGATGATGAGCGGCGCCCGGCGCAGAACATGTTGATGGTGTCGACGGGTTCGGTAGAGGGCTGTCTTGTGAAGGTGATAGATCGCTGAGTAGGGAGGAAAAATCGATATTTTGAACTGAAGGGTCAAACAGGGTATCTAGATCGGTGGTAACTGTGTCACTGGAGCCGGCCAGACTGGGGTCGAATTGCGCGCTATTTGAAGAGCTTTTATTGGACGGGTGGGGGATGCAACCCCCGACGTGGTGGTTGTGTCTACAACCAGTCGCAGCTTGTCAGCATTATGCCATCGCCTTCTGGTGGCCGCGTGGGGGGATTTCCTTACCCATCGCCCGGCCCCAAGATGTTTAAGTCCAGCAGCCTGCTTTCGTCCCCCATAAAAACGTTTCCTTCCAGCCATTGATTCGTGTTGTGTCCGTTGCTGTCGCCAACGGAGATACTGATGTAGCTGGCTTCTCCCTTGCCAGCAGTAGCAGCTTGATGGGCTCGAAGGGCGTCACTTCTTCTTCGTTTCCTCGGTCTTCCCATCGTCTTTTGGAGGCTGTACACACATGGGACACCGTCTCGGACACAACGTGAACATGCTGGGAATTCGCCAGGGCATTTGAGCTTTCGGATGCCTTAAAAGACAGAAACCGAGGGAGAAAAAACACCAAAGACAAGTTAGTAATGGGTTTTCGAGCTGGAACAAAGATAGCGACGAAAAGGGAAGGGAATGAGGAATGTGAAAAAAAAAAAAAAAAAAAAAAGTAATTGGGAGCAAACAACATACGGCACTCGTCGCAGGCTTTATGGTGTTTTTCTTTGTCGGTCATCATGCATCGGCGCCGAGGGAAGGACGCCACGGCGGAAGATCTGGGAAGCACAGATATATTTTCAGGTTTATCGTAAATGGAGACAGTGTGTATGTATGATATATTAGGCCCGAGAGGTCGGTCGGATTTATTGTAGAAACCGGGCGAAATTCAAGGCCAGGGCAGACGCTGCGCTATAATGTTTTAAAGTAGTGGTGGTTTTGATGTTCGGAGTGGTGGTTGAGGTCGGGTCGGATTGAGTCTGGTTGAAAGGAATAGCTTTGGTTTCCCTCGGAGGGCTCGGGAGGGATCTGACTCCGAAAGCCAAGCCAAACGTTACAAACCGGGGAGCGAATGAAGTTGAGTTTTCAATGTCCTGGCTCTGCGGTGTCCGCTGGCTGTAGATAAATACCTCTGCAGTTCTGGGTAGACAATATAATATACCTAACGGAGCAAAAGTTGATATCGATTTGGTGATGATGGTGTCGGCGATGATGTCCATTAATACCCAGGTTTTGAAAAGATAACAATCTGGGGAAAAGGCCAGAAGAGGAACAAAGCCCGGATTTGAAAGGTTTCCGTGGCTTTCGAGCTTTCGAGTTAATTCAAATTCGCGGCTTCACTTTTGAATTAACGTTCGAGACAGGCCATCCATCCATCCAAGTTAATATTTAAGCCTACTCCGTCCTCAGTTTTTAACAACCAATCAAGCAGGAAAGCAGCTTAGCTACCCCAGAAAGAAAAAAAAAAACCGAATCCCTAGCAAGAAAGGAAGAGAGAGAGGGAGAGAGAAGGAGCCGTTTGGATGGGTGCATGCATGCCATGGCTGCGGAGGACATCTGTCATCGTTCGTTCTGTTACGTCTGTTCGTTATCTTCGTCTCGTTCATGCCCTTCAAGCTTGAACTAGCACTTCGGTATTCCTTTGTCAGAGTGGGAATAGCAAAATCAATAGCAGCGGTTGGCCTCGGACTTTTTTCTCTTAGCTCTGGAGCAGCTAACAGCCACAGCCAGCGCACTGGCAGATAAGAAGCACCCGAAGCCCGTCGAAGGGAGCAGCTTTCGCGAGATAGCGTCGTGCGACCGTTCCCTGCGTCGCCCAATTGGTGGTTGGAGTGCCGTAACGGTTATGTAACAGGCCCTCCCAAAGAGTGGGTGCTAGCGATCCCGGCTTGTGGCCGATGCACGGGACCCTGTCTGGCCATGGCCTGGTTCGTTCTTATATTAATCACATTAGGAGTACCTCGAAGCTGTTGGTTAGTTCCTGTTTCCCTGATATCAGAGGCGAGTTTGCTAAGGGGGGCTGGAGGCTAACTAACCAGAGCTCAAGGTCATGGTAGGTTTATGTGAATGGTTGAGTATATAGTGTATGCAAGTATAGATAAATATAAACAGAAGGAATGTAGGTAGGTATATACGTAAGAAATAGCTAAATGGTATTGTATAGGCACAGGCATGGGCATAAGGTGGCTAGCTACCTAGGATAGTAAGTATAGATAAGTATTTTCAGGTAGTATATATATTAGAGATTAAAATATTTTAAGCAGAAAAAAAGCCGGATGACAGCCTGAACGCCAGATCTATAAGGAAAAAAAAAGAAGAAGAAGAAGAAGAAGAAGAAGAAGAAATAAACATTAATGGCAGTTTGGTCACATCGGGGATCATGTCGACGTCCGTTCCAAGCTCTTCTCGCTGTCACTCTTCCCCAGCTTCGAGTCCATAGCAGTTATACTATCCGGACTCTGTTCGTTCGACCGGCAAAAAAGCCTCCGCCGAACCCTCCCGAACGTCCCAGTGGCCCCTAACCTCTCCTTTCCTTCTTTCTTCTCGGGGAGTGTCCTCTCATACGCCTCGATCTCATCCAGACCCTCCACCAGATCGACGTCCTTGCTCCTCATCCAGGTCGTCCCCCGGGTGAACTTCCAAACTAAGAAGATAATAGGAAACATAAACGGCATGGTGTAGCTGAAGAAAAACGTCGGGAGACTCCAGAACCCCGGCAAAAACACGGAGAAACCCCCAACGAACGTCATGACAAACGTGAAAAACAGCGCATAGTACGCTGCGTACGGCTGGAACATACCGCAGAACGGAAGTTTTCCCTTTCGATCGAGACCCTGGGCGATACACGCTCGGTGGAACTTGATATATGTAAAACTACAGACGGCGTAATTCATCAACTGCGACGAAGTCACCAGCCCTATGAACCAGTTCAAGACTTTGGCAGTTCCGGCTGATAGTTGCAAGAATGCCAATAGTGAAAAACACATGACTAATCCCACGCAATAGATGGGAACTCCAACCTTATTCGTCCTGGTAAATATCTTCGGTGCTTTTCCCTCGAGAGCCAACCCGAAGAGGCATCGACTAGCGCAGAATACATACGAATTTCCAGCGCTGAGAGCAGAGGTGAACACCAGAGCGTTAACGATATGGGGTAGCACGCCGATTTGGAGCCTCTGCATAGCCAGGACATATGGTGATCCAGCTGCTCCCGCAGTCGGTTTTCCGAGAAGGTAGATATCGACGAGCTCCTTCGAATTGTATGGAACCAAAACACCAACGGCCAGCGATCCGAGAACAAAGAATGTTGTAAGGCGGAAGAATACGCCCTTAAACGCCCTCGGGAGGGTCTTTCGAGGGTTCTGAGTTTCACCGGCCGCCATAGCGACATAGTCGGGACCAGCAATGGTGAAACTGGCTTGGATGAAGCAGGCGAGGAATCCCATAAAACGTCCGAGGGTGCCAGTGTGATAGAATTCTGCAAACGGGCCCTTAATCCTTCGTTAGTAACCCCCTCCCTTCTCTAGGTTCCTCTTCTATAAAATGGTAGTGGGCAGACTTACTGGATCCTTCCAGTATCGGAACCCGAATCGATCATGCAATGGGTTTGCTCCCAGCATCGTGACGAAGGTGAAGATCAAGAGTCCGACAATCAAGATGACTTTGCCAAGTGCCATCCAGAATTCGACTTCACCGTACCACTTGACAGTGAACATATTGGCGAGGCCATATACTACTATAATGCTGCTGATAATTATTGCAGGGTGGACTGTTGTCGACCCCGGCCAAAAGCTGAGAATGAAAGCTATACAAGAACAAAACATCAGTATTCGATCCTCAAAACCTTGCTAGGTCACAGAAGGAAAGACTCACTGGTTGCGACAATTTCGAAGGGAACCATCATGGCTTCAAAGATAAAGAAACTGTCAATCGTAGGTACTTAGTTAGCAAATATCCGGCATAAAATAACAATACTACATGCCACTGGATGCATATACATACTTGTATCCAGTCGCGACGCCAAAGGCCTCGTCGACGAAACGACCAGCGAATCGGATGAACGGGGACGATATGGGAAGATAAGACACCATCTCCGCCAAACAATTATTCACGCAGAGGACGACCGTGCTCCTACAATTTTTGATCCCGGTATTAGTTTTCCCGCATCATTTCTCAATCCCTGGAGTTAATTCACAAAAAATTGTATTCTATATTACTACATACCACAGTGTAAAACCGAGAAACAAACTAGCCGGCCCGCCGAGCGCTAGACCTCTACCGATAGCGACAAACAGGGCGGTACCGATGGTGCCACCGATCCCGATGAGTTGAACATGGCGTTCCTTCAGCTGTCGGTGAGTGGTGTCGTGTGTGCGCAGAACATCGCCTGTGCTAACTGATTCTGCCCCGGCGCCGCCAGCCGACGACATCTTTTCGCTGGTAGGTTCCGGTGAACCAGAGCTGTGACCCATGACCATCGTATATAGTTTTCCAAGTGGACTAAGCACTTGTATATCGTTTAAAATTTTTTGAGCTTTTCGCTCGCCAGGTTTTAAACGTTAAGAAGTTAAATTTTGTTTCGGGCCTCGACAGCTGTTGAATCCTTTGC
This sequence comes from Orbilia blumenaviensis, assembly GCA_036872755.1. Taxonomy (NCBI): domain Eukaryota; kingdom Fungi; phylum Ascomycota; class Orbiliomycetes; order Orbiliales; family Orbiliaceae; genus Orbilia; species Orbilia blumenaviensis. The sequence goes on from JAVHNS010000013.1 coordinate 1,400,915, forward strand.
TGTGGTTCCGTAAAGTTAAGAGACCCCACCCACGCAAGAAAGATTGATTTGAAGATTTAAAATGAGATAGTCGCAAATGAGATGATGGAAAGGCAAGGAAATCTCTAAAGGCCGCCCGGGCGTTTCTTATAACTACCCAAGTAACTATAAGCAAATCTGTATTCCCAGAAAGAGGGCCCTCAGTGTTAATCGAGCGGTAGCTAGCTACCTACCATACCCAGCCCAGCACCTACTAAAGTACCCAGGAATTTTCCGTCGTGTCGTTAAATTGAGGTCGCAAAGCATGCAAAGGCAAGGCAGGCGCAGGGGTCCGTCTAGCCTGGTCTGAAAACCCGTCGAAGGTCGAAAGGGCTGTTTCGGCTGACTTGGAAGGGGTGTCAGACCAAGCAATGCGGGCTTCCCTGCTTGGGCGTCAGGCCCCTGTCGTTTCTCCTGGCTGACTAAACTAGCCTTGGGATGGTTCTCTGTGTGTCCGATCTCATAGGCCCGAGAGTCAAGTTCAAAGTCAAAAGTCAAAGCCAAAGTCACGGATTGTCTCTGCGGATTGACCGAAGTTTTGAGGAGAATGAAGTGCGACTGACTGCAGTAGTGATTTTGGGGCTGGCGGTGATCGATGATTCGGACGATAATCAGCTAGCTAACTGGCTTATTGCATCCCTTGGGATTGCATCTCATTGCATTGCATCTCCAGCCCTTCAACTCAATCCGCTCATAGCCATCAATCCATCTAGCCGTCCATCACTATCCATTCCACCCGTGACATCACGTCGGCGCACGACATCATACTCAGTGCTGTGTTCATGCATGGTACAATCGAAGGTTGTGAGAATTGAAGATGGGACAAACCCAAAACAAAAAACCCCGACATGATCAGGTCGGCCTGGCCTCGGCTTGGCTATCCATCAATATCAATCAGCCCCTCGGCGCTGCCTCTTTAGCTCTTGCTTACCTGCATCATCGCGTCGGCATCGACGGCACCCTATAGTAGCAGCCTGCCTACATGACCATGACCATGGCTACGGTGGTATGCACGCTTCAGAGCACGTACATAGGTGCATGCTATGGAGAGGGGCCCTCTTCTCTCTGATTCCCGGGAGCAGTGGCCTGATCCAGCAAGACCTATCCGGCCCTCGAACTCAGGGCCTACCCATCGCTTGTGCTGCTGCCTGGAGAGGACTATGAATTTAGTTGACTTTGCGTCCCGCTCTCGATTAAAAAACCTGTGCAACCTGAAAAAGAATCCAGAGACTAGGGGACCAGGAGAAAGAAAAAAAAAACCAGGAATTCTTATCGGTCGGTCGCGTCGTCAGCATACTGCAGGCAGGGAAGAGCTCTTGGTTTTGGGGGTGGAAATAGAACCCTCTCAGCCTCTCGAGTTTGAAGTTTTTGATTTCTGGTTATCGCAAATTTTAGCACCGGATGCGATATACTACAACTTCTGATTACAAATGAACATGCATAGGAGAAAGAGAGAGAAAGAAAGAAAGAGAAAAAAAAAAAAGGGCATGTGCAACCTGCGATATCAGTTCCGATTGGAGGGAACAATTCCCCTCGAGATCAACATGGTCCCTTGACTATGGCTCTGAGGCTTTTAATGTCCCCATACTATTATTATATCTACATAACACTCCGCATCTGCAAACATCTGCTTCTCGAAGCCCCCTCTTGGGAGCTGTTACTGGCCACCTAGATAGCTTGGTAGGGGGGCAAAACGTGCTAACTGCAGCATTCACCTGCATCGTAGACGGCAGTGATGCATCAATGTGGGAATTCCTGCTACCTGCAGCTGTTACACACGCCGAAACCAAGGTGCGTACATACATACATACACCGTCGCTCAATTACTCAATCGCTCTTCGGATTGTGAGCCCACAAAACCCTTTTTTCGTGATGAATTCTCGATTACTGATCCAAACTTAGCCGACCCGACCCCGGCTTTCTATATCGCACACAGCCCTACCAAAGCCACTTTAGAATATAGAACCCGAGGTGCCGCTCGGAAGGGAATCCCAGAGTAAATGATAGAAACATTCCCCATATCTATTATCGGTTATCCAACAACAGGAAACCCGCATGCGCATTGCATCCACCCAAACACATACACACACACACACACACAAATGCGCACATAATGTATTTTTCTTCGATTAATCGACCTATCGGCCTGATTGCGCCAAAATATAATATAACATAAGTACCTACATACAGAGAAGAGAGAAGAGAGAAAAGAAAGAAGAAAAAAAAAAGGCTAAGCCTTCCCCGTCGACCCACAAACATCCATCTGCCATTCCATCAATTTGATAACATGCTCCACTCCTTCCTCCATGAGTTTTGTGAGACTCAGTTTGCTAGCATTCTCCTGCAGATGTACCAGGTAGTCGTCCAGTACCAACTTGTTCACATTGACCTTCGACACCCCCTGTCCGATACACCGCTTCATCACATCCTCTGGGAAATCGTTGGTGCCGTGGAGAACAATCCTGACTCGTCCGTTGATCGCTGTCCGGATGTCGTCCAGACGTGCATAGTCCAGCTGCGGGCCCCTCTTCCCGTACTCGCCGTGGACGTTCCCGAAGCTGGGGGCTAAGAAGTCCACACCGGTAGCCAGGAAATCCTCAATATCCTCCGCCGTCGTCAGAAGACCCTCAAGATCTGCGGTATCCGCAATGCCATCCTCGCCGCCCTCGATCCTACCGGGCTCAGCCTCAGTCGAGATGCCCCGGGCGTGACAGTATGCAACCAGTTCCTTGGTCTTCTGCAGGTTCTCCTCCTTTTCGTAATGCGACATGTCAACCATGATGCTATCAAAGGGGAGGGTATCGGCCGCGAGCCGGATCATATCCTCATCCTGGGCGTGGTCAAGGTGTATTGCAATGGGCACTGATGAGGTTTTCGCGGCCTGTGCGGCGGCGTGGATGAGCAGGCCGTTGGAGAAGGTGATTGCCCACGGGAAGACCTGTATTATCAACGGCGACCGCTTCTGCTCTGCAGCTTTGACCATAGCGATTATCTGCTCGATGTTATATCTACAGCATAATATAATATCGTATTAGCACCGTCACTTCCTATGCTTCGAGCCTTCCAGAGGATAGATAAAGCAGAGCCCAACGTACACTATAGCGGCGATGACGCCGTAGCCGCCTTGTTCAGCTGCATTTAAGATCTGGATAGTCTTGTTTTTACTACGCCAGTCATTCGTGACGCTATTAGTGCCGTTTGTGCTAGCCATCGTGCAAAATATAGATGTAGATTTGCGGTGATATTACGGCGACAAGACTACAGCAGAAGGTTCCCTAGGGTTGGAGATATTGGGTATAATATTGGGTTTAATATTGGGTCGTGAAACTTGAATTGAATATTAGACCGAGATTCGAACTTAGGAGAGCACAACCGGACGCTTATAAGGGAAACTCATGCATACGTCCAGCCTATAGTGCGAGCCTTTTAACTCCACCAGTTCGAATTGAAACCGGAGCCGCCGAATCGTGGACGTCTTTTGTTATCGGCAAGATACCATTTGCCAGTTATCTAACCGGCGCGGCATATACCCCGGATTTGAATTCGAAAAACCATGCACCCATGTGGGGAAGAGAGCGAGCTCAGATCAGAAATTAAAGTTGAGTTTTCGTGTAGAGTTCTAGAAGTTCGAGGGTTTTCACAATTGCCATTGAACCAGTAGGTGGCGGCGAGCTAGGTGACCTCGTCCCGAGTCCTCGTCTCGGTTCACTGATAGGAGAATTGCACCTCGTCTCTGTGTACCGGCGCAGCTAGCTGGCGCACGTAATACTCCACAACATGAGAGGTTTACAGAATCAACTGATGTTGGCTTAACTTCTAAGTATTAGTCCAACGATCATAGCTAACGTTTAACCCCGTCATGACTCTGGCAGACCCGCGGCTAGTGTCTCCAAATTAATTCCTGAACCACGAGGCCGGGTCAATGTTCGAAGGTTCGGATCTCTAACCGAACCCAATTCAACGGCTGCTTGACCTTCTAGCTTGGAGGGAATATACTACTCTTTTTTCTTATGTCAGAGGACACGGGTTTAAGGGGGAACTATGAATTAATAATTTCCTCATTCTGGATGAAAGGCTCTAAATACAGAGTATCCGTTTGTTTTTCTTTTGGATCCATTGTTTCCCACACATAAAAAAAATAATCTTCATCGAGACATGCATGCATGCGTATCCATCGAGCCCGCGAACAAAGATAAGAAATAACGGCTAACACTATAGCCAAAAGTAGAACAGAACGCGGGCCACACAATGGCCTTAAAGGAATGGTCCTATCACTATAATATTTGATGTAGCATTCTCGAAAAGCCAAAAATGGTTCGAAACAGACAGAGACAGTCTCGATATCCGTCATATTGCCACCCCATCATCCTCCAACCGTTAACCCCATAAATTCTTATAGGTTAGACCTAATACCTATACGTCGCAACCGAAAAATCCAAATTATGAGAGACTGTCACACAGCAAGAAAAACGAAAATCAAAAAAACACCAAAGCAAAAAATTCAATAGCAAAAAGAACGGATAGAATATGAGGGGGGATTGAAAGGAAAGAGTGTCACGATTCGACATTTTATTTATAGCTTACCCTCAATTTTTGTTGTTTCTCCGTGGGTTCCGTATCTCGGTCCAGCGTTGTTATTTCCGGTATTGCGTCCAAACTTCTCAGAGGGTGTGTTGTTTGCGACCTTGAGGTCACCAGTCATTCCATTATGTGTCCCATTGAACGACAAATCCTTGATACCAGGGTATCCCTTAACACCAGTAGCTTGCTCAAGCCGAGATCCTAGATCCGGGCTGACTTCACGGAAGATTGCAATCATTCGCTTGATAGCATCCTCGTGGTGGCAGTTACCCATATGGCCGGAGATATTCTTGACGAATCTCTGCCTGGCACCTTCGTCGAAGACTCGTTCCCATAGAGCTCGTGGGGCGTTGAAGTCTTCTGACCGAATCGATGAAAGGTAGCTGACGGCGTTACCGATGAAGTGGCCGTGGGTCTTGTCAATGTCTATTGCTGGGGGTTTGAATTGAACTGGCTCAATCGAGGAGAGGTAATTGGCTCGGCCTCCTTGATTGTGGAAGGCCATGGCGCCGTCTCGTTGGAAGTTGGCGAGGCGGAATGGGCAGCGGGGCGCATTGACTGGGAGCTGTTGGTAGTTTGTGCCCTAATGCGAGTTAGTATTTCTATATATTACAATTGGTATGTCGTTGTGGATATGTGTATCTTACAATACGGTGTCTCTGTGATTACTTTGTTAGCCTTGAAGTTGAAGAACCCATCTGGAATGAGAAGTACTTACGTGTGTATCCGGGTAAGAGAATAGTCGGGATTGGAGAACCGGGTCTGCGGATGGCTCGATACCTGGAACAAGATGAGATGGGCTAAAGGCGATCTGCTCGATTTCTGCGAAGTAGTTCTTTGCATTCTCGTTCAAAACGATCTGACCAACCTCTCTAAGAGGGAACTGCTTTTGTGGCCAAACGTGGGTCAGGTCGAAGACGTTAATCTTTTGTTTTTCCCAGAGTTCCTCTGCCTCCTTAGGTGTCATGGTTTGGATGAATAGTGTCCACCCAGGGAAGTTTCCCTTCTCTATCGAGTAGTAGAGATCCTTCTGGGAGTGGTCTGGAGAGTGGCCATTGGCCTCCTCGGCAGGGATCCACTTGATACCCTGGTTGGTCTTCCAGTGCAGCTGTACGTAGACCCATTCGCCGCTCTTGTTGATGAATTTGAGGGTGTGGCCGCTATAGCCGTTCATATGTCTGTACCCATCTGGGATACCACGCTGAACGATTCATGTTAGTGTTTTGTGGGAAAAATGAACAAGACAACTTGAGAAACTTACATCACCCTATAACTCAATAATTAGCAACTGTCATGTTCATGATTATATTGTGTGAAAGGTATAGGTGGATATAACTTACGAAGAGTATCATAACCTGATGAACGGCTTCTGGGTTCTGACTCAGGTAGTCCCAGAACATGGTCGAGTCATCGCCACCGCTCAAGTGGGTGGCTGGGTGTCTCTTCTGGGTGTGGATGAAATGTGGAAATTTGGCGGGGTCTCTGAGGAAGAATACAGGTGTATTATTGCCAACAAGGTCCCAGTTTCCCTCGTCCTGTGATAAAATATCGGTAAGCACATTATTCGGATCAACTGTCGAGATGTTCTACTACTAACAGTTCTAGATTATAAAACTAGTATTAGTTATCAGGGCACAATATATATTTAAGAGGTTTAAAAGAGGGTAAAGGCATTAAGTACCTAAACTTGACAGCAAAACCACGGGGATCACGGGCACAGTCGTGAGAACCAGACTCGCCCCCGACGGTGGAGAATCGAATCGATAGCGGGCATCGCTTTCCCTTCTGTGAGAACAGATCGGCTACTGTGAGCTCGGGAATAGGGTTGGTGCACTCGAAGTATCCGTGGGCGCCGGATCCCTTTGCATGGACGACACGTTCTGGGACTCTCTCTCTATATATCGGAAATCGTGGATATTAGCATCCCGAACATATGCAACTGGGATACTCATCAAAATTATATTAGATGCAAGGGCGTATAGTGTTTTACCTATCAAAATGGGATAGAAGATCGATTAGGTGGAAGTCCTGAAGCAGAAGAGGTCCGTTCTCTCCAGCCCTCTGGGTACCATATGGGTGAGGGTGTGGGGCACCATTGCTAGTGGAATAGATGGTATCTTGAGACTTCGTATCTCTGTCCTCGACATAGTCCCGGGACTGGGAGTTCTGATGGCCTGTGAATTTGTTTGCCATGGCTGAATATATGATAGATATGATATATATAAATAGATTATATCCTCTGCAGCTGACGTTAACGTTCCTTTCGTAGTTAAAGTTTCGAGTCGCGGAGAAATAAAAAACTAAAAGATATCTACGAACGATAGGATGAATGAGCACGACAAGTCCACATGGATGGAGGTCAGTTCGGTTTAAATTTATATCCCTTTCCTGACAAGCCTCTAGAACATCGAGGGTAAAAGAAAAGAAGAGGGGGGGGGCGGGCTAGAGGGTACACAAAATTACTTTTAAGTACTACTGTACGACGACTGGGGCCAAATGTAATGGGACCTGTTAGTAATGTGATAGTTATCCTTTGGCAATGTCACTGTACTCGACGCACTCAAAATCAGGAAAGCTTATAGATGCAATTGGCCTGCAAAGGTTGACTAGATTGCCAGTTCCGGTACAGAGAACAGAAGGTTGTCCAATCAGCAGATTCTAGATGCAACGGTATTGCAGCCTGTCCCTGTTAGTCTCCCATGCAATGCCGGTGAAAAAAAAAAAGCGGGGTAGGCGGACGGCTGGTGCGTCGAAGGTACGTCAAGTTACTCCGTGAAGCTGCTGGGTGTGAATTGACGCTGACGTTCACGTTCGCGACTCGACTCAGGTCGATGCTGGGTTCTGCACTGCACTGACTTACCAGCTCGCAAGCTTCGATCTCAAAATCCTTGGCGGGTGGGTCCTCAGGCTTAGAAGAGTACGGGCAGCGTTAGTAATCCGGTCTGGGACGGTTGAGTTCTAGAATTCAAGCAGGATTGAATCGCGATCTCTGAAGGGGAATGGCCTTCTGACAGAGGATTTATGTATTTTTGTGCACCAGCTCGCCCACAGCTGGAGGGTGACGCGAGTAATGGCAGGCTCCACACGTTGTTTTTTAATGCCAGGAATCCGGCGATATCCCTCGCAAACCTCTGCCGCAAACCTGCCGGCTCTGACGTCTTCGATCCGGTCTGGGACTGTCTGGGACTGCTTTGGCCACTCAGCTTGCGTCCATTACAAAATTGGCCCCACTCCCAATGCAGCAGTTCCTGCCGCTTGTGCATGTCAGTATTAGCTCGATGCATGAGCATTAAATCTGGGGTCCAAAGAAGACGAAAGTTGCCGGCTCGCTTGTCTTCGGAAGCTCCAGCTTCGGGTAACAGCTCACGGACAAACAGAGCACACCTGGCCCGTTCCGAATCCAGTTCAAGAAAGGGAGCTTGAGAGCCAACGTTAAATTCGCTGAGAGAGGATATTAAGTATCATCATTAAAAATTCTTATTTTCGTTTTTGGAAAAAATAATCATTAAAGGAGTATACATGGTAATTCGGAGCTAAACAATATTATCGAAAACCCCGACATTCATCTATTAGTTGGTTCATTGGAACCCGCCAAATACGAAAGACGTGAAAAACTCATCAAGCATAAGATTTGGGTCGTTCATTATCGAATCCTTGACAATAAAATTCATTAGCTTTTCTGGGAAAACATCAACATAAGCGGTTTCGAGGGGCGTCAGAGATGTCACTTACGAAGAGCGCTGACGGCATCGCCCCATACTCATCGCTATTGCCCGGGGCCTGCCCTTGATTGCCCTTATCTCGTAAAGCGAGATACAATTCAGCTGCATCCGCCGCCCGGGATACTACGGAAAGATTGTCCGGTGTCACAGCCGCCGCTGGAGAGCCGCTGTCCGCTGTCTCTGAGTTTGTTACCATGCTGGCGGCACCCTGAACACTCTGCTTCTCATCTCCTGGTGCTTGATTTTGCTCATCAGAATTGACAGTTGGGAGACCAAGGGCAATTCTAACTCTTTGCGCGGCGTTGCGTATCGCGTCATTCAAACTAGCGACGTACTCTTCAGAAAATATCACAGACTTTCCATCCCTTGTTGCGAACAACGAAGGTATTTTAAGCGCAGTGGCAATGTAGAGCTGGAAGTGATGCTCTGATATCGCTGCCTCCCTTTCAGCCATTTTCTGACTATCCAAGATGCTTTTATACTTATCATCAGTCTGTATATCGATATTTTCTCGCCTGCGTATATCAGCATAGCACAGAAGAAATGACAGGGTGAACATTTCCTTGAAGATTTCGCTAAGCCAAATTCCGTTCGCTGAGTTGACTGTGTTATCATCTGAAAGTTGCTTCCTTTGCGTGATATAAGTGGTTGCGTGTTTTAGGGCAGCGTAATAGCTGTTAGGGTACTGTTCTTTACTATCTGGTCCCTGTGCATACGGTCGGTGAAGGACAAGGAGTATAGAACGGATAAAGGATTCAATCATTCGCTGCTGTGTTGCCAAACGAGCCCGGAAGTTAAGCCTCGATCCAGTGGCACCGTATCGATCGGGAGAAAGGGACTGTGGCAGGTCATCCAATATTCTCGTAAGACGGTAATCATACTTCATGACCGCGTCGTAGGGGAGAACCTCGGCGTCGGCGTTATTGATCGGGGTTATAATCTCGGTGCCAATTGCAATAACGGACCGAAGGATTATCTGATGTGTACAGTCGGTAACCACGTTAGGAGGGTGTTGTAGAGATATACCCTGGTTTCGAGGCGGTTTATGCCAACTGCTTGGTTCCATACTGCTGGCACCTACGGCGTCAGGGGGTTCAGCAGTAACATCATTGTCGTTTTGATTCAACGGCGCAGGGCAATCGTAGACGCTGGGGCTTAAGAGAAACGGCATCCCTCCATCCATGCTATTCTGAAAGTTCATATAGAGTATAGTGTTCCACACTCGTCGGCGCACAAACTTCTCAAGGACGGGCATATCTTTGAAGTGATCTGGATCGCGATGAACACCACTGTGGAATTATGAGTATTACTTCGTAGGGCCGGATACCTAGATTGTAGACTTACCCCATTAACGCAATCTGCGTAATCATCGCCATAGTAACAGACACAACGTTCGAATCGGAATGGGATAGTGCATCGCATTGTTTCGCGATAATAACCATACAGTAGGCACGGACAATGTGGATAGTGCTTCGTGCACGGATACTTGTTCCGATCATACAGGCCTGTGCTCCATCCAAAAAATTATCGAGGGCATCGCGACGTCTCTCTTTTTCTTCGGAAAGAGGCATGAACCAGCAACCAAGGAACAACATCATGAACAAGGTCGCCAGCCACGCTGAACCCACAGCCGGACAACCATCTGCCTGAGATGGGTTTGCAATATCCTGCCAGAAGGTTTCCAATTCCTGGCGAAAGGAGGGTTCGTGGAAAAGAGGATGTGTCACTTCAAAGGTCTCCATATACCGGTTGATGTATCTGTCTGCGATGTGGCGTGGCGGTAAAAGGGATGGCATATCTTTCATCGTAAGGTTTGCTGCTGGTCCACCACAGAAGGGGAAATTGTGACGATTCTTATTCTTGAAGCATTTTTTGAGGTACTTGACCTCTTTTCGCGATTTAGAGAAATCCTTCATTCGCTGAATGTACCACGGTCCGATCTCCTCAAACTAATAGCGAGTCAGCACTGTCACTTGTACCCATGACGTAGGAGAGGCTCAGGAAAATATATACTTCACCAAACATATGAACCCAATGCGTCCCTCCGACATACCTCGCCTTTCCACGTTTATAATGTGTGATAGCTGTCCCTACCTTCTGGACATGTAGGCTAAACTCAAGCGGACTGCTATTTAGGGGCTTCGCAGAGGCTGTATGAGGCTTGCTTGCAACAGGTTCTTCATATGTGCCAGTGACACAGAGTTTCTTGGAGTCCGGCTCCCCATCGTAGATACAGTCGCTGGCCCTATTATTCTTGACACATCGATCACACGGCATGGAGCGATCACACTTGACTTTCATGTTCCGACATGGCTTACACGAGAGAGCCTTTCGGTTCCGCTTTCGGACTGGGCGAGGAGGAGTAGCAGCCGCCGCCGCGGTAGCATTGAGGGCGGTCGGTTCAACAAGACTGGGATCAATATTTCCTGGTGGCGGGCTCGAAGGAGATGAGCGATGCTCCTGAACTGGAGGAAGCTCTGTCGATGGTGCAGGCTGGGTACCAGTCTCGGGGGCATAAGCACTCGAGGCGGAATGGCGCTCATAGGATACAGAAGCGGTCGAGTCCATCGCAAATACCTCCTTTGGCCTGTCGGCGATTGCGGTTTATGGGCGACTGGTGTGTTTCTTGGACGGAGATTATGGCAGGAGATAACTTCCGGGGACTCGGCGATGCGGCGACCATGATTATAAAGGCGCTGGGCGGGCTGGTCGGGGTTAAGAGATCGTCGGCAACACAGAAATTGCAACAAACAACGCCAGATCGATATCCAGACATTTCTGAATTCTGGTAGCCTCAACTCGGCAGCTAACATTTCACCAATCTTAGCAGTGGTGCTAGCATCTCAATCGCTTTGTGGGGAAATAGCATGGAAATTAATACGTGAGAGAGAGAGTGTGTGTATCCATATGATGAAGTACTACAGCAAAATTAGCTATGCAGAGCTGGACGTTAGATACATATAATCGATAGTATAAACGGATGCCTATATCCGCAGGCAGCTACTTACCTGTGATATCATGATTAATCCACTTCTATCAAGGATAAGTCTGCAAGCTATAGCATACTAGGTATACTTTTCGAATAAACTTAGTTTAGCTTGATATAGTCTCAAATGCTGATGTTAATAACGGTATAGTGTTCGTACGGAACGCCTTACTACTAGGCCGAGGAAATGTGGATGTTACCTACGATTCTGGCCAGTTCCTCAAACTTATGCTATATATATGACTATATAGACCGCCATTACTAGGCAGTTGTAAAAGCAACCCGTATTGGAGAAACTGTGGCCTCGAAGTGCGATAAGTTGCATACTATGGCCAGCTAGCCTTAACGGGTCATACTAACAAGAACTGGTCGGGCCTTGGAAATGAGACGTTCAGATTGCGGGCCCGTAGCTAGGGATTGAACGATGTGGGCAGTTATAAGTAGGAAGCACTCGAGAAGTAATGCTCATATGATCATGACTGTCTATCAAAACATGCAGCTGCAGCAAGTATTAAGAAAGGCGGGTTTCTGGGCAGCCTGTGATTTTAGTAGACAAATGGCCCAGGCAGCTACATGTATACATCTTTGTTAAAAAGTTGGGATATATGTATCGATCCCTGTAATATTACAAAGAACCTACTCACATTTGTCATCTAGGAAGATGTCGATAGTTAGACTGGTTCCCGCTGATGGACCCACATGCCACGGGGGTGGAGAACCAATACCGTAGTGCAGCCGAAGGCAAGTTTGAATGCTCAAACAAAACAGGCAAAGCGAATCTCTACCAATATGGTGCTTTTGATATAGATATTTTAAATATTAAACTTATCCTTGGTGTAGCCTTTATGGTGCACCGGTGGTGACTGAACCCTCATGAATTAAGTATTTGCGTTAACACGTTGCCAAAATACCACAATAAAATTCGATTTATGCCTTCAAATATTGGGCCAATCGCGAGCTAGCCGGTGCAAGCGGCTTCTTGGCTGTTCGTGATTCCTATGTATAGCTATGCGTGAGTATCGCCTTTCCCGATTATCTAACTCCCATCCCTCGTAATCTTTACACATATTGCCCTGCTGTGACTACGGCCTCCCCTTCATAGTATACCAAGGCAACCCAATTCAGAATGTAATTACATGCCATGATATTTATTCATGTCAAGCTATCCGTATAATCCAGATCTGATTGTTCGAGTAGGACACCATCCTCTAGCTTCAATATATATGCAAATATTTTAAACAAAGGAATCATAAAAACCTAGCTCTAACGATATTGGTGTTGTCTAATATCCTCGGCGAAACCGGCATCCGTCACAGGATGTCATTGCACAGTCGCGGACGATTTCTCAAAATTAATTTCGTAAAATAAAACGTGATAGTATTCCCACTGTGTTCAAACTAAATCTTTCCCAAAAAAAAAACATTGAAAGAATCTGACACAATACGGGTTAGATTTTTTTTTTTTTTTTTTTTTTTTTTTTTTTGTAGAACAGGTTGATTTGATTCGGGCGGTATGCCATGTCTGCACCTGCAGTGTGTCCACTTCGAGCCTCTGTGTAACGTGTCCAGGTACTTAGGATACCAGTAGCTAGTATATACACCTATGAGAGCCACCTCTCGGCTGCAACGCTGGTAAATAAAATAGACTCCATTTACCGATGCATTGTTAAGCGAATATCGATGGTAAGCTACGTATGTGGAAGGAAGACCGACCTCGTATATCTGAACCAAGCCTTCGCCCGCTCGCGCTATGGCAAAGCTTCTAAGCGGACCCTGCTATATCTAGATTTAATTATATCCATGAATAGAATAATTGAAACTCAGAACAGTGGCAAGCGAATCGCCACTATGTTTATTCGGTCGCACATGCTTCCGCCTGCCCGAGTTATCATCGATCCTGCCCTTTCATGAGTTGTCAGAGGGCGGTACATATATCCAAAATAGACATTAGATCTCGTGAAACGACAAGCTAGCGGCTTAAAGAGGTCTGGATGCCTTGTCCGCCAATGTTAACGTAAATGGCACCTACAGATACAGGCAGTCGACATGTGCGTCTTGTCAATCGTTCTTTCCCGTTATCGACCTGACTAGCTATGCATACATATGTCGCGCAGCAGCTGAGAGCGACTGGTTCTCCCCGATAAATAAGTGGGTACTATCTTTCCCCGCGGGGAGGGGAAACCCAGTGCCCTGGGGTCGAATTAGATCTCAGACCATACCCATGCCATCCGTACAGATTAAAGAAAAATTCCATGAGATCCACACTTTTGCGTCAAGAGTTCAACCGGGCCCATTTCCAAACTCGGTATATCGTCCGTTACGATTAACCGTCGCAAACGATTAGAAATGGGCTAGAGCAGGCTTCGAGGGAATCTGCGACAAAGAAGGACCGTCTTCTGCAGCCAACCGGATTGTGCATTAATAATGCCAACTGATTGCTTGGGTCAAGAAAGCCTCGAGGTGATAGTGCATTCCTTCATCACATGGCGACGAGTTCGCCTATTTGTAAAACAAAATTGAAAAAAAAAAGTAGGAATTTCAGCCATGACATTTGCAGGATAGGCTGATCTTAGAAAACTCTGGGGCCTAGAGTTCATCTATGATTTTCAGTTTTACTGGTTGGCCACCGACTGTGATGGAGGGTGCCAAGAAAGGGCATTCAACCAATGTCCTTGAGTTCCTCTGTCTACATAATAACGCCGAAGCAGCGGAACATAACTCCTTTGTCATGTATACATGTAATGCGCTGGGGGCCAATATTGTTCAAGTTGGAAAAAGCCATCAGCAGGTCTACAATTCAATCACTGGCGACAGTGGAGATTGTGGGGAACGACCAATCCAACCTATTTATCTGGAGCGGCACCACCCACATCCGAATTCTGGGTCAAACATATCGTAAATGCAAGTCCTACATGTAATGGTTAGGCGATTTGCCCAGGCCGAGAGAATCCTTGCAACCAATCTCTTCGCTAGCAAATTAGAAATTCACAGGCATGCATGCTACCCAAGCTTTTTTTTTGCACATGGGAATTCCCTGTGAGTATTAGTGACTTTGAGGAAGGTGCCTCGGTACGTATGGAAGTTGAGCAGGCCAGGTGGATTTAGAGGTAGCAGACCAGGGAGAATTACCTTGAACAGTCTAGCTGGAGTTGATTATTAGGTGGTGATCATATTGAACTTTTTGAACCAGGCTTTCTTCTCTTTTTTTCTTTTCTTCCCCTTCTGCCTATGTTCCTTTCTTTCGATGTATCAATGTTAATCGGTGGTTCCTGTATCTCGGATGGGGAAAAGTTTTTCAGACATGCAGCTGGAAGGTGAACCAGTTCTAGACAGCGAAACATTAATATGATAAGGAATCCATCAAATACAATCAGCTAGAAGGAGGCTCTCGGGAGAGCTCACTTTCAGGGGAAGGAAAAAGCTTAAAGAAGGCAACTGCCAAATATCGAGAAATAGGCTCGTAAACTTTTTCCTTCTATCTGGGAAAATAAATAAAATTGGGGCTCATACAAGAAATAAACGAAAGACATTCTTAGACGGAACAAGCTGGAGGAAAGCAGCGCCAATGCGGGGTCGCACAGTCGGGTCGTCATTGACAGCTGCCCGAACAGTGCAGAAGGCTCTCACGCGAGTGGGTCCCGCACTGGTCAAGATTCTGCCAAGGGATGCGGAGCAGACGACAGGGCAACGCCATTCTAGTTGTATTTGAACCTGAGAGAAAGGATTGACGCAGTCGAAACGAGGAAACCCGTATATTTGCTTAGCTAGCTGGTATCTTTGTTCAAAGAAAGAGAGCAACTTCGCCCGATCATCGAAAAGGCCGTGCAAGCGCAGCTTAGGCCGTCCCGAGATCCCTGCCTTTTTGACATCTGAAAGCGGGACCGATTAAATGCGTGATACACCTTTTGACTCGAAATAATTCGGGGTGTGGGTTACAGGCTTGCATGGAACCCAGACACAAGTCCAGGCAAACCGCCATAAAATCTGAACCAGCCAGCGGCCGGCCGAAGTTAGGGGTTCCCGGACCACGGCCACCCACGAAAATCTATCAGGAACCTTTTTTAACGTTAACTCTCCAAAGAATTTGAATAATTTGCGTGTGCGCGCTTTCCAATCAGGTAGCCAATGGACAACCTTTTAACGGCCGTCGGGGGCTATCCTATTTCGCTGGCAGGGGAGAAGCGGTGCCTTCCCGAAGGAATATCTCATGATCCATTTGAGAGACATAGTCTGGGGAACCCAACCAGGGCATATTGCCCACCAAAGTAAAAAAGAAGAAGAAGAAGAAGCTTTGGCCCCAGCATTCCTGATTATTATTTGCTATTTGAATGTCGCATCGCATTCCCATGTCTTCTTTTTTTTTTTTTTCGAAACTACAAAAAGGGCCCTGGATCCAGTCCGATCGATAACGAAGTTACTTTTATTCCCCCTCTCTTAATTAAGATCTTAACTTGGTCTGAAAAAATCATAAAAGGGCATCCTCCGTCGCATTTGATTCCCATCGACTAGTTTCTAATCGTTTGCTTTTACTATTTCCCGTTATACCAAAAATCCCTTTGTATCACGAGGCTGGCATTTTGTCAGAAACTCTAAATTAATTTTCCATCAGACCTTGCTGGTAAGTAGGTATTACGCATTACGCATTCAGATATCTAGAAAATCCTATATTGAATACTCTTGACGTCGCTGGTTTCATACTTTAATGGCGCGTAACTACCTAATATACTTGATGGTAGAACTGCTTCTTTCCCCCCAATTTGCTTTCATGTATCTCTTTTTCAATGCATTCGGGATGAGGAATTCTAGCCATCCCACTCTACTATATACTCCTCTCCTCGACTTGGTCTCGTTCGTAAATGTAAAGGGAAAAACCAATATGGTCATTAATTGATCCTCATCCTTTTGATTTTATCTCCTCTTTGCTCTTTGGCATATCTTCCCCCCGTGTACCTGGCTTCTTTCGGTATCGCAATTGCTAATTATGACATCAGAATATCCTTCAAGAGGCCAATTGGATACCGGAACACCATATAAATATCCCAAAATGAGCGACAAGGGTGATAAGATCGAGACTATCGAGAATGCCGGTCCAGTTGGTGGCCCAGCTACTCGAGGTCAAAGATTCAAGCGACACTGTGCCCGAAGATGGTGGATTTACCTCATCGCCACTTTGCTGGTTATCCTCGCTGTCGTCCTCGGAATGTAAGTTTTTGTCCCCCCCCCTCTCTTCTCTTCGCCCGATCAATACGTTGTCTCGATAGAGGCGATCTAAGTCTTCCAATTGGCCCATACTAATGAGGGATATAGAATTTTTGGCGCCATTCCAAAGATCGCACAGGATAGCGTGAACGATTCCACCCTCCAGGTCGATGACCTCGCGATCACCAACCCTTCCAATGATAGATTCACCCTCTCCATGAACTCCACCGCCCACTCCCATGCACCTGTTAGCGCGCACTTCTCACCACAGACATTTGAGATGTACCTGCCACCAGCCGAGGGCGAGCAGATTGTTCCATTCATGACCTTGAGCGTTGGAAGGCTCGATATCAAGGACACACTGACAATTAATGTTACCGATGTTGTCACCGAAATCCTCGACAAGCCTGCATACGACCTTTTCTCCGCACAGGTCTTGGATAATGAGAAGCTCAGCCTTGGTATCAGGTCAAACCCCGAGGTCAATGTTGGAGCTATCAAATTCAAAGTTGATTACCAGAAAACTGTTGAACTCAAGGGTAAGCAAACTAGAAAATTGCAACAGATGCTGTTTTTTTCTGAGGTAGAGGTGGAAATTTTAAGAACAGGTGGCTAACAGTGTGCGTAACAGGTCTGAACGGTCTCAAGGGTATCGAGCTGTTCAATCCAGAGATTCTCGAGGAGCCTCTCGAGGATGGAACCAACATGGTCACAGACGGTGTCATTCCAAATCCCAGCTCCTTCACCCTGCAAGTTGTAAGTTCTTCTTAGTCGGACCCCCCGGAGATGTTTCACATAGCGAGCGGGTCAGAAAGAGAGAGAAAATTGCTTTAGACTAATAGAAAAATCTTATAGGGCGACTTAACTGTCGACATCTCCGTAGGACCTCAGAAGCTTGGCTGGTCCGTCGTTAAGGATCTTACTCTCTATCCCGGCGACAACCACGTCAAGATTTACAACCATATCAACCCTACGCTGATCAAGAGCCCGCTTTTCCTCTTCTCTATTGAAGAGCCAAATACAGAGATCACCTTGACCGCCAACTCGACGGTGTACAATGGTGAACACATCTCATGGTTGGAGAAGCCACTGCACGCTGCACCACCAGTCATTGCTCTGTTGAACCCACAGTAGAAGAAAAATACTTGCTGCGGTTCTTTCTTTTTTGATTATGTTGATTCTGGCCGTGAGAGTCGCTGTTTTGGGCCTAGAAAGGCCTATTGCACTCTAAATACCTAAGCCTTTTCCTATTCCTTTTTGCGTGTGTGTTACCTACAACTTCCCTTTCCTTTCCTTTCAAGCTTCATCTTCTTGCTCTCTTCAAGGTCCGATATTTAATGTGACCGTCTTGCATGATGACAATCCACTTGGTAGTCTCCGGGCATCCGTTGGTAAATATACCCAATTTTCTTTTCTTTGTTTCTTTCTTCTTCTTCTTTTATACCTCCATGTTTATGTATATTATCTCGGGAGGCCTTCGGGAAGCCGTGATGTGGACCAAAAACCGCTGCAACAAGCTAGTTAAACTACTTGAGTTGATAAGTAGAAGCTAGCTCGGGGGGCTGGTAGCATATTTCTGCTTGTGTGATAGCAGAATTCTTTTCTATTTTTCTTAACTAGTAATTAGTAACAACAATGTCTAATGCTGCATGCCCCGTTCGGTGTCATGAATAGACCAAATCAATTATCAGACCGTAAGAGACAGATGGATGCCGCCGAGATGCAATGTGATGTATGCATTATCTAGGCTCCGGAGGCTATGCAAGGTATCCATGGGATAGGTGCTGTGGTATATCGATATCGAAATATTAGAGTCGGATAATACGACAAGGGTTTTGTTCATGCTGGTGAGTGCAGAGGGTTTTGTGTTGTTTGTTGCAGAGGTCTAGAAAGTTCTTTCGAAGTTGTGTTGCCAAACAACAACAGTCTCAAAAGCAGTATCGCTGGGGCCGTTCGAATTTCTTGGTAGAACCTTCGTACTTCCACAACCACCAATATCAATCTCATCTCACCTGCTCATCTCACTCTCCCTCTCCTTCTATCTGTTAGACTCATCTATATTAGTTATAGCTAGCTCCTGCTTCTACTTCCGCTGTCAGTACGAGTGAAACTGGCCCCGAAAGCCAAGTAAAGCCCTTTCGACTGTATTATTATCTCCGGACGGCCATCCGAATCATTAAAAAGACGCCCTTGGGTGTAGCTCAACTACTAAATAGCTAGGAGCTTTCTGTTGGTATCCTTTTATTTAGTTCAAAACGACAAGCAAACCCCGCGATGACCCCTCAAAAGTGCACCCACCAAGGCTGCGGCAAGACATTCTCCGATCCCGAGGAAGAATGCTATTTTCATCCAGGCCCTCCTGTTTTCCATGAAGGCCAGAAAGGTGTGTAGCTTCTATGTTATTGCAATGCCTCTTTTCCCGGTGGGTGGGCGGTTGTGGTGGTGACGGTGACGATGATGCACGGCGGACTTGCCCCACTAACTTGGTGCGTGTGCCCCACACTTTGGTCGCGATACATAGGTTGGAAATGCTGCAAAACTCGCGTCCTTACGTTCGATGAATTCCTTACGATACCGCCTTGTGCTACGGGGAGACACTCCACCGAAAAAGTAACAACCACGGCAGCAGACTACGGATCAGCTGCTTCTGCCAGCTCCAGTAGCGGCGCGAATGTCCCTACACCCGTGATCTCGAAGGATGGGAAGGAAACATTTGGGACGGAACGTGTTCGGGCTCCCATTTCAGAGGCTAGGACGAATCCACCGCCTGCTGCGCCAAAGGAAGTGGTTCCGGAGGAAGACGAGCCAGGAGTTGTTGTTCCTACAGGAGCAAAATGTAAGAGGAATGGGTGTGAGGTTACATACATCAGTGAGGAGGAGAGCAGAAAGCCAGGATCTTGCGTGCATCACCCTGGTGTTGCGATATTTCATGAGGGCTCAAAGGGATGGTCTTGCTGCAAGAGACGGGTGCTGGAGTTCACGGAATTTTTGAAAATCGGAGGGTGTTCAGAAGGGAGCCATTGTTATGTTGGTGCGAAGAAAGAGGAGACGGGCGGGGAGGAAGTCGTTACTTGCCGGTATGTATTGATTTTCTATTTTCAGCCATGGGGGCGCTGTCAGGGATGTCTTTTTTTGAGTGCTGACTGGTGGGTTTAATATGTAGGACGGACTTCTACCAGACATATACGAACATCAATGCTTCGATATTTTTAAAGAAGACGGACAAGGACAAGTCGACGATTACATTCAAGCCTACGGAGGTCGATGTCGATCTCAGGACGACAGACAACAAGAGATACCAGGCGACTATTCCCCTTTATGCGACAATCACACCAGAGGAATCGACATATAAGGTTATGGGAACCAAAGTGGAGATGAGCCTGAGGAAGGCGGATGGGACTTCGTGGCCAGCGCTGCGGAATGATGAAGCCACAGGAGAGATAATACAGATCGGAAACGCTCCCAGGGTATGATTTTGGCAAAGGTTTTATAGCAAAAGTGAGTGAAGCAAATATGAAGTATAGGTAAAGAATGATGAGGTGAGGTGAGGTGAAATGAGGTGAAGTGATGTGAAGTGAAGTGATGCGATGTGAATTAAGTATTGATGTGAAGACTAGCGACATATCCGCAGATGCGACGGTGGAGGGGGATAGTAATAGAATCGGCGCTTTTACCATCTGCATGCAATATATATCATGCCTGCAAAACTTATAGCCACTAGGCCACTGCTCCTTCTGGCGTTATCCTCCAAAACTATACCAAACCACACCGCGAGACCAATCGAACATTGTCATCCATGTCACTTATACTTGTAGAGATTCGTATCGCAGTACAGCCTCGAGAACACCGAGTACTCTTTCTTTAGGCTTGAAGGAGAGGAGGAAAAAAACGAAACGAAACCAAAAGTTCAGGCTAAAACCCCATACTTTTGGGACAAGCGACAGCAACAGAGAGGCAGACGGCTCATAGTGGGTAATAATTTAGTAAAGGGCTACATGAGCAAAGAAATAGATTGGAGTAACTACACCAGAGACTGGACGGAGGCGAGCAAGTTTGGCCGGAAATGGACTCCAATCCATGTCCAGGAACCAGAGGCATGGCGCCAGGGGGGGGCTTGACTGCCTTGTCGTCGCTTGATGCATACGTAGCCACTACTCTTTCCGCCATATGCATACCGTACTCTTCCAGAATCATATCATATCATATTATATCATGCTGCGCTGTGCGGTTTGTAATTGCAATGGCAGTAAGCCAGCCGGCAAAGGCACTTGGTAATTTAATTCCATTGAAGCATGTGCTGCCATGGTGGTGCATGCAGGAAAGATGCCGCAAAGCCGTGGTCGGCGTGATCGGATATACATACATGTACACCACAGAAAATGAAACCGTGTATAGATTGATCGATGGCAGGTATGAATATGATGAGTAGATATATATCTCGAGTGTATACTATACTTCGAATACCTACTACCTAGGTGCCCGCCTACCCTGTAGTTCTTGCTAAATAAGGTGCCTACGGCCAAGTTTGGATGTATATATATACAAAACGAGCTCGCGACAGCGGGAAATATCGATCGTGCGCCATTTTGGAAAAGCAATAGAACGCATCGACCGCGACACATCGTCATCGATTCGAACAGGGAACCCTGAATCTGAATTCCAATTCCCCGAGGAATTTCAAAGCCCACCTTTCGATTCCGTGATAATCTTGGCCCGATTGATTGATTGATTGATTCATTTATTTGGGGGGGGGCTGCTTTAGATTAATTATAATTTAGTCTGGTTCTTGTTCCAGGGCTGGTGCAACGTTGACGCTGGGCTGAGCTGTGGACTGTGGTGGCCATCTTGAACTCGAGCTTGGCCACATAACCCACAACATCTCTCTCCTTAACAGCAACAACCACCGACTCAACTCGACTCGACTCAACTCAACTCTCACATCACCGTCATCATCATCATCACCCTGATCCTCACCCTGACCCTCACCGTCATCGTTATTCTTCTCTTCCTCTCCACCCTTATTCATTTTTCCTTTTTTTTTTGTTCTTCGTAATTCTTACTACCATCGTCTACTCTCGAATTACCCACGGGACAATCAGCTATCACCGGCTCGAGGACACACTCGGACTGCCGTACTCTGTACCATCGCTACTTATTTATCAGCATCTGCGGAAAACCCGCTCACGTTCTCGTCGGGGTTCTCAATTGCCCGAAAGATCTTAAGACCGAAGTCGGGCCGAAGTAGATCGCGCAAAACTGGGAGTCTGTCTCCCTATAATTAGTATAGGTCTTGCCTATACACACGCACACACACACAACAGCTGCAGCTGGCCCAGTCGATACATCTGCCACTACTTCATACTCCTACCCCAACTCCCTTGGTGACACTCGGCACTACAGCGACACTGTAGCCGTTGCAGTATGTTCTCACCCCTCTCCCCACCTTCCTAATCCTCTCTGAACCCGTGGTGTTCTCTTTGTCTGCTTTTCCTCCCTTTAATTTCACTTATTTGGTATTTATCTTGTCTTTGGTTGTTTTTCTCACATTCAGGTTCAAGCAGCATCCATCACAAACACCCTTCCTCGTATCGTGTCGTAGCCGCCTCATTATCGGGACCTTCCCAAATCGGTGCGAACAAGGTTTAGTTAAGGCCCAGCTGTCCAACTGGAACTCCACGCACAAACCCACAACGCGAAAGCTGCCCGTCCAACACCACTCCTTCTCCACACGAATTACATCAATCGGCCTGACCTCTCCCCCCAATTGGTCCCGGTCCCAACAGGCGACGCGCTAGTTTTTATACCTCCTTCATAGATAGAATTAATAAAAGTATCTTTTCAGTCAATCTGAAAAAAAAAAAAAACTACCGAAAATGGGTGTCGGAATGAGTACCATCATCCAATGGACGGTCATCCTGGCTGTCGTTGGTGCATACTTCTACATCAAGAAGCAGCAGACTCCTGCGCCAGTGGCTCAGAAACCCGCTGTCGCCAGAGGAAACCTTCTAGATGAGCTATCCGGCAACGAGAAGAAGAAAAAGCCCTCTAAGAACCAGAAAAAACAGCAGAAACCCGCGGCTGTGAGTACCCGGGAACTCCAGGTTCCAACTGTCACCGTGGCATCGGAGGGCAGCGACGATATTCCAGATTCACCCGCATTGGCTGAGGATAAGGGCAGCCTTCAGCGTCTCGCTGGGTTCAAGACCGGTCAGTCGAAATCCACCAAGCAGGAATCCAAACCAGAGAAGAAGAAGGCCGACAAGCAGGCTTCTAAGGCTGCTCCAGCGCAGACTTCGGATATCAAGTTGACAGCTGTCCCAATTTCTCCATCTCTCGGGGCTATCTCGTCTACTTCCTCGACTACCGGAGCAGATGGTGACATCGATGAACCAGACAGCGTTGACGAGGAAAATTTGATCGATGATATGCTGGAGAAGACCACCGGACCCAGCGTCATGCGCATCACCCAGGTCCAAGACGAGTTCACAACCGTCACACGAAAGAAGGGCAACCAATCCGAGAAGAAGGAAGGGCTTACCCCACTCCAGAAGAAGAACCAGAAGAAGAATGAAATGAAGAAGGAGCTGAAGAAGCTGGAAAGGGAGGACCAGCTAAAGCGGTTGGAATCCCACAAGAGAGAGCAGAGACTGGCCAGGGAGGCCGAAACTGCTGGCAAGCCGAAGAAGAGCCAGGCCAATGCCGCCAACGCATGGTCTGGTAGCAACACGCCTTTGGCAGGATCCAATGGTCAGACTGCCCTGACGGGCAGCTTGTTGGATACCTTTGACAGCAGCAACTCCAACTCTCGATCGGGGGTAACACCTTCGACGTCGGACCTCTCCGATGCCATTCCCCAGGAATATCTTGATGAGCACCGAGCCGCCCAGCGCGAGCTCCCCTCAGGCATTGAGAACGAGTGGGTTGAGGTTAAGCCCCGTCAGAAGAAGAAGAAGCCGGCCCCAACAGAATCGGAGACCGATAGTGACGCGAACCAGAATCTGACCGCTTCTGCTCCTTCCACCAGCCGACAGGCCCTGTCGAACGCACCGGGCAATGCACCTCAACCACCTGCTCAAAAGCCCAAGAAAGTGTTCACAGACCAAGATTTGAAGATCCCAGATATGCCTGCCGCGGAGAATACCGACGGGTGGGATGCTCATGCTTGGTAAGAGTGAGAAAGGGCGAAACCATCACATGCTCTCGCGGCATCTAACTTCCCCCCCAGCTTTTTTCTATCCCTCTACTCATCTCTCGTTTCCGAGATGATATACCAGATCAATGTCATGAGTAGTGACCTTGCCTCTCATTGATAGCCGTCTGGACCTTACATTCCAGCGGAGCTTGTATCCTCACGGGTTTAGCAGACACAAACCCATATTTAGCATATTCGAATACATTGGAAAAGACTCTGCTATGATCCACCGTGTTTCCCCTTCTTTTGTCCTCGTCTCTTTCTCGTGTTTTAAAAAGTGCCTTTCCTGCAATGCAACCGGTCTTCTCTCTCTATTTTTTAAAGCTTTCTTTTGAACGATGTTATGTTTTTCTAGTAACCTTCTCACTTCCGTCCAGCCCTCACATCATAACTTTCCAGTTCGACAAAATATCAATATAATCTCGAACCCCTCTCCTCCACCCCTTCTCCTCCTCTCCTGGCCCCCTTTTTTATATATTTATTTATTTTTGACTCGCCTTGCTATAGAGTCGCGAGCGCGAGCTGTCGCTATCAGACGTCTGTTCTGTTGTCCATCGAGCCCGATCCCCCAAATACGTTGATTCTTCGACATTCCTACAATAATCGTATGACAAAAACTCTCTTGTCCCGCTTTTAGCAATAGTTTGATTCATTGTATCATACTTGTATCCCTCATCCCTCATATCCCTCCAGGTTGCCATAGGTCTCTTTTCTCACAAATCTGGCCGATAAGCTTCGCTTGACGACCTGTTGGGTGCTAGGCTAAACTTCACTTCCTTGTATGAAATGTTATGTTTCCTCAATTTTCCCTTCCCCCTTTTATATTTTACCTAACCAGACAGTGCTCTTTGTATCCCATAAATGCTGTTGTTTAATGCCCAGGGCTTGGATTTGGTCCTGTTTAAGATACACCCCTTCCCTTCCCTTCCCTTCCCTTCTTTATCGGTACCGTTGTTGTGACGTCTCCGGAGGAAGACGAAGTGGGACGAAGTGGGGAGAAAGGGTTGGCAGCTATAGCTAAGATCTAACTTAGAGATTCGGCGGGAGAGGGGAGGTTAGGTAATAAAAACACTCTATTCCGTGAGAAGAAGAAGCTTCTGCCTTCGAGCCCAGTAGATCAATGTTCCCCGTGTCAGCATGCCCTAGCATTACATTATTACTTAGATACTTCTAAATACGATTTTGGAAATTACCTAGGTATTCTAGAGCAAAAGAAATTGTTTACAGATGCACCTCACTTCATTTTGAGGCTCCCAAAACCCCAGGCTGTGATGCACTCACTCCGAGACTAGTACCAACACATCTAACTTGGGTTGTTTTCTAAACATATGTTATGATCTTGTAACCGCAAGGTAGGTAATTTATAGAAGAAAAGTAGATCTAAAATGACAGTATCTATGGTCTTAGGGCTTCATTCATAAGACTATAAATTCATCGGCCTCGTAAACCTCAAAATACTGTAGATTCTCGTTCCTCATTGTTTCGCTCGCCGTAGTTTTACGCTCACAGTTGGTAGAGCGCTTTAGTTTATTATATAAAACCGTATTCGACTGATCTAGAAGATATATAGATCTTTGAATTCTAAAACAAACTTTGTACCTACCTTGATTTAGCCGTGCACTGGGATGTTTCTCATAGGCCTCTAGATTTTGCCCCGCGCTTTGGGAGCTCTATATTATGTCCTTCCCAAACTGCCGGAACCTCGCGTGTATTAAGTAAACGGAGCAGGTCCCCATCCGGGCCGAGGAGATGTTATACCGCACACCATAACATAGCGTAGTTGAAAGCCGGTAGAGGAGACGCAACATAGAAGTGAGCCGGATAACTTCACTACCTTTGGTTTCATAAGCGTGTGAGAGCATTGAACGAAATAAAATTAAACTATTTCAGTTTCGTAACGCTAAACGATGCTGGTCTCGTTACTAAGGAACGTGTAATCTGTGGTGCTAAACATTGTAGTGTTCATCATAAAAGCGGAAGTTGATGCTTTGCTATGTAACAGAGCAAAGGTATATGACTCATCAAGAACTGACGTGTTTCTCAGTGGGTGCCTCGTCAGGTAATAAGGTTGCCGATGATGCTTTAAATTTCTCGAAACTCTTTCTGAGATGATCCGCCATCAGCTTGACACTACTCTGAGTGTACTCAGGCTGTCCCCATTCGCCTGGCGCAACAGCATCTTCAAATAACCCGGCATATTGTGATGCAAACTCAATGAATTTTTCGTCATCGTCAAGTTCACCCGTGCGTAGGAGGGTAACTAGAGCGAGGAAAGAGTAAACTTCAGTTGATCGCCAGCAAAGATCGCCCAACCTTTGGATGTCTGTTATTTAATAATTAGGTATGTACCGTTAGCCCAAGCGCCTAAGGCTTCAAGAAGAAGTGCGTGTATAATATGCCAAAACTAGCAAACTTACAGTTGTCGGCCTTGTACATTTCTATTCCATTAAATAAGGACCCGATGAGGGCTATACAAGCGCCGGCGCCCGTTGCGCCGTAACCCACGCCCTCCGCCACCAAGCACCCCCAAATATCTATCGCGAGAGCGCCTCCAGCGGCGGGACCAAAGGCAGCAAGACATAACCCGGCAACTGCTATTACCGCACCTTTCCCAATGCACCCGCCAATATTACCGAGGTTGCGCTCTGATTCTTTCGTCGCTATGCCTCGAGCTTTCCGCGAGGCTTCGACTGATTGGGCAAGATCTGTCTTGATTTTTTTGACAGAGTTATCAAATCTAGCATCATCTAGGTCCTCTGTGGGGGTGGCGGCTGCGATTAAAATTTCTCAGCTAAGGGCTCCCTGATAGAAGAGCTGAATCGGAAGGCCACTTACAAAGGGATTGGAGTTCTTTACACGCCTCGTCCATAGCCGTTTTAACTGCTGTGTCAACTTTAACAAGGCCTCTTTTGATTTTATCTTTATCGGGATCTCCTAGACCAGCGGTGCACTGATGGTCATGTTTTTTTTTTTTAGCCACGTACATTGGAGATCTATATCCAAAAGTTTCACCGATATGACGGATATAACTTACAGCAGCACGAAATGCTGGTGCCTCTTTAGCCCCATATTTAAGCACCTGCAAAAGAATGTCCCAATTGATTGGAGCAGATGATTGATCCTGAGACACAATGGTTTCAAGCGGAAATAAACTAGCCAGTTTGTCGAAGAGAATGAGGAAGTCACTGAGGAAAACGCCAACCTGAAGCCTACATGTCCCATACATATCAGCCAAAACGAGAAGCCTTAGGCATATTGACAGCGTTCCACTTACGCTCCTAGAAACCATTTCTGTACTTTTATCCTCAAGAAACGATGGGAGTCCTCGTCCATATCCTCGAAGAAGACATTCCTAACAGTACTCCGGAGGGTGAATAGAATAAAATGGCGGTTAAAGTGTCTCTGGAGGTCCGATTCCTTAGAGAAGCATGGCATGTATCGGATGCTCTCGACCTTCTTTGACACTGCTTTTAGGGAGAGAGAGCCCTTGTCATCACATAGGCTCTTAGCCAAATCGTGGGCTGCCTTTGAGCAAGTAGCGGCCGTTTCGGAATCACTAGGAACGTTTATGGTGCGATGGGTAAAGACAATCTACACGCGTATATACGGCAATATGTAATGCCCGGGGTATTAGTATTACTGACGCTTGATAAATCGAGTGCAATAAGAGTCTAATCTCAGAAACTGAATCATAGTATCATCTCGAGATGATGGCTATGAGAGCAATATTATCGGCATTGAGAAATCGGTTAAAATGTTCAGGATGGCCGAAAATTAGAACTTTGCATGTGGTTGATGTCGAAATCATTGCAGCTCAAAAGATACAAATCAAAGGATATTATTATCTTACCTTATGAGAGCGACCTTTCTTAACTTTAACAACTGATCTCCAGCCTGATTTCTCTACGAATAGCTTATCCAGACGATCGTTGATGCCTTTAAAGTCGTCATGGGAGGTTGAGCGTGTCTCTACCACTCGCAAGCTGATCTCTAGAGGGGCTGGCCCTTCCGGCATTGTGTCTGGAATCTGGTAAGCCTTCTGGATTTTTCGGGGTTTGGCGGAAGGATTTAATCCCCCCTCACAGCGCACCACCGAATTATTTAAATTCTGTCAAGTACAGGCAGCTTTATCTGTCGTTCGCTTCCTTGCTGTTCTTTGTTGTACTGCATATGCACATACGTGAATATGTGTTTGTCCGTTAGCTTAGCGATAATATGAACCGGTACATGTTTTTGCCTATTTACTTAGCAGGGAATAGTCGGGTAGTACAAGAAGTTACCTCAGCTTCACCACCTGTAGCATTGGGGAGAACCATGCATGTTTGATTATTGAAAAGGCCGGATTATTTCCTGAACCCCAACACCTACCTTGTGACAAGTTAAGAGCAACATAGACCTCCAGCAAAACGCCTCCGATGGTTGATTTACAAATATCCTCGTGGGCTAGCAGACTTGGTTACGATAACGACGGGGCGATTCCTGGCGACCCGGTGCAGAATCTAGCGTTCGGGTTGGAAAATCGCTGGGGGGCCGCTCGTGAATATTTAAACGATTATATCGATGCGATTCAAGAGAATGAAGCCCGGTTTGTCTCTCTGGAGGATATTTGGTTAATCAATTCTCTAATCTCTGTTTAATTTGCTAACTACGGGACAGCCACCATAATAGTCCGCCCGCAACGGATGAAACCATCTTGGGTACTTTAACCCACGTCCCGGTTTGACCAATAAGTCAATATATTTACTTTCTCTTACAGTCATCACAAACAAACCGTCAAGAAACCATGATGTTGCCGCCGCGCACGATCTTCTCCAACGGGAGCTCGTATTTTGCAAGGGTATGCTTAGCACCGTTGGGGGTGTTTTTGGCGGGCCTCATCGAGGCCGGATAACCATTACAACAATATTGATATTGTATGTCCTCTCGTCTTCATGGACCGAGCTACAGCTAAAATTTTAACGCAGAGCTTGCGCTAAGTGCATGGAAATGGCTGCACCCCTTCGCGCCTGGAATCCGCGAGCTTTAAAGATTGGCTCGATCATTCTTTGGAGCCTCTTAGCCACCTCTTTCTTTATCACGGCTCTCAGCCCCCTTGGCGAATGGCATGCCCGCCGTTGTAGTAACAGCATCGACAAAATACAAGCGCTACTTCGGACGCAGGCGCTTAAAGAGAAGCACAGACACTCCCTAACGGGGACGGTGTGGACAATGACATTTCGGCTTTTATCAGTAGAAGCAAAGATATCACGTGGAAAGAGGTATCTCCGAGGCTTTTTCCGATACCATGAAGACTAGGATACCAGCATATAACGAGTCGTGCTACGAAGAAATAGGCGGATTTTGAGGTCGATACTTACATTATTCAGGGGGGGGGGGGGTGGATGAGAAGCGAGCTAGGTTGTAGGCCATCATGATCTTATCACCAGGTTGTCTTTTTTTCTGTTAGAGGAACTTAGTAGCATTAATATCGACTGCTTACACCATGATTAACAAGTACCACGAGAACCCACTGAGATTTTTCGATGACTTTGGACTGAACGGACAATAAGGTTGCGAAAGGATCACACAACTGAAAGTCTTTTGGCTGATGGAGGCAGCAGCAATACACATGCCAGATACTATAATACATAAGAAAGGAAACTACACGAGATCTCTATCCTGTGTAGAACGGTCAGCCTCCATACAATAGCATCTTTTTACTAGCCTGGGCCATAGGACCCGGCTGTGATCTTTAAGGCTATTTTCCTAATAGCGGACTAGCTGGCAACCCGGGCACCCGGCAGTATCTTGATGCCAGTGCCAGTGCCAGCCAAAGGCGGCCTCCTCTTCATTGGGCATATTTTCTTAGTATACGGCAATATCAGTCTATCTGCCTACAGGCTTTTTGGTAATTCGATAACCATAGGCTATGTAGTGGTACTTGGGATAATGGTATTAATAGGTATCCTCGTAAGAGGGCCAGAGGTCTAAATAGCTTATATACAGGCAGAGCATTAACTAAGTAATTACAGGGCCCAAAGGCGCATTACAATCTCCCCATTTTTTTTTTTTTCCAAAATTCGCTGGGGTATCGGGTATGTGTACAAATTTGTTTTTCCCTAGTGATCCCAGTTTTTCCCTAGTAGTCCCATAGTATTTTTAACTATCCTTCTCTTTTAACCTAATGTCTACCCTGGATCCTTCAACTGGTTCAATCTCCCCCACAAATACACAACCAATTTGTTCCAATTTTAACCTAGCTCTATCTACTTCACTATCCTCAATATCCAAAATCAATTTTGACATCCCTAACCTCCTTTATTCTAAATTCACTACCATACATAAAACATACATATCTTTACTATCCCTCCACTCATCATAATCTTATCCATATTTTTTATATTTAACCAAATACTAAACCTTAATTCCTTTTCTATACCCTCTCTTTTTCACAACTCACTTATCCAAAATTTAAAATACTTCATACTCCTCTTCTCCTTATTCATCAAATATCAAAAAAAACACCAACATTATCACTTTTTCATATAAATTTATTATTAAATCTAATACTAATTCCAAATAAAATATAAATATCACTAAATATATACATATATTAACCAATAAATCAAATTAAAACACATTTCCATATTCAATTTTCTTAAATATCTTAAATAACCCTACTTACTAAACAACTAATTTTTTCTTTTTAATTAATAATAATATATATCCAATTTTTAAATTTAAATAAGTTTATTTTGATTTAAAAATTTTATCTACTACTTAATAATATCTATTCCTTTGAGTAATTATTATAATTATAATAAACTAAACAATATTTGCTACATTTTGTTAATATTAAAATTAAAATTTTATTAATTTAATGAATTGTTTTTTTATTTATTAATTATTAAAAAAATTTTTAAATTTTAAACCTTTTTTTTTAAAAAGTATTATATATTTAATTATATTTAAAATTGATTTTAACTTTTTTTTATATAAGATTTCAAATAGAACATAATTTATTGTTACATTTTTTAAATTTATTATTATTTTTTCTAACTCTAACAAAAACACTATCCAACTATTCTAATTTGTATTAACATAGTACCTCAAAATGTATTTAATTTTTTGATTTAATTTTTTTATTTAATTATTTATCTATAAGTTAAACACCATTATTGTTAAAATTTTAATTTTAAATTTTGCTAATTTAAATAATTCCTTTTATAATTCATTAATAAACTTTAAGTTTTTATTAAAAATTAATATTATTAAATATTTTCAAACAGGATATCTATAAAAATAATAAATTAAAATAATTTTTTTTATTCCCTAAATTTTCTTTGTTAAAATGAATTTTATGGTTTTTAATATTTTTTTTATTATAATAAGTATTATATCAAATACTTTTCTTATTAAAAAATATTGATATTTTAATAAATTAATTATTAAGTTTAGGTTTATTATTGTCACGGCCAGCCATACTAGGTATGTCTTGGCGTGTCAAACATGAGTCCGTTTTCGCAGGCTGTTTCTCACACCGAGATGATTTTTATTATAAATATCCGGCGGGAGAAAACCATACCAGAAAAGAGACGGATTGGACTGTGTTGTGCCGACAACACAACTCCCAGAACAAACCATGCAGAAAGCGTTATGTGTGGCTTGGCGCGTTATGTGCACATAACGCCCTCCGGGGCACATAACGCCCAAGTCTATAGACGATTCACATTTGTATGGACGACGCTCATGTATATAAGGACCTTTGAACGATGGCAGTCTCAGGATTCTTTCTTAGACTCCATCGGTCAACTTATCAATACTCAATACACTCTGTTTACTACCTTTACCCATTGAACCTAGTATCCCCTTACTAGGAGTTACACTATTTGATATCTCTATATTCAACCCAGCTTACCTTGAGAGAATAATCTGAATACTTTAGATTGAGAATACGATTAGCCAAAGAACGCTAGGCTGTTTTAGGAATTTCCTATTTGGGAAATACCCGGGACAGGTGTAACACTTTGACCGATCCGACTCTCAACGGTAAGGCGAGAATCGTATGTCAAGCAATAGCAGTGACGCCGAATATCACGACTTCCACGGCACTACTTACGGAATAGGAGACAATCTCTTTGATAGAGTAATACGTCTACCAGTTGCAACTCAAGATCAACAGACGCAGACAGAAGAATCATCTGCAGAACAGGTTGAATTACCCCCTCTAGAGCTAACCACTGACAGTGAAGATTTAGAATTAGTACGAATCAGTGTTCCGTCCGGACAATATAGAGACACTGAATACATCAGCGTTACGACTAGGATACAGCCGACGCTAGATCATTTTCGAAGACACGAACGACTACTTAGCACAGCATCAGACTTACTCAACGCAATGGCCAGCGTAGGAGGACCCTCAAGTGGACAGATTCCACCAACTGTGGAAGATCTCATGACGAGAATAGCCACTTTGGAAGTAGAATACAAGCAAGCTGTCGCAGACAAGGAAGAAGCGCTCTTACAGAAACAATTGGAATATGAAACCCTCAAAACGGATTACGACAAGGAAAAAGTCAGAACCGGTACTAACAAGGCACCTAAAATCGGAGACCCAATAAAGTACTCTGGCAAACCCGAGAAAATTGATCACTTTCTCCACCAACTCTCAACCCATTTTGAAGTACAGGGTGACAGATTTCCAAATGACAGACTCAAGGTCATCTTTGCAGGAATGTACTTGGAAGACCCGATCCTCCAAGCATTCATCAACTACAATAATCATTATGTCAAGAATGGAACCGCCTCTGACGCCCACATCCTCAAGATCATGACGAATTTCGAGGAATTCGTCACGTTCCTTAAACAACAATGCGGAGAAGACGATAAGGTTAACAAGGCCCGTAGGGACCTTGAAGGACTCAAACAGACTAACTCAGCTCGTGGATACTTCCACAAGTTCAACCAAATCGCCCTTCTCACCGAATGGGACGAATCCAACATCACCTACCGAGCCCGAGAAGGATTGAAACCAGAGCTGAAGGTTCAAGTCCTTCTCAGAGAACAACAACTCGGAAAACCCCTCGAACGCATGGAAATGCAGAAGATGGTCATCGAAATCGACGACATCTACTGGCGAAATAAGCACGGTCAGGGAAAGAAGAATTTCCACGACCATGGTCCTAAGAAGGACAAGAACAAGGGGAAGGCACCCCAGAACCAGAATAATAAAGGAAATGGGAACTGGCGTAAGAATAAGGATGGAAGTTTTACTCCAAATAAAACTTTTGGCCCAGCCCCCATGGATCTCAACACAACTCGACACAATTACCCGCACAACAAGGAGCCCAAGGGACCAAAATCTAACAGCCCTATTTGCTACAATTGCAACAAATCTGGGCATATTGCTAGAAATTGCGACGAGCCACGACAAAATAACACATTTCAACAACGCAGAAATGTCAGATTCGCGAACACCAACTCTCCACCACCACCTACTACGAAGAAAGTTCAAATGACACACCAGTCTACTCCTCAGGAGATCGAACAACTTCAGCAGCGAATTCTTGAGCAAGCCTCAAACTGCTCAACCACCTCCGATCAACCTATGAACACCCCCGAGTCTACCACCCAAGAAGAAGAAACTGGACTTGAAGTTGCCCCAGTCACCCATGATCCAACTCCTCAAGAATATCATTGGCTTTGGAACAATCCGACGCCTGGAGTTCATTTGAACTACGAGAGGCGCCCTAACGGAGAACTCTTCCAGGAGTACATGTCTGAAGGGATTCACTATACCCGCCTAGTTCATATTGACCCCATACCACGAAATCCTAAGGTTCATCTACGATCCACTAATGTAGTAGAGGACCCCCTCACCAAAATGGATTTATCACTCGCTTACGACCAAATCTCCCACAGATGGGAAGATCTTCCTATGGAACACTCAAGTGATGAAGAGGAAGCCTACAAAGAAGTTCCCTCTAGCCCTTCAACTACGTCCTACAGGAGCTGGGATGACGACGAAGCCTTTGCCCCTGAGACCTACGTTGACGACATAATCCCTATGGAACTCGAAGAAGGACAAGTCCGATGTATGGATTGTCAGAAAGGAACCCACAACTGGCGCGAAAGTTACAACCGTACAACTCAAAGTCGATCGGACCGCAGATGTCTAGACTGCTACACTACTTTCACTGCTGGATGTGCCGGATACAGATATGCTGAAAACCGGAAATGGCCCTCCTCTAAGAAATACCAAGATGCCCTCTTCTATGCTAATAGCGACCTTTATGGAGTCGACTTTGCAGAAGATTGGGAAACCTACCATAAAGGAATCGAAGACGTCGATTCCCCTCCTACCTACGAACAAACCGATGAGATTGGATGCATTGCTTCGGAATATTGGGAAGTTGCTCCCGATTGCCACCTGTGCGAGACCCGACCCTCAGATGTGAGACTCTACGACCACGCTCTCTATCTTTGCGATCTCTGCCACGATGGATGGAGCTTATACACTGGATATTTCAACTTCGTCCAACTTACCCCCTACGATCCCAATACCCCTTTTAATTGCAGGAAATGCCCCTGTCAATATCCCTTTCGAACCATCATTCAACTCTTAACTCACCAAGATACTTGCATCACTCAATTCGACACCGACTACGAGGAAGAAACCACAGAATACCACAGAAAGGACAAACACTATTGTACAGCCGGTACCAAACATATCACCAAGCACGGCTTGATCAAGAAGGAGAATCGCCGATGCCGACTCTGCAGAAAACCAGCTGTCTACTCGTTTTATGGAGGATACGACCTCTGTATCAACCACACCCGAAAATATGTCACCTTCACTGGAAATCCTCATGTCCTAGAAATCAAACCAAATGCTCGAAACGTAGGATGGCGATGCATGTACTGCCGAGACCTCACCTTTGACACCTGGCTTGACTTCAGACATCATTTCCAGGAAGATCACCCCAACCACGGACAGGATGACCCTGCCTCACCTTACTACCGACTTAAAATCACCGATCTTAAACGAGGTCACCTTGAACCAAGACCCAACAGATTCCTCCACATCAACAAGATTGAATTTGCCGACGTCTATGGAAGAATGAACATGGAAGGAAAAAACTAAGAAAACTTCAGGACTCGATGCCGCCTGAAGGGTCCAAGTTACGCATCGTTAAAAATGGACCATCCAAACAACTTTCCTTACAGTCAACCAAAAATCATTTCTTTCTACCAGTCAACATTAACGGAAACTCCAGCACGTCTTTATTAGACTGTGGAGCAGAAGATTCATTCATTCACCCCGAAGTTGTCAAACAACTTAAACTACCTTACATTCAGAAACTTCAGAAAACACATGTTACCGCCTTCGATAATAGCCCTCTTGGAACAATCACTCACGAAACCACTTTCACACTTCTTATAAATGGACACTTGGAAACAATCACGATGGATATCCTAGAGACCCCCCACGAATTGGTTCTCGGATTCCCTTGGTTGGAAGAACATAACCCAAGTATTAACTGGAAAACTCGACACCTTGAATTCTCGAGATGCGATTGTAGAAAGATCTATTCCAAGATCCGACCGGACAATCGACCCCCAAAAGAAGCTCATCACCGACTCACCCAACATATGTCACAAAAAGAAGTTAACAACCGTCTCCGAAACAAACCTCATTCCATAAGACATGTTTTTCTCAAAATACGAGAAATTAACAAAGAAAAGAAGGAGATTCCAGATTGGATTCTCGAAGATAATAAATTGGTCTTTCAGCCCCCAGACGAAAGGGACCCCCTACCGAAAATCAATCAATTCACACATCATATCCCTCTAAAGGAAGGAACCCAACCAAAATCTCTACCTATATACGCATGTACAGAAGAAGAAACTGCGGCTCTACGCGAATACATTGACGAAAACCTTCGCAATGGATTCATACGACCTTCTAACTCACCCGCAGGACACCCTATACTATTCGTACCAAAACCTAATGGAAAACTGCGAATATGTATCGATTACAGAAGCTTGAACGACATTACGATCAAAGACACTGGACCCCTACCACTGATAAGCGAGTCTTTCGATCGCTTAACAGGAGCAAATTACTTCACCAAATTGGATATTATCAATGCCTACTACAATATCAGGATAAATCCAGGAGAAGAATGGAAAACGGCTTTTCGATGCCGCTACGGTCTATTTGAATACTTGGTTATGCCATTTGGGCTAACCAATGCACCAGCTTCTTTCCAAGCTTTTATGAACCATGTGCTTCGAGAGCACATAGATGTCATTTGTGTTGTCTACCTAGATGACATTTTGATTTTCAGCAAGACGCTGGGAAAACACAAGGAAAACGTCAACGCAGTGTTGAAATCCCTCCGGGACTACGACCTACGTGTGGCGCTAGACAAGTCAGAATTTGCTGTTACTGAATGCGAATTCTTAGGAGCCATAGTCACCTCGAATGGAATTAAGATGGACCCAAAGAAGGTTCAAGCCATTCAAGATTGGCCTCTCCCTGAGAATGTCAAAGAAGTGCAGTCATTTCTTGGACTTTGCAATTATTATCGACGATTTATTCGGAAATACAGCTTCATGTCAGCAGCGCTTTCCGAACTCACCAAGAAACAACTGAAGTTTGAAATGACGCCCGAAAGAGTTCAAGCCTTTGAAACTCTGAAAAAATCATTTACCTCCGCCCCCATTCTCAAACTTTACGATCCGAAATTACCTATCAAGATTGAAACCGACGCCTCTACAGCAGCGCTAGGAGCCTGCTTACTCCAACTCCATAAGGACAAACAATGGTACCCCATTGCCTACATCTCTCACAAATTCGATGCTACGCAACTGCGATACGCTATTCATGACAAGGAATTGATGGCTATTGTAGAAGCATGTCGAAAATGGCGCGTTTACCTCCAAAGCAAAGAACCTTTCACAGTTCTATCCGATCACAAGAACCTCACTTACTTCCTAACCACGAAGGAACTTAGCAGACGGCAAGTTCGATGGTGGGAACTCCTCAGCGAATATAGCATGAAGATAATACACTTTAAAGGAAAAGAGAATGCTCTCGCAGATGCGATAAGCAGGAGACCAGACCTTGTCAAAGGCGTTGAACCTGACAAAGGAGCAATTCTCAAATATGGCGATACTAAGGACCAGATTCTCATCAATAAATCCCTGAATCTGACAGAACACAATATCGAAGATGATCTTCGACAGAAAGTCCTCAAAGCCTATGAACAAGACCCTGTTGCACAACGGATCTTGAAGAAAGAAGATACACCCCCTCACTTTGAATTAGTCGACGGAATTATTATGTTTCGAGACTCGTTCTACATCCCAACTAAGAAACTTCAAGAAGAAATCATCTCTTTACACCACGATCACCCAGCTCATGGTCATCTTGGAATTGACCGTACTCAGGAACTTATCACAAAGACTTATTTCTGGCCTCAGATGAGAAAGCAGATCGAAGAATACATCAAAACTTGCGATCTTTGCTGCAGAAACAAGCCTAACCGACACAAACCTTACGGAACCCTTCAACCACACGACGTACCAAGTGCACCCTTCGAAGTTATTACTTACGACTTTGTACAAGGAATGCCTCCAGCACGAGACCCCCTCACCAACAAGCTGTACGACGAAATATTGGTTATCACGGACAAGTTGACAAAAGTTGCTATTTTTGTCCCATGGGATAGCCAATGGGGAGCCAAAGAATTACAACAAGTCTACCACAACCATGTTTTCTCTAAATATGGAATCCAACGAAAACACATTTCTGATCGCGACCCTCTTTTTACGAGCAAATATTGGCAGTCAATTATGAACCAAACTGGTACTAAATTGAACATTGCAACCAAAGGTCACGCTCAAACGGACGGAGCCTCCGAGAGACTCATCCAAACCCTTGAAATCTACCTTCGAAACTTCCTCAACTACGCTCAAAATAATTGGATACCCCTTCTACCCATGGCAGAATTCACCTACAACACTTCTCAACATTCAACTACTAAGTACACCCCGTACGAAGTACTGAGAGGATGGACGCCTAAGGCTATTCTTCCCCCTCTCACGCCGAAAGAAGTTGTCCCCGAAGCTGAAGAACATATGAAATCAATGAAGAATGCTCATAATATTCTCGTAAAAGACCTTCAGTTCTCACAAGAAAGAATGAGCCATTACTACGACAAACGACGGGAGGAAGCCCCAGATTTTAAAGAAGGAGATAAAGCATATCTGCTTGCACGAAACTTGAAAACCAAGCGACCTAATAAAAAACTTGATTTTCAGAAATTTGGCCCATACGTAATCAAGAAGAAACTTGGAAAGCACCATTTTGAACTTGACATACCTGGACCAACACGGATACACAAGACATTTCATGTCTCAGTCTTAGAAAGAGCCCCTCCAGGACTCAGAGAAGACCCGAACGAGATTGAAATCGAATACGACGACTACGCGGAATACGAAGTTGAAAGAATCCTTGACGGACCTAACGGCGACAACGAATACCTTATTCGTTGGGCTGCTCCCTACGGACCAGAAGACGATTCTTGGCAACCAGAAGAAAATATTTCGCCACAAACTATACAGGATTACCTTAGGAACAGGGACCCACCCCATCAACCTGATGCCCCTGCACCTAAACGAGGACGAGGAAGACCTAAGAAAAATAGAGATTAGCATACTTTGTAGATTTTCGACCTACAAGGATATGGCCTCTCTACCCAACCAGTTCCTACACTTACGAATTTTCTTTACAAACATCCACCTCCACAGACACACGGTCTGAACAGACACCTACGGTGTTGATCGTCCAACCACTCTTCGACCCTCTCCAGATACCTTATTTCCTCAACCAGCAGAACCCTGTACTCTGGCCGCGCTAACGAGCGACTGCGCAGAAGCTGTATCGATAGAGCGATACCACGAATTATTGGAGTCAACGACTCAGCGCGAATCATAGCAAGATAACAAGGCATGATTTGATTTGAAAATGAGAAGTTACGAATACATGACAGGAAACCAGCCAAAGTTTCAGATAGTACTCTGAAGGAAATCCTCCATGGAAAACGCGAGATAACTCTCATCCCACCCAGCAGAAAAATCCACCGCATCCGCTGGGATGTCGCAGAAGAAGTCAAGCACCTCATCAGGCGCTGACGAACCTTCACCAGCCCCTTCTTCAACGATCGGATCATCTCCGAATATCATATCATTTTCTATGACTCTCTGTTCTTCATGAAGAAGAGATTCTCGATACTTCCGCGCGATTACTGAAGCCTCAGTGGATTGACGTTTTAATTCAGCCGCAACAGTGTTGAACTCAGCCAGAAGCTCTGTGAGCTTTGTCTGACCTTCGATGACTTTTTGATGTGCTATTTCATACCGAGCAGAAGTTTCTTCCAATTCTTTGAACTTCTTGTCTCGAATTTCCGCAATACGATCCACTAAAGATTTTGGATTAGAAACACCCCACAAAGCGGAGAAAAACAAAAATCACTTACAAGGAATTGCATTGCATTTTCCTACTCTGCCCTGTCTATGACAGACTTCGCACTTGATGCTCTTTTCCAACATGACGCAAATATGACCGTTCGCGACGCAGTGTGAACACGGAACTGCAGCCTCTAAACCTTCTGACTTGAACCGCTCAAGAAAGATGGCCCTTCTTCGTTTTGCTTGGACGCGATTCTCTGATCTTTTTTTAGGTTTTTGAATGGCGCTCCGTTGCATGATCAGAATGAAAGATTTGATATTATTTTGTATGTATGAAAGAATATTTTGTGGTTTAAGTTTTGAAATTTAGTTATGGTGCGAATTGCAGTTATTTATGTTTGATTTTGATTACATAATCATGTAACGTGATCATGAAGGCTAAGCCTTCGGACACGAGAATTCTTGTACACAAATTTCTCCCAGACGGTTTTCCCGTACGGTAGAATTTTGTAGACGAATTTTGTACAAAGGCCCTTTACCCAGTTTTGTTGCATCTCCTATGTGCGAGAAGATCCCGCATGGGAATTTCCCTTTTGGGAGTTTCCCTTGAAGGAGGAGATAGTGTCACGGCCAGCCATACTAGGTATGTCTTGGCGTGTCAAACATGAGTCCGTTTTCGCAGGCTGTTTCTCACACCGAGATGATTTTTATTATAAATATCCGGCGGGAGAAAACCATACCAGAAAAGAGACGGATTGGACTGTGTTGTGCCGACAACACAACTCCCAGAACAAACCATGCAGAAAGCGTTATGTGTGGCTTGGCGCGTTATGTGCACATAACGCCCTCCGGGGCACATAACGCCCAAGTCTATAGACGATTCACATTTGTATGGACGACGCTCATGTATATAAGGACCTTTGAACGATGGCAGTCTCAGGATTCTTTCTTAGACTCCATCGGTCAACTTATCAATACTCAATACACTCTGTTTACTACCTTTACCCATTGAACCTAGTATCCCCTTACTAGGAGTTACACTATTTGATATCTCTATATTCAACCCAGCTTACCTTGAGAGAATAATCTGAATACTTTAGATTGAGAATACGATTAGCCAAAGAACGCTAGGCTGTTTTAGGAATTTCCTATTTGGGAAATACCCGGGACAGGTGTAACAATTATTAAATTTGGGATTATTGGTATTAGTATTATATTTAATAATCTATATTGATAATATTATTTGGTGGTGTTTTATATATATGGAAGATAATGGTCGACATATTTTTTAATATTTTTGGTTATATATGGTTAATAATATGATTCTGCTAATTAAAAATATGTTTTTTAAAATTTATGATGTGTTTGGGTATTATGTGTTATCTTTAAAACTTTGTGTTGTAGTTTTTTTATTGGTAAATATAATTTTAGTGATTTTTTTATTGTATTGTTAAAGAATAATAGTCTGTTTTTTAATATATATGCTGATGTCTGGTACAATTGGAATTTTTTGTTGTTGGGCTTTTGTTTTTCTAATTTTTTCAATATATCACCGTCCTTTTTCTAATACTTTTTTTTTATTTTTTTTTCAAATTTTTTTGAAAACTCTATTGTTATTGTAGTGAAATACAGATTTTGGGACTTTGCTAATTTCTCCTTTTTATAAGCAAAGTATATTTTTTCTATGTTATCCACAACCTTCTTTACCTTTGCTATTTCCTCCTTTTCCCAATTTAATTACCATTATCGTATTTCTTCCTTGAACAACTCTTTAACCTTAATTTTCAACTTATTAAAAATATTTAATACTTCTATTTTACATCTTTATCAATAACACACTACAATTCTATTCCAAAATTACAATAAAAAGACTACCTATTTCTAATATAATATATTAACCTTTTTTGGTATAACTATTCTAACCTTTTTTAATTTTAATAAATTCCAAATAATAAAATAATTAGTATATATAACCAAATACAATATTTATTTTACATACAACTAAAATTATTTAAAACTTTATACCAATCCAAAAAATTCTAAATCTATCAAAAAATATTTTATTTTTACTATTATTAACTTTTTTAAAAGAAATACTAACAATACTAAATTTTCTTTATTTATTAAATATATTTTCAAAAAAATTTAAATTTCCTTATCTATATCTTATCCAAATTTTTAAAATTTCAAATTTACAATCTTATCCATAAAAAAATTTGTTTTATATACCTTCACCTAATATACCACTACTCCTCATCCCCATACCTAACTACTATTTATAAAAACATATAAAATCTTATCTTACTAAAAATACACTAACAAAACTAATAATACAAATTATATATCCTTAAAAATAATTTTTTATTTATTATTTAAATTAATCTTTATTCAATTAATATATATTTTTTTTATTAAACCTTTTACCAATAAATCTTTTAACAATTTAATTTTAATTATCTACAACAACACTATTTTTTATATAAAAAACAAAATCAAGTATAAATACCAATTAACCATATCAATAAATAATTCCAAATCTACTAAATTTTTAAATTTTATAAAATTTTTTATTACCATCATCCATTATTTTAAAATTAATATTCTAAATCAATTAATAATTTTATTTAATAATTTTATTAAATAAAAATTTAAATAATACTTATTAATTTTTAATATAATTTCTATATTTTATAAAATTTAAAAAACTTTATTTAACTTTTCAATAAAATTTCTAAAAATTTTAATATATATTACTAAATCATCAACATATACTAATACAAATTTCCCAAATTTCTCAAATAAATAATTTATTAATTTTTATTAATATTAAATTAATTTTTTATATTTTATAAATATAACAATAAACATTTTATATTTGTAATATATTATTATTATAATTTAATAACAATAGCTTTTTTTAACCATTCTTTAATAATATACCATTATAATATCTCCTATAATTAACCAATATTTTTTAATTAATTTATTTATTATTTTATCTTGCAATAAAATTAAATATATATTATTTAAAACTAAATTATTTAACAATCTCATATTTATTATAAGATATATTTTAATATTTTTATACACCATAAATACTTATAAATTATATAACAATTTTAATACAAATATTAACTAAATTTTTTTATTTTTAATAAAAAAATTAAAAATTATATTAACTATATTTTTACTTTTTTAAAATAATTAAATTAAAAATTTGGATTTCAATTTTTTTTTATCTTTTTAATAAACCAAAATTTTTAACTAATTATTTTCTTTTTTATACACCATACCTAAAAAAATATTAAAAAATTTAGTATATTTTTTAACTAAAAATTTTAAAACTTCAATTTTTAAATTTATTATATCATCCATCATATTAATATTAATTTTTTTATAAAATAATATTAATATATCTGAAATAGTTATATTTTCAAAAAATAGGTAAAAATATATTAGTACATATATTTATTTTAATTATTTTGATATTTGATATTTTTTATTTTTTTCTAAAAAAAATCTTTCAAAATTTCTTTGGATTATCAATTTAGCTTTTAAAAATATATAAATATTTATTTATAAAATTTGGAAAGTTAGTTCCTCCATCAATTCAGTAATCTTAATATTAATGATTTTTACAATAAGAATATCTTTCTTCTTTCTCTTTTTTGAAAAATCTTTGCTAGTATCTTCTTTCTTTAAAAACCAGCCACTAAATCATTCTTCATATTCTTGGGACACTTCGGCCCAGAAACCATATTTCACCCCATCAAATAAACTAATTACTCCCAATATGCAATTCCTTGGTAGTTTGATTTTATTATCAGTAATATTTGCAACTACAAACTTTGTTTGGTTGTAGGACATGACTTCATTCAGAACTGCTATTCCCAAATCATTGTTTTTAATATAGTTCAACTTAAATTAATAGTTTTGATATTAATCTATTTTATTAAACCTGATCTTAACTAAATGTTGACAATTTGATGATAAAATAATTAATTTCACAATTCTTATTAACATTTTCTTAACCAAATGTTTTTTTTTTATAATCACCAACACCCTAATTATTTTATAAAAATTCATTATAACTGCTTACTAGATTAACTATAAAATAATATTTTCCTATATAAATATATCTTACTTTATTAATAATTTATATTATAAATATTTTATTATTAGATATTTTTTAATAAATCATATCTAATTACTTTTTTTAATTTTTTAAAAAATCAAAAATTTTACCCATTTTTTAAATT
Source organism: Orbilia blumenaviensis (assembly GCA_036872755.1). Taxonomy (NCBI): domain Eukaryota; kingdom Fungi; phylum Ascomycota; class Orbiliomycetes; order Orbiliales; family Orbiliaceae; genus Orbilia; species Orbilia blumenaviensis. The sequence goes on from JAVHNS010000013.1 coordinate 1,444,327, forward strand.
ATTTATTACCACCGCCAAATTCTTCAACTGTTATATTATTATCATACAACTTTATAACCATAAATATAATTTCTTTAACTATTTTTTTAAAAAATATTTTATTTACCAAAAAATTTCTAAAATTGGTATTTGCATAATTAATATATTATTTTTTTTTTAATTTAAAAACTATCTTAATTTTTATATATTAATTATTATTAATTATATTTAAAATTATTATTAATAAAATTAATAGAATTAATTTAAATATCTATAATTTAATTATGTTTTGATAATCATTAATTATTATTATTTAATATTTTTTTTAAATTATATATTAATATAATTTATTTTTCAATTTAAAAATTTTATTATAAATTTAATAATTAATATTTTTTTTAAATAATTTTAAAATATTAATTTAAATAATTAATTATTTTAGATTTTTTAAATAAATCTCTTTCTTCATCATAAAATAAAAATTAATTTTTAATATTTTTAATATTATACTATTTTTTTACACTAATAATACTATTATTTTTAATTTTAATAATTTTAATATAACTTTTTTTTAATTTTAATATAACACTAAATCTAAAATTAAGTTTATATCTAATTAATTACAATCTTCATCTTTATAATCATCATCTTCACTACTTAACTTTATCATAAATTATTTAAAAAATTTTATTTAATAATTTTTTTTAATAGCTCATCTATAATATCCTTAATTTTTATTATTATCTAAATCATCTTCAAAAACTTCACCATAAAAAACATTTATTATTTTCCAAAATTTTTCATTCACATTAACTACTTACTATTATACTTCTTCAACCACTACATAAACATTTTCAATTTTTTAATATATATTATATAAATTTTTTAAATCCTATTCAATATAATAAACAATTTTTTTCTTTTTTAAACAATTTTTTACCCAATAATCAAAATTATTATAATTAAAACACTTTAATTTAACCAATTATTTATTTTTTTTCTTTTAATTAATTTTACAAATAACTTTTAAATAAATATTTTTTTTATCAACTTTTTTTTTTTTAATTTCATTTATTTGTTTTTAATACTATTTTTTAATTATAATTTTTTTTTATTAATAATTAACTACAAAATTGCTACAACCTTTTTAATTTTAATTTTTACCACCACCAATCCAAATTAATTTTTTGTTATTATTTTTTTTAATATTCATATTTTTAAATAATATTTTTTTTTTTTTATATTCATATTATTTTTATATTATTATTTATTATTATATTAATGTTATTTAATACAATTCCAAATTTTTCTTTTTTTAAACTGAAATATAAATATATTTTATAATTAATTTAAAATTTTACACTCTATTCTCAAATTTTTTATAAATTACATCCACCTATACACAAAAATTATTTTTTCTGCATATTATTAACTTTTACAATTTATTATCAAAATAATTTAGTAAATTTTTTTTATCCCATTCAAATATATATACAATCATTTTTATTAATAATCCTTTATCTACATTAATAAAATTTTTAATAAAATAAATTATTTAATTTTATATATTAATAAAAAAATCTTTTTTTTTATTTAATAACAAAATATTTTTTTAATTTTAAATAATTTTATTATTTAAATATAAAAATAAAATTATTCTTATTTTATACTTATTTAATTAATGTAATAACATTTTTTTAATTTAAATTATAAAATAATAAATAATATTTAAATTAAATCATTTTTTTAATTTAAATATCATTTATTTAATTATTTATTTAGATTAAAATAATTTAATATTAAATATGTTAACTTTGTTATTTACCATCATAATTACCAACAACTTCTTTATTATATTTTCATTATTTACAGCTTTTTTTTCATTCAATTAATTTTTTCTTTTTTAAATTATTATATATTTTTTAAAATCAAAAGTTCTTATATTATTATTTACTTCATTTTCACCATTTTTGTTTATAAAATAATCAAATTTTTTTTTTCTAACTTCTTCCAAGTAATCATCTACTGATTTAATATTTGTCTCCACCACTTTAGCAAACTCTCTTTCCAATTCTCTATTTACTTCCTTTTTTATCATATTCAATACATTTTTAACATTTTTTAAAATCTATTTACTAATTCTAAATCTTAAACTAACAACTAAATACAAACATAATTGACCAACAATGTACTATACAAGACATCCACATCCAACCAGATTAAAACCATAACCTGTTCTTACAGAGCTTAATCCGCATCTCCATCCTAAATTACATAAAGATGGAATATATAAACATAGAAATTAGAACTGCGACTGCAATTATATTAACTACTAAGATAACTATTACTACGGCTACTACTAAAACTACTAGAACTACTCCACCAATTTTGGCACCTATTCTTCAATCTCCCCTCTCAACCATACAAGCAAATCTACTATCTTTTATATTGTTGCTAATTTATTGGATTTAATGCCAAATAAGCTCATTATATCATATAAACCCATTATTCCAAATGAACCCATTCCCTCCGACATATACCATTCCATTAATGGTATGTAACTATCCAACTAAAAATTTCTTTGGTTAAAACAATTTTACCATTTTTACAATTTAGAACTAAAATATTCCAGAAATTTCCTTTGTGGTTCCATTTGTAAACTTACATTGGTATAGCTCAGATTACTAATATAACTCAGATTATAGCTCAACTTGTTCTCAACTGGTAAATCTTTAACTTGGGTTATTGCTTGCACTTCTTTAATTTTTTATGCTCATAAATACGTTGACTCAATCATCTAATTTATTGTGATGTTAATTATTTATAAATATTTTTTTGCTTTTTTTTTATTTTTAAAAAAATTTGGAGTTGGGAATTTATATATTTCTGGAGTATTTATGATGTGAGTATATGAAGTGTTATACGTTATTGGACTTTCCATTAAATTCACTATTATTGGGGTAGTTGTTTTGTAAGTTTTGTATTTGGATTTTTTTTTAATTGTTATATGTGGTTTTAAACTGTCTGATTATAGTTTTAGTTTTTCAAAATATAACTATCTATTATTTTTTGAATTGAATTGATTTTTTAAACTAATTTGTGGATATATAAATACTCCTTCAAAGTTGTTATTATCTTACCAGACATTGGTTACCATTTTTAATAATTTTTTGGTGATATTTTCTAATTTTTTAGTTAAATTTCAGATTTTTTTTATTTTTGCAAAATATTTTAAAAATAAAGACAAATTTTTTTGTGGTACTACCACCATTTACTTAATAATGTTATAATTCAATAATTTAGGTTTTTTTTTTTTTTCATTATTGTCATATGTTTTTTACTCCACTTTAACTTGAGTTTTAATTTTAAATTATTGTTTTTTTGTTAAAATTTTAATTTCTAATTTAGCTTTAACCAAATCTTTTACTAGTTGTTTGTTATGAATTTTTTGGAATTTTTCTAGTAGATTTTTTATAATTTTAGTTAATTTAGTTTTTTGTTTTTTTATTTTTTTTTACATTACTAATTTTTGTTTGTTTTTTATAGTAAATGTTGATTTGATATTTTTTTTTATGGCTACAGGAATTAATGTTAGTTGTTTAATTTAGATTATTGTTAATTATATTAATTTTATTAATTTTAATATAAAAATTTCAATATTTTTAATAAATATTATTTTTAGTTTTTTAATTTTTTCCTTTTTTGTTCGCACTAAATTTTTTTTCTTCTTAGTATTTTTTTCAATTTTTTTTATTTCAATACTATTTAGTTGATATTAATCATTTTTGTTTGGATAGATTTTTATTTTTTTATATTTTGTTTTTAAATTTGATTTTTAAAATTCTTATAAAAAAATTATAATGGTATTTATTATTTTTGGAATTATTTTAAATAATGAAAATATTTTTTTAATTAATTTTGTATATATTTAAATTAATAATTTTTTTAATATTAATTTAATATTAATATATAATTTTACTTTATTACAAATAATAAATATTAAATTTGGAAATACAAAAGCCAACTTTTTAAATTGTTTATTAGCATTCACATTTTCTAGAATTAACCAGGTAGTAATTTGAATTGCTGCATATTTATGGTTCAAAAACCATGCTATATTGACTTTAAATTTCTTAATCCCTTATTTTGACTTATATAATTAGAAATTATTGTGATTATTATCAGTTTAAACATTTTAGATGTTTTAAACATTATCATCTTATACCTTCGTCTTCTTTATAATTACTGGCAAATTGGGTGCCACTTGCACTTGTTAAACTAGCATTTAAAATATTGATATCTAAGGTAAAACCAATAATATTCTCTCTTTAATTTCTTCTTTCATAAACATCAAAAAAATTTTGTCTTTTTTTTTTTTTTTAACACCCATTATCTCAGGACCTAATAGTTACATGATTTTGAAGATTTGATAAGTAGTACAACTATATTGCCAAAATAACTAACTATTTAAATAAAAAAAATACATACAAACTAAATTACTATAATTAACTAATTAAATACTAAATGTGTGCAAGTACATACAAGACTAAATAAGACAAATAAAATTAAATTAAATAAGATTGAACTAGGTAAATGTGTGCAGTAAGTACATACACAACACATATAATTTTCTTACTAAATTAGGAATTCTTTCTCCCAAACTAATTAAACTATTATTTTGATTAAAAATAAATATACTTATTTATCTTAATAATATAATTTATTAATAAATTTACTAAATTGTTTTTGGAAGTTTTAATATAGATATTAAAAATATAAAAATTTAAGAAATCGCAATCTAATTAGTTGTATATAGGTGGTGCGGAATAAAATTTCTTAGGATAAGAAAACTTTTTATTTCGTAAGTATACCGAAATCCGGAAAACTTTTCCCAAATTTGACTATCCCAATTAAGTAATTTTCACTAATCAAACAATTACTCTACTCTTAATAATACACCAGAAGTTCAACTCTTTTGCAATTTCCCAAAATCAGCTCAAAAATCTTGCTAATAAAATTAAACTCTTTCAATACTACCAAATTGTAGTGGTACTTGGGATAATGGTATTAATAAGTACCCTCATAAGAAGACCAGGGGTTTAAGTAGCTTATATACAGGCAGAGCATTAATTAAGTGGTTACGGGGCCCAGGGGCGCATTACAGGCTACCTGGCTAACACAGCTATTTACATATGTTGTCATTCTTTGCAGAGCTCTATTCCATCATAGGGCTTACTAATATTCATATCGTTTACGGTTCTCCGAAGATGGCAATACTGTATAGACTAGGTTATTGTCAAGGCTACGGCGTTTGGTTCCCTAGGGCGATGATAATGTTGCCGAAAAGTAAGTTCTGGTACGTATACTTGCAACATATTTATCTATCAGAAAAACCAGGATCTTCTGTAAACAGAAAAAGTCAACTCATAAACAATGCAAACGGATAGCAGGAGCTAGTGCTCGGAAGAATTTCCAGGCATGAATACTTGAGTACTCGTCTTGTATTAAGTACCTACCTGTTGGCCTTGGATCTAGACGATTAGTAGAGAATGTTAGCGAAGAAAAGATAGTGAAGCATTACCTTAGTCTAGGTTACCACTTAAGTACTTAAGTAACCGCCCGGGTATGTACGTAGGTAGGCACCTGCGTAAATACACCTGTAACTGCCCAGGTCGACATGGCTATAGGTGCTGTCTACCTAGGTAAACTTGAGCTAGTTGAGGCTCTTCTTTCGTTCCGTCTCGCTTTGAAATTTTGTGACACATGTAGTTGTCTTCCCCAGCAGAGAACTCCCCGGGCCTTCAATCGTTATCAAATTTGCAAATACATTTGGCTATATATTATGGAGGTCGTCGCGACGTCAAAGGGATCAATATTCGGAGTGAATCAGGTGTTGTTAGATTTAGTGTCATTCTTGAGCACCAGGGCTAAAGGCATATATGCACTAAAGCACTGGGCAGCTAGATTCCTACGCTGATAGCTAGGTAGTTATGCCATAGTTGCCATATATGCTGGAGGAATACCTGTTTACCGTATCCAAAAAAAAAATACATATACATTGGAGTTATAGAGCTTATTAAACAGTGTCAGCTGATGCAGAAAGATGGCGTTTTGGGCGGGGGGGGCTCTAGAGCTAGAGGGTGAGATAAGTCTTTGGCTAAAACTAGAAGATCCGAACATGACACTGAACCCTGGTATTTTTACTGGTGGAGAACACTAAATATAGCTGTTTCTGGCAGTCTTCGAGAAGCCGTCCTAGGCACAAAAAAAAAAAAAAAAACTGCCCGACCGGCGAATTAATCTATAGCTACCTAGCTAAGGCATACAATATTTGATACCCAGTCCTCACGCGATCGATTCGATCCAACTGGCGAAGCTCGCGGAACGCATAGGCTTGACTATTCGGACTTCCGAACTAGCTAGCTATATCTACGCTCATGCTCTCCGCATGCAAAACTGTTGGAGCAATGCAATGCGACGGTGTACCATGGTGACGAATTTGGGGTTCGATTTAGAATTCCTGAAACGGGTTTCATGCGAACTCCCCGCCGTCGAGCGATGGCGACTAACTAACTGAGTCTCCTCTTCGCAACCGGGTTGTACACGTAATTATAGTCCGATACTAGTACTGGGGCACGAGGGTAAGTACCTATTAGGAGCAGTAAAAGCTCAAGGCCAGTTATGTGGTCAGTTAAGATACTGTCCGGTCCTCCTTCGATCAATACAAGTCCAATTTGCAATTGGCCCCCCTGCATAGAGAGGTAATGCAATGTCATTTCCGAAGCTCTCCTGATCAGAGCTATGGAGGTCCCAGGCTTCTTGCAATTGTGTCAGCGCAAATTTTTTTTTTTTTTTTTTTCTCCTAGGAATGAGGGTGCGGAATGCATTTATATGCCTCTGTAGTTGCTCTAGCTGACTTGCATGCAACTTGACTCAGGTTAACGGTAAGTGTAAATTAATTAGCTAGGCTTAACTATAGGATGTGTGTATATGTATATATCTACCAGAATTCCCATTGAGTTGATTCCTCTTATGTTCTCGACTATTATAATATTCTCTCTGTAACTATATTTATATTACATCGATAGCTGGATCGATATCCCCTTACTTTACCTAGTCTGAGTGCTTCAAACGAACTTCAATTCTTCTTCATCACAATATTATATTATCTTCGGGCGGTTTAATTAACTTCATTCCTTTTTTTTTTCATACTTAACGAAATACATAAATTTCTTCACCAAAAAGACAGGTAAGTTGGATCGTCCGAGTTCACGTTCATGCATTGGCTCATGGCCCAGCTGGTGCACCACCGGTGGCTAAGCATCTTGCATTCTGTTCTTGTTGTGGGTGTTCTGGCGTATGTGTCAACATCTCGCCTTCAACACCAAAAAGCTAACAGCTGCAGCCCAGCTTCCTTCTCCAGAGCAGAAACCTCGACAGCTTCCTCTTCTTCTCTTTCTTACTCCCTCAGCTCTTCATATCTCTCATCCCTCATCCCCCATCGCCAGTCGCCATCGTATTCGTTTCCGTTGGTCTCTGTGTCTCTCTGCGACGAAGACGGTACGGTTCTGTCTGTCATCTCCCCGCTTATACTTACCCGCTGGGCCCCACCAATCGATCCTTCTAAGTTTCAACCGTCCCTTCGAACATCTCACCCCCCAAAAGCCTCCCATCTTCAAATCTACCCGGAATAACCACCTGTCCACCGGCCTCATCCGCCTCCAGTGTACGTTTGATAAGAAGAAGACTCTACTAGGAGCTACACCCGACAAACAATGGCTCAAATTCGCGGCACTGCCGGTTACCATCTTGGTGGTCCTCCAAGGCAGTTTGGAGGCCCTCCACAGAACCCGAACGCAACCAACGATCCATCGCCTCTCGATGCCATTCGCGAGCAGACCAGCAAGATCGAGGATCTTTTGGATACCTACTTCGATCCTGTCAAGCCGTACGTTTGTTTTCCCCTTCCTTCCTTCCTTCCTTCCTTCCTGCTTCATTCCGTATCCCTGCAGGAGAGAGATGAAGAGAGGGAGAGTTATAGCCGCCGGGCTCAACAGAGGAAAAAAGTGGCTGGGGTTTCCAAGAGATGAGGTTGAAGAGAATATACTAACAGCAGCCACGGTTTGCTTGTTACACAGGTACCTACCAGCGATTGGACGTTTCTTGATCGTAGCTACCTTCTTAGAAGATGCGATTCGGATAATTACACAATGGAGTGAACAGTTGAAATACCTCAGTGACTACAGGCACAGTACGTTTCTTTTCTATGCCCCTCCTCCTCCTCTTCTCCCTTCACAATGGCTTTCCACCGAATCAACTGGAGCAGCTTAACTGATTCTGTTTGGCGGTGTAGTTCCCTGGGGCCTCACCCACTTCTTCCTCCTCGCCAACGTCATCACAATGGCGACTTGCTCTGTGATGGTTATCGCTCGCAAGCACTCCGAATACGCTGTCGGCGGTCTCATCGGTGTTGTGGTCACCCAAGCTCTCGGATACGGTCTCATCTTCGATCTTAACTTCTTCCTCCGCAATCTCTCCGTCATGGGTGGCCTTCTCATGGTCGTTTCCGACAGCTGGAACCGTAAACGATTCGCTTTTGCCGGTATTCCACAAATCGAGGAGAAGGACAGGAAGATGTACTTCCAGCTCGCCGGGCGTGTTCTGCTCATTTTCTTGTTCATTGGATTCGTTTTCAGCGGAGAATGGAGTATTAGCAGGGCTTTGGTCAGCATCTTGGGTTTCGTCGCCTGCGTGATGGTCGTTGTTGGATTCAAAGCTAAGTGGAGTGCTATTATCTTGGTGGTTATCCTGAGCATTTTCAATGTCATCATCAATAACTTCTGGACTGTGAGTAATACCCTTGATTGTCTTGTCTTCTGCCGAAATCATGATGGGTGGAGCGCTAACTTGAGGAAACGTAGCTGCAACCACACCACCCTCACCGCGACTTCGCCAAGTACGACTTCTTCCAGATCCTGTCTATTGTGTAAGTGTTACTCCCAACCACCAATTCCAAATGTGTGGATTTTCTTTGTGAAGGGAAATGCTAACGATCGAACTCAGTGGTGGTCTCGTTCTCCTGGTCAATATGGGACCTGGTCAATTCAGTGTCGACGAGAAGAAGAAGGTCTACTAGACGTTTTTTACACCTCGCTCTCCTGTATACCGGTGCTTTTGCGAAGCATACACTGCATGCATTAACGATATAAATCATCGCTTTTATATGAAGTTGCTACCACTATTACGTACTCCTACAACCCTTGGGGCAGTTCTGAGGAGATAAGGCAGTGCCCCGTCTTCTCTTCTTGATAAGAACGACCGAGACGACGAAAAGAACCCTCTATATGTTTTTTTATATTCCACGGCAGAAGGAAAGAAAAGTTGATATGAACCGACTGTGTCTCCCCCCCCCTTTTTTTTTTCTTGTGATTAGTTCCTGCATTTTCGTATCTTGTTACCTCTTTTCTCTCTCTTTCTTGTCGGCTTCTTCTTCTTCTTCTTTCTTTTTATATTGCAGTATACCTTTTCCAGCTTTGTATTTTTTCTTCTCCTTTTCTTTGGTGTCCCACTCTCACGAGATCTTTTTTGCCCTTTCCTGGCTCAAAATCATCCTTCCACCTCCTTTGTAAATAATACGTTGGGAATGAAATGAGATATTGGCATCTTTCAGACTGTTATCGTCATGCATTCTGGTCAAAGCTATTGACGGGGAATTCGAAATGGCCAGTGCGGTGCCTGCAGCCCGAGCGGCCGGTGATTGGCCAATTGACGGAAAGGACAGAGTTAAAGAGGAAAGGTGCCGTCGCTGGAAATGGCCCTTTCACATGTTTTCCCAATCTCCCTTGTGTTGCCCAACAATCCCTTTCCTTCCGCCGAACCAAAAGGATGACGCGCCGTCGAGTGGAATGATCCCTCCACTACTTTCTTTTGCCCTTCTATACCAGCATATATTAGGTCTTGATATCTTGGATGGATGATGTGTTCGTAGAACCAGCAACCTTCGTTCTTCGGCCAGCAGCCCCCTCTGCCCGATTCTACACACCTTGCATAGCAGAGGACTCGAAAACTACCCTGGCCTGTTTGATGATGATGCAGGAGCGATGACGTCGGTGTGTTTTTTGTTTCCTTTTACTTTTTTTCTGTTTTAAGCCGAATCCCCAATGTAATCGACTAATGCTCAGATTTTGGCATATTTATAGATTTTTATCATCACAATCGTTAACTTTTATCGGCTCGTACTCGGGTTTATCCTAGCTGTGTTTACGGTACGTCATCATTCTTACCAATTCTAAATTACTCTACACTTTTATTAAAGAGTCCAGAGAGGCTAATTTAGATGTGAGAATAGAGGATACGGTCACTTGCGAGTCGTTCGCCGCATTACAGAACTCTTGAAGAGTTAAATGGACTTCTAGCTACGGCTACTACTTTTGAAGAATGGCAAGAAGCGGCCGAAAGGCTGGATGTACTGTTGGGGAAGGATATCTGGTATGTTGGGAATGGTTATATCCTCTCTTGTTTTTTTTTTTTTGAGATAGAAGCAAGGGGCTGATATTTTTATGGTGTTGGTAAACAGGCGAAGGGACCCGATTAGTAAGCCGTACGATTATAAAATGATCCAAGAACGGTTGGAGGCTCTGGAAAGGGCGAGGGGTGAGGGTGATGTACCGGGGATGGTGAATCTCCTGCGGTCAGGTTAGCACCCTTATGTCTGATATCGGAGTAGATGATGCTGATAGTGGGGCTAGGGATGTTAAGAAACCTGGGGAATATATGCCATGGGAATCTATACAGCCAGTCTTATGCGGGGTATGTTAATTCATTGAAGGGGATGTGTCGTATCATTAACGACTATGAAGCTAATACCTGATATTCTTTTTTTTTTTTTTTTTTAAATAGAACAAAGCTGTTGATTGAGGAGTATATCCGCACAGTCATGGCTTCTCTTCACTATATTGCAGAACTGCCGCCCTCACCGATCCTTTCGCCCCAGACGAAGTTGAATATTCTGCATGATACGCGGTCTTCGTTCGGTCGAACATCACTGATCCTGCAGGGAGGTGCTATCTTCGGATTGTATCACATTGGAGTTGTTAAAGCTCTGCTACTTCGGAATCTGCTACCGAGGATTATCACTGGCACTGGAGTCGGGGCACTAATCGCTGCACTAGTATGTATCCATACTGATGCAGAGCTCCCAGGATTTCTTTGCGGCGAGGGGATTGATTTGTCTGCTTTCGCTGGGAAGGAGAAAGGCGGTGTTAAAAGAAAACTCTTTAGGATACTAAGAACTGGGTATCTCCTCGATATCGGAGTTATTGAAAGATGTGTTAGAGCCAATGTGGGGGATTTGACTTTCGAGGAAGCCTACCAGCGGACGAAACGGGTTTTGAACATCACACTGGCCGAACAGAAGGGTGCAGATGGAGCGAAGATTCCAGGCTTGCTCAATCATATCACCACACCTAATGTACTAATTTACACAGCGGCTTGCGCGTCAAATGCAACAGGTGGACTGTATAAAGCGGTTGAATTGCTGTGTAAAGACCACAATGGGGTTGTGGTGCCTTACACAAGCACGCTCCCTCAGCGACAGGGTTCACCTGCAGCTGGGAATACGGGTTCCTCGGCTGGAAAGGCCAAACTGTCGAGTAGAAGACATGGAGATCCGAGAGGTTCGCCGCACGCACGAGTCGCTGAACTGTTCAACGTCAACCATTTTATTGTCAGCCAGGCTAGGCCGTATATCGCGCCGTTTATATCGCCTGCACACACGCATTCAACAAGCTCAGGGTTCTATAAATTATTGGGGTTGGAGATCAGACATAGACTGCAGCAGATTGACACGCTAGGCCTGCTACCGGTCGGTATCAGAAAGTTTTTGATCGATGAAGTCGTACCGGGAAGCACGCTTACTGTGGTGCCTGATCTTGATTACATGGATTTTGAGATGCTGGTGGAGAATCCCTCCCAAGAGAGGGTAGGCTACTGGATCATGAAGGGGGAGAGAAGCGTCTGGCCTGTTTGTGGGGAAGTGGAAGTTAGATGTGGGGTGGAATTTTGCTTGGAGAGGTTGTGGGAGGACGTTCGAAGCCGGCAGCTAGGAGTTAGTCGACGGAGGGACGGACGGTAGTCTGCATACATCCATCCATCAAATTGATAGTTAGTATCTACCGTCATCGTCATATACTTATTTCTACGCGTGCATTTACACCGGAGTTTTTTGCAGGGCCATTTTGACTTTAGAATTATGGACAAGATGATGTTCGAGTGGTATTTTTAGAAGGCTTAAAATTGGGCACCCACGTTTTTTAAACGTCGACTATAGATCGCCGACGGATCTGACAATGAACGCTCGCGAAATAGGACGATATACATAGTTCATCATTTCATTTTCATCACTCGGACAGGCTGAGTGGTTTAATACTTTTGAAGATGTGACCGATTCGTAAATTTCCCACAAACGTTTACATTCACACTGTAAAGGAATCGATATCGATATCACCTTCATTCCAAAAGAAAGGAAAGCAAGATGCTGCCAACGAAGAAAGTATATTCGGGTGTAGACGTCGGAGAGCGCGAGCCTCTACTGCCCATTTACCGGTCTGAAGAATCATTTGAACCTCTCGAACTTGAAATTCATGGTGAAATTCAGAATTACTACTACGGCAGCCCGTACGATCGCGATGCGTCAAGATGGAACTGGAAGAAATATTTCCTACCATTGGTTTATACTGTTACTCTCAGTACTGCTACGTTATTGCACCGGCACATTCTTACTGAGAGCCGGATGCCGTACTTTCTAATGGCGGTATATAATACTACCGCCACTGCCGTTTCGCTCAGTTGTATTGGTTATAATTCATACAGAGAGACAAGCGTCCAGAGAGAGATGACAGTAAGCGATGACGAAACTTTCATTGAGAGAAAAGACAGAGCAACAAACCACTGGAAGCCGTTCGCATTTATATTCCTCTACATGGCCTCTGAGGAAGGATTTTGGTTTTCACTAAACTCCATGGATATGGTGAGGAGAGGGTTGGTGTACTTAACATACCCCATGTTCGTGGCGATTTTTACCTGGGAGTGGGTCTTCTCGGGGAGGCGGGACAGGGTTCTTAAAGGGGTCAATAGGGAAGAAGTTAATAGGTTGAAGATTACAGCTGCGGCGGGCTTGTTAGGGATCTGTTGGAGTTACATGACGAGTGTTGAGTGGTGGGTCTGTGTGGTTGCCGTCGCTGGGGCTGGGTTTAAGGTATCCCCCTCGCTACCCCCCCTCCCTTCCGTGTTTTCGTTTTTTTTTTTTTTTTGAAGATATATATAAAATCGATACTGATACATGAGATGAATATATAGAATGTCGTTACAAGGGATATATTCATGACCAGTCAGCATCATGCATCTGAGTTAGTCATGTTGGCATCCAGTGCACTATCATTCAGGGCGCTCATGTCCTGCTATGGCTCTCCTGAGTATTCACTCGTCTGGCCTCAATTGAGAGAGGTTTCGTGGCTTCTTGCTGGGAAGGTTCTGGGAGTTGGGGTCTGCTATGGAATTTCACAGTTGGTTTTGGTGGAGATCCTGAGGATTTGGGAACCCGTGAGGGGAAGTTGGACGGCGATGGGGCCGGCGGTAGTGGCTGTTTTAAGTGGTCTCGCCTTAGATATTTAATTTGACCTATACGTAGGTACCTAGGTAGATAGTCTCGTGTATTTAATATATCCATGCTTTTAGATGTGCACAGGCACGGATTTTATGCTGCTGTATATAGTAGATCGAAGGAAGTCGAGGTTTTAACCCATCAGAAATCATTATTTCTTATTCAAGATGCATGTAAGGAGAATGTGAGATGTGATATTCATTCCGATATAAAACACCAGAACGCCCGGTATAATGCTAAAAGTACAAATCCGTGGGTACGAAGGAGACAAGTAGTAGAAAGGAAAAGAAGAAGAAAACAGATGATTATATCTTAGCCTGTAGCTTGCTGAAGTCTTTCATACCCCTGCCGTTTCTGAAGTAGCCAAGCATTTCATCTCCCAGCCATGCCTTTCTGCTCGTAGCAAGTCCTTCTTCAATGTCGATTAGCTTGTCTGCTTGACATAAGATACCTTTGCCGTTGCTCTTTTGGCCTTGAGATAACAGCCATGCAGTAGCTGTGGAGATCGTCTCGACTTTGTTCAATGGAACACCGAAGTTTGTCATCTTGCTGACTTCGGAATCCAGAGTGCGAGTGCCGTCCTTGGTGAGCAATGGAGTGACAGTGATTGCTGGGGCGACGACGGAGATGGCAATATTTAGCCGCGACACGTCATTTTTGAGAGACCTCATGAGGCCGACGACACCTGATATTGGCATTGTATGTTAATATATGATTGATATTCAATTTAGTATCATATCAACCTACCGAATTTGGCGGCGCTGTACAATGGAAGCCCCTTGGAAGCTAGATAACCAGCTAAACTGGCAGTGCAAACGATAGTGCCGTTGCCTTTGCCGCCATCATTCTTTCTCATGTGGTGGATGGCCAATTTGATGGTGTCGGCTGTGGCTCTGATGTCGATATCAAGAACCTTATGGTCAATTTCCCTAAGTTCTCCATCCTGGTCTAGGTCGTCTGTGAAGAAAACGTCGGAATTCTCGCCAATCCCGGCATTTACAAATACACCTGCTAATTCACCATGGTGCTTTACAGCTTGAGAAAACGCGGCTCGTTGGTATTTCCAATCCCTGATGTCGCCGGTGATGACCAAGACTGACTTGTGGTTATGAAGAGGCGAGGTTGTGGGAGGGGCATTGATGTCGAGGATTGTGAGCTTGGCAGAGAAAGTGAGTAGAAGCTCGGCGGTTGAAAGACCGATCCCTGATGAGCCACCGGTAATGAGGATGTGCTTATTCGTGAAGGAATCCGGGGAGATTGAGGAAGGTGTCAAGGTGAATGTTTGTGGAGGCATCTTGAGCGATATATTTTGATATCGGTATATGAAGTGGCCTGGTTGCAGCTGCAGTATTTTTCGGTAATGCCCAAGGGGTTGATTGCTCTTTAATTGTATCTCTTGATATGGTTGTTTGTCTTTTTATCTCAGCCACAGAGGCACTTGAAGGCAACTGTTTCGGGTTCCTGTGAGACCTGAGGTTGGGACCGGGCTGTAGAATTGAATGTTCTGGATGGACGAAGAGCGTGCATGGACGACGCGATGAAGCAATACAGGCCAGGACCGGATATATTATCAAGGCGGGAGATCAGTGAAATATATCCTCGCCATGACCGTGGTCAGGATAGCCGGCATTCTTTCACAAACTCGGTTCTTTCGTAACCTTCCTCAGAAGTTACCGCGGTTAAGCTCAGGTTCAGAACAGGAGAAGATCGAAGGAAAAGAGTCCGGGGTGACGCTAACGTAACTAACCTTCCTTGCATTCCACAGAAGAGATCCCGCCTTTTTAGTGCCGTTGCTGGTTTGCATTCGGCGACGCCGATGGGCCTTCCTTTGAGGGGGTTTCGTATTCAGTGTTTAAGAGCCCAGGTATGTTGATAGACTAAGGAAACATGCATATGTTGCATGGTCGTTCATCCGATTCAAGGCCAAGGGAGGGACAAGAAGCCAGAAGTGGAGCCTTTTGCAGCCAACCAAAACCTCATGCAGTTGGCATCGGCTAACCACAACTTTCATGCATTCATTTTTCAACCGAAGGAGCTCGAGCCCTCAACGCGGTGGGAAACATCGACACGACTTGGGAAGCATACGAGGAAGCTATATTACTTGCTTACCCGAGGACGTCTTGATCCCAGGGCCCTAGCACGAGGGTTTGCTCTTCTGTCCTTTCTATCGCGCTTTCGGGACCGCCGAAACCATATTTCGAATATTTCTAATCCGAGACTCGGCTGTCCAATCATCGGCCGTGATATCTATTTGCCATCTAGAGAGCTAGTCCAGCTGCTGATTTGGGGTTTAAAGAGCCGCAACTTTCGGCCGCACAGTCGAGTTTTGGGGGGAGTTCCAGCTGTATTGGGTGTGAGCAATGCGAAACCTTTCATTTAGTTTTATTTCGACCCTAGTTTGGATGGTGGCAAGTGGTTTTGATATCACTTCTGTGAGACCTCATGATCAATGCTATTAATTGGATGCTATGGCCCTGCTGCGGATTTTCTGTTACGCAGTTCTGCTAGACTGGCCTGAGATTATATATTATATCCTTCTAAATCCAATCCGAAACTATCGCTTACTCCGATGACTGTTACTCCCCCGATACGACTATATACACTAATATACTAATTGCGGACAGAAATTAACATAATTAACCAAAATGGTCATAATATAGTCCGAGAAATCGAATCGCCTTCAAAAATCGGACCAACTACCCAAATTACCCCCTCTCTCTCCTTTTCTCAAATTTATTTATTGCGCTCCAATATAACCGGGAGGCTTCACCGATTGCGCCGACAGTTCTAATGCATCGATACCCATCACAGGCTGGTCATACCCACTACTTAGCTCGCTGCTGTATGATCTGCTTTGCATTTCCAATGGAGGGCGCAAGCTCCCGCCGGCACCACCATCACCGTATGACTGTTGATGGTATTCTGGCGCAAATGGCGCCGGTGGTACGATTGGTTGGGCGCGCGGCAGCCGTTTACGCTTAGACCTTTCAATCCACCATAATGCTGCGAATGCTATTGCTAATATCGTGGGGATAGCGATACCGACACCCATCCCCACCGCGGCACCCGTCGAGATGGCAGTAGCGATGGCTTTAGGCACCGCTGTGGCGCTTGGTTCAGATGATGTTGTTGTAGCTGAGTCGGTGCTTGTGGTTTCGGCAGAAGTTGTGGTTGGGAGTACGGCCGTTGTGAGACCTGAGGCCACATATGTTATTGTGCCTGGGTTCAGATAGAATTGGGTCCTGTTCTCGTTCTGGCAGCAAGGTACTGACCCGCCATCGGCGCAGCACCAGAAGTTTGTCGCATCATTGCAAGGCAGGATGTTCATCCCAGATCCTGAGAAGCCTGTTTCACGTTGGTTGGTATTAGTCAGCCAGTTAGTCAGTAGACTACCGTCTGGGAAGGTGTTCTATACGCACTTGTGCATCGTTCGCTTGGGCAACTTGGGTCCTCCCAGGTCGGATCTGTGCATGATCCTCTATAGATGTACCCAATATGATTGTAACAGAGGTTACTACTCAAGCAGGCGACGTTATCGTCGACAGAGCAACAGGAGCTATGGATCTTGTTGTTGGTTTCGGCCTCCGGATTGCATGCCATATCATTATTAGCGCGGGAGCCGTCTGGAATAGGAATTCGTGTTAGTGCCGGGTTGGATGAAGTCTTAAGACAGGTTCGGAAACCATACTTGGATAATAACAAGCCCGCCGTCGCTGTGCACCGATGAGATGCGGAAGACTGGTAAGACCCAGGATGATCGGTATCGAGAGCCGCATTCTTGGGAGTGAAAATGGAAGTTAAATCTGATCGAATCCGTCAATTCGAGATTCCAAGACACCTTTGTCGGTACCCGCGCGCGCCCGCGTAACAGCCAGTATTATGTCAACTCGAACAAATAAAATGCTAGTGGGTAAGTATTCCTCGCGAGAGTAAGTTTTAGAAAAGTATCTGAGGACGTAGGCTGAATATATCCCAGAGAAAAATCAGACTGGTCCCGTGGTTGGCAATTGGGGCTAAACAAAGGGGGAAGTGGGGAGGAATCCCATCATTGGAAAGACGGGCATCTTTGCTTTGTTCGAAGGCGGAAGGCTCGAGCTATAGCGCTAGACAATGGAAGTCTATTTCGGTACATTACACACACACATGTGCGTGTTCACCCCCAATCTAATTTCGGCTTTCGAGCTAACGCATCTACATATATATCTAATAAGGAGTTGCGCGGATTTGCTAAAAGAGCCCCCCCCCCCAGGGCTTAAGTTTGAATGTGTGGACGCTGAGGCGTGAAGGGCACATTTCTGGACATCCGAATCCCGAAACCTGTCAGCAATACATCCCGTTTCGGTTGGCTTTTTTTTTCGCAAACCCCTGCAGGCCAGCTCTGCAGCCTTCGGTAAACGTTGCAACCAGCTTTAGGTGGTTTACGCCTCCAGCCCCCAAGGTATACACCACTTCTCAAGTCGTAACTATTGTTAGTAATTAGTATTTTGAGAGTCATTGCATGAGTATACCGTGACATATCACGGGAAGTCTCCCCTTTTAAACTCTCTCCTCCTCTTTCCTTCTGTAGCTTTTGGGATTTTTATGGTTGGAGTGGTCGTATTTTATTAGATAAGGCTGATACACTGGTGGGGACTTGGTTAATCATCTTTTCGTCCAGTGCGAATATACGACCGCTTAAAGTCTTAGTCCAGCCTTGGGCCCACGGGAAAATCTGTGCCTTTCCACGCTTTGTGCACAGGGAATTTCACACAAGTGACTCGCACGTACGTGCGATTCAGAGTGCAAATTGCAAGACGCATCTTTGAATCACACGAACAGGAAGGCCCCTTATATAGCTCGGCCAACACTAATGAAATACTCGACCTTCTTGGACCCAAGAAGTGGGCTACAGGGTGATCTATAAATTTATAAGTATCACATCTGATTTTTATAACGAGGTCTATTTTTTATTCCCCGCCCGGAAGACTCATAACTCCTAGTCGCTCTTGGAATTTAGCCACACTCAACTTCGGTTACTCCGGGATGCATGCATTGGTCCATGGAAGGATGGTACAATACGATCATGGTATTAATCTCTATTGAGGAGTTTGCATGGCGCCATACTATGATCTAATCTACATATACACTTTTTCTCTTGTATGCGTATGTCTTCGGAAATACTACTGGCCGCGACCCACGGCTGGCTAATGTTCAGCATCCCCGATTTCGATATCTTTCGCCGGCTTCTACATATATATGTTTATATTGACCTGGCGTTGGTAATTGAACCCTTTCCAGGCTTTTCTTCCAGGCTTCCCCTCCAAACAACTTTCCAATGTACTAGAAAACGGGCCTCCTGCTAAAGTCGGATCCGTTAACTTCATCGTCTAGCCCCACCACTAGCACAAGGTGACTACAAATTGGTGGGCTTGGTCGTTCTCAGCCCCCAGGTTTCTGGTGCCTGAAAACCCTAGCTATCGATTGCATGTGAGTAAAATCAGGTATGCCTTTGCGGATTCGTTTTCATCTATCGAGATCTAGTTGGGTCCCGCTCGACAGATAACGTATTAACAGGAAAATATTACTGTAATAGCCTGTAATACCGTGGTACACGGGTCGGGGACATATAGAATTCCAATGCTCCACATGTACTTCATTTTTCTATCTTATGATGTATGGATTTGTTCCTAGTACTAGTCGCTTGAGTCTTAACGAAATAAAACGTTTTTTGTGACGCTCAAATCCTTTTTTTGATGAGGCTCTCGTAAGCCGGGACCCTCCGGAGATCCCTTGGCAAACATACTATTGTGTCGTCTCTAGCGTACCTTTGGTACAGTCTTGTCACTACTGCAATATCGATACCAGTCTTTAGAACGATCCTATGGACATAATCAGCAGCACACTATCACCTGATACGGATGTCAAAAGAGATATGCTTCAGAAAACACCACTATTCTTAAGATCTTACAATTAGAATTTCCATCGCTTAAACATTGTCTGCCAGCCTCATACACATGGAATCGAGTTTTAGGAGAATGATGTGCGCATGCCAGAGTCGGAACTTTCGAGTCCTGGGTATCCTGGATCTGGCCATGAGTGGATCAATCAAAATTTGTGCGCCGGTATATATACAGTAAATGCTGGATATCTAAAACTCTATGGTCTGAAATCATGAGACACGTCTAAAACAACACAAAAAATACAACAAGTCTCACAGTGAAATCACCCAGCGAGGCTTGCAATTGCTGCTAGGTATGTCTCCATTAACAATCTGGCAAAGTAGGGAATAGTCCAGGTTCTAAACTTGACGGGCTTAGAGTGGCTTTACGCGATTTCCCTTGTAGTATCTTAAACACTACGCTCGAACCCTGACTGGTATGGGTGTAAAGACTGTAGACTGCAGTTTAAGGTTGATGTAAGTACCATGTACCGTAGCCGTTCTGCCTTAAAAGGGTGTGATTAGGTATCTCATTCGTACTAGTCCCTAAACATGAATTTGAGGGCCTTGATTTATCTATATAACAAATTGAACACTCTAACCTAATGTTGCAAGGCGTACTAACAGATGTTGGATTTCACTGCCCCGCGATTGGCGGCGCGAGCTCCTAATATCTACGGAATCTCCCCGTGTAAGTTTCTATTTTGTGTATCTAAGGTCATTAAAGCCAAGGCGATTCGAAAACTCCTGGGATGGTTTAATTGATCTGCGACACCCGGATTAAGGTAGAGTCCGAGGTCTATACAAACCTAAGACATCCACGGCCAGAGTACGCAGCCTCCATTGGTTATGGGAGCGGGATTGCGCAGTTATTATCAACGTGGCAAAAGCAGCACCCGCCAAAAATAAACCGTTTGATACCGAATGTTTTATTTTGGCGTTTAAAGCTGTTGTTGTTGGATTTTAACGGTGTCGACTCAAGGTTAAAATCGCTTTTGTGTGCTATTACAACACCTGCCCTGGCTGCGGCACAGTTAAAGAGCATTATAATGCATTATTATAACTTTAAGGTCTTGATTTCTGCCAGATGGTCATAATCCACTTCGTCGACAAAACGAAGGTTAGGAAGGGACGGGTATGAAAGGATGAGCATATCTGCTTTCCTCTTTCATCGAAACATCCAATATAATAGCCTTTGATTGTGTTCACATGTGGATACATTCCTGCAGGCCATCTTTAGATATATTTAAAAAGCTCGACCACACGATATGTTAATACCATCCTTTTCTTTCCTGGTGGCGGGGGTGGTGTCCTGCAATATCTCATTGGCTCTGGGACTTGAACTCGTGGGGATGAATGGTTTCCCAAAATTTCAACATCCTAGACTTCTTGAACCATTTGACGACTGTTCGAATGGTACGCATCGATGGCATTCACAAAGGAATAGTTGCTTCGATGACGAGATGGGTGTAATTCCGTTCACACCTCCCTCAAAACGCAGTCTCCTTGGTGATTATCTCAGCTTCGTGGGACTCCATCCGCGGGATGTTTGCGGACCAGATGAGATTACCTGCTGGGCAGTTAGCTGTTGTCGGCCTGGAGAAATATGTGGTTCTATAAACGAAGGGTGCAAAGTATCCTGGAGTACGATCTACTCAACAACAATAACCACCTCTTGGTCGACAGTTACTTCGTGGGTGTTTCCGAATACAGATGATGTGGACTACAGCACTATAACGGTGGATACTACGATTTATGCGACAATCTTTAACCCAATCACCCTACCCGGTGAGGGCCAAGATGATGTCTTTAAGACGGATTTAACAGTTGTTACTACGCTAGTGCTCTCAGCCTTTACTCCCGCCGCTGTTACTAGGACAGAGACAGTTACTAAGACTCAGCAGCCTGAGATAGGTATAACTCCACCGCCCCAGCTGAGGGTCCGCCAGACCAGAGATATCTTACCAAGGGCAGCTGCCATACCAAGGAGGTCTGCGGGGACGAGTTATACGACATTAACCGTCTATGTAACCACATTTTTCACGACAAGTACAATTGCAACGCTGGAGAATTCCGTTATTGAAGTAACAGAGACAAATACTATTTCTTCCATTGCGACACAGAATCAGACCCATTTTGGTACCCCGACTGGGTTTACGACTATCGTTATTACTCAGACATCGACATCGACATCGTATGCTTATGGTACGGTGGAAACACCGACAAAAGTTGCCTATATGACTAGTCTCGTACCGGTTACGGCGGACGGGGCGGAGTGGAGGGGCAGAAAGGGGGCAGAGGCACCTTCCTCTCGAGCGGGTGCATCTCAGTTTTCTGGAAGTGAGATTGCCGGGATTGTGGTTGGGTTACTGTTTGGTGTGGCTCTGGTAGTGCTAGTGGTTTGGATATTGGTGTTTAGGAGTCGTCGCAATGGTAAGAAGCGAAGGGAATCGGTTGCTGCTCGTAATGTTTTTGAATCTCCAGGTTCGAATGAAACTTCTCCGGTACCTACTGTGGTTTCTCCGGCACCTGTTATGACGAAGTTCTCGCAACCGGAATTTTTAGGACCGAACATGAGCTTGGCTCCAGCGTCCCCATTATCTGAGCTATTCTTTTCAGGGCTGAATATGACGGATGAGAATAAGTACAATAGAACTTATGGGCCGAGACTGTCAAGAAGCAGTAGAGGGACCATAATTTCGGGGATATCCCCTGTTCCCGAAGAGGATATATTGCCTGAGATGCCAGCGAAAACTGTGCAAAGGAGGAACAGTATGGATGGGAGGAACTGGGGGAGGGGTTATGGGGGACGTGGGGGATATTATAACATTGGAGGGAGAAGAAGAAATACGATATCCACGGATTTCGGGGCTATGATCTAGCTCTTTCATGTTGATGCATATCAGGATATTAATTAATATTATAGGCTGCATATATTCCCTCTTAGCTTGGATACGATCTATACCGTGCCTCTTATTTGCAGTGTTGGTATTTTCGGGAGGCAAAATCTCCTGCATCCTTGCGAGGGGTAGAGGAACCAATGTGACCATAGCGCCGCCCCACTTTTAAGCTCGCGGGACCCCTCCGAGAACCTAGCGAAAGGATCCGCCCTAGGAGGGGTTTCGACGAGGGCATAGATGCACACACGTGGCGCTCACTTTGCCTGCTGTTGACGGGGATACCTTATCGATAAAGACTAAGCTTCTTTTTTTCCTCTTTTTCTTTATCGCTCAGGCCAAAGACGCAGTGCAGGAACAAGAGCCGTTATCTTAGCCTCGAAACGCTCTATCTGCGCTGAGATATCACATTATATTTGCGTTAAAGTTTCGGCGGGGAATATGTTTCATTGAAGTTGGGGGAAGTGGTGTAACCTTGAGGGAAGCCTTATTTTTGTGAGATCCTGCGTGATTTCAGTCATATCGACGTGTCTTTTAGTTCCTGGGTCTGAGTTTTTGTGTCATGAAGTACGTTTACCTGGAATTAGCTAACCGCGCATAGTTTATGACTTGCGTCGAATAATTCTTCGTCATTTGTCGTTTATCGATAAGCTGCATCACTTGCTAGCTTCAAATCCCAGTTGCTTGTGTGTGTTCAGTGGGCTGGTTGGTTTTTCACTCGCATGCATGCAAGTTTCCAGGCCAGGGCTAAATTGGACAAGGAAGGGAATCACGATTTAGCACCCATTAGTTAGCATCCAATTCCGGTAGGCCATTAGCTGGCATGATGTAACCAAGACCGTCGCGGGGACGTGGGGCTATTATCATGATATCACTCTTCCAAGAAAACACATTAATGCTCCTCATGGTTCCTGATCGTTGCCTCTTTTTCAAGTTCGTGACTGAAGCTGGCGATATCGGAACTGGTTCGAGGCATGATGGTGGAAAATCCGACATTCCAGGATATGAGGGGTTTGCGTGGGCCTCACCAGCACCCGTCCCTAAAGACACTAGCTGCAGCCGGCAGATGCATGTGTTCCCGCTCGAAAATGTCATCTGGCTCCTGAGCCAGCGTAGGCGAGAAGGGATAACCCAAAGACTGGATGGGCAAAAGCTAAAAAAAAGAGAGAGAGGGAGAGAGTCGAAAAATACCGCGTCGACGAGCTCAACAGAACGACATCGTGACTGATGGTCAAGCGGGAGGGTAGGAATTAAGCCTGAAGGGACCACTAAGCGGGAGACACATCGATGCATCTGGAATCGCCAACCACACAGTGTACGCACATGTAATGTATATACGCTACTCACCCATCATAATCACCTAAGGTCAAACTGAAAGGACTTAATAGGCCAAGGCCAATTGTGCCTTGTAATCACGAGATGGCGGAGCCGAAAGTAAAAAAACAGCATTTTTGAACACGAATCATAATTGTAAAGGGATTTTACGGAAGCAAATATCTCAGCCATTCGTCAGTATGAGTAAGCCACGGTTGGATTGGGAGTATCAGATGTATTTGAAATGATAGTTAATCCCGTCAAATCCGCGGCGACGGAGTAATATATCTCTTTTGTTGGTTCAGCTCCGGGCAGGCCAGGGAACAGTTTACCTGATACTGGTTGCATATTGCCATCATATTGCATACCGCAGCCCCCGCTTGGTCAGGGCTGTGTTTTTTTGTTCTGGTAGGTAGCGAGCCTATGCCACTCCTGCCGACCATTAGCCAGCTTGGGGAATGGCTAACCCTTCCGTGTTCTTTGAATGGTAACCGTGACAATTTCTTGCAAATTATTTCGCCGACGAAGAGCTGCGGTGCTACATAAGTCGGGAATTCCTTGTCCTGGTCGGATGCAGGCTACAGGCTCGGGACCTGGCCTCGATGCGAACAGCCGCCATTTGAATTACGTGTAGACTGTCGTACGATTACCAGTGTTAGTCAGCGTTATGGTTAAGATTTTTTTTTTTTTTTTTTTTTTTTCTCTTTGGAAGTACGAAGGGCACATACACAAGTACTTTAGTATCAGGGAATCGAAGCACCTGGCATTTTCCATCCCCCCCGAGAGTCCGGAGCAGCGAATCAGCACCCAGCCTCACGTGCAAGCGATCAGACTGGTGCTTGGCTGGTGGTTATGATTGGTTGGAAGGAATCTGGAACCTGCGGTTTTGACTCTTTTTAGGGCCTTGTTGGAGTTAGAGCGGAAGGGGTGCCAGGAAAGGCTGGAAGCTGTCATGTTGCAGAGGTACTAAAACCGCCTGCCTTCCACACCTAATCCCCTCTATGATCTGATCCTTCAAGCTTCTTTATATATATTCCCCTTCCCTCTAAAGAGGTCACGACCCAAAAAAAAATTTTAGTCCGTCGAGCACGGCTTGAAACGATCAATAGATAACTATATATTTGGACGAGAAAAAAAGAAGAAAAAAAATCAAAAAAAGAGAAAGAGAAGTCAAAGTGATAGTGAAGGAATTCGCAAGGCCGAAAACAACACAACAACACACAAGCCATGGCCTCTCAATCTCGGTCGGCTTTGGCCCCTCATCACGCAGCCATCAAGGCTCAGATCCTTCGACTGCTTGGTCACTCGTCTCCTGACGACCTCCGCCGCTTCCTCGAAGAAATATCCATTCAGCAGGATGTTCTTGAGAATATATACGATCTCTGGCCCGACCTACCTCATGCTTACGACGCTGAAAGGGAGGAACTAGCCGATGATAGAAAAGAAGTTTATGTTCTATATGATGCTGCCTTGGACGATCGGGAGAAGATCCGACGAAGGTGGGAGAGATTGCTGAGTAAACACCGCTGGGGACGACATGAAGTCGAGGAACTTAAGAAATGCAGAGAATACATGGCTCGAAATGCGGTGAAGATGGTTGGTCTATGCGTCGAGTACGCTGAGTTCTCTAGGTGAGTTATTCTTTCTAGATCCACTATTCTTCCCACGGGTACTTGAATCAAGAAGCGAAGACGATATAATAGCAAGTTGCGAATATAAGCTGACTTTCTTTACCCTAGCCAAATTCAAGGGTTGTCTTGTTTTGAGGATGACCTTCGTGTTAAACTTGAGAAGGTTTACGTCGACGAGAACCTATCTACTGCATCTAAGCTAAGGAGGATGCGGAATATTCTGAACATGTTTGCGGAATCCCGTCCGAGAGCCGAACGCTACACCTATCGTCGCCGTTCGCTTTCGCCTGACGACGAAGAAGAACAGTACTGGACGGTTCCAAAGCCTGAAATTATCGAGCCGTCCAGAGACTCCGCATATGTCTCTGCTTCGTACACAAAACCTCACCGAACCCGCGCAGACCGACACGAGCACAAGCGACATCGTCGTGGTGAGCGAGAAAGGGAGGAACGCGAGGAGCGAGACTATATTCCCGATTATAGCTACGGAGTCGAGATTGAGGAATTCGATGACAGGCCTGTTCACGACGTCTATCTTAACGACTCCTCACGACATGCATTCCGGAGTTCAAGTCATGATACCTCTTTCCTCTGGCGATCCTCTCGGAATCAGAAAGACGGCGAACATACGAACCCCCACTATCCGGGTCGCAATTTCTCGCTTTCCTATACGCATCTGCCACCGTTAGAAGAGCAACGACGGTCAAGTGCAGGATCCAAGCATCACCGCCCTTCTAGGTACGAGGATGATGAGGAGCGTCGCCGTCAAGCGAGCAGCGCTAGGTACCTTGAAGTCCCAAAGCCCAAGCCTGCAAAGCAGTATACTAGCTGGGAAATCTACGAAATCGTGTAGATTTTCCTTGAATAGGCTAGCGTTCCTCATCTCATCGGGTGGCTGACTGGCTCGGCTTGGATATCTTCTTTCTATTTCCTTCCATATCATACGTTTCTGTCAACAATTTTCCTTTTTGGATAAAGACTCCTTTTTTTAAACGGTTTTTGGCATTTGCAAACGGGTACATTGTTTCAATTGTTTTCTCCTTCTTCTTTTACAATTTGCGATTGGTTTAGCATTTATTCCTGGGACTTGTCTATCTCTTTCTTGTACATTGCGGTTGGCGCCCTTTCCTTTTTTCTTTCCTTGTTTACATTGTGACTTTTTTGCTTTTCTGGGAATGGTTCATTTGCATATCAGGTACGGGGAATACTCAGGTTTCGGTGTCAATCATTATGGTCGTTTCATTTGTTTTTTTCTTCCCACCTTTTCGTCCCCAGTTTTGTCTTCCACCTTTCTCTTTCTCCACCGAGCTGATTTGGGGATCTCGGCCTTTGGGCATACCTGTCTTTTTCGCTTCCGCATCATTATGAAAAACAAAATTGAAGGCTGTCTGTCCTTGTTGGTTTCCTCGGTTTTGGCAAGCACTATGTAAACTTATATATATCCAACGAAGTTAATATAATGGTAGTAATATAAAGTGGCCGGAGATCTAGAACTCCTATAAAGCAATCTATAACCCTAGGCAAATTGAACGGCTCAGTACGCCTCATCTCGGGTGAACTGAGTACGCCGGTGCAACGATTATCCTGACCAAGAATGTATGAGTCTGTATGGTATATATTTATGCCGGATCCTGAGAATGGCAACCGGCTCCGCTACGGAAAACCCGAGCTCCAGCGTTTAGGTTCGTCCTCGGGTATGTTGGAGCCCTAGAATGAGGTAGTTACCTAATCTCTGCACAGTACAGTACCGGCCTAAAATGGTGACGCGTGATATCATGTGCTGGTCCTCGTTAGGGTATTTTGGCAAGATAACTACTTGAGGCCTAACTGAATAGAACCTGTATTAGTCATCTATGCAATGTGGCCAGCCTTTTGAAAGTTGCGTGCGTGCAAGTGCAGAGTTTGCAAAGCAAGCCCTCTGTGAGCGAGGCGACCAAAGTAGGAATTACCTGATCTGGGTTGGTGGTTTGCAACACATCTGTGTGAGCAAAAATACAACAAAGCGAAGTTGCAGACACGCACACCACGAGTTCGACCAGCGCAAAGCTAGTAGATCTATCTGAAGATTGACAAGATACATATATACCTAGGTATATATATATAGATCGCACCATCACATCTGCGCTGGTAGATCAGGTAAGATCTTTCTTTTTCTTCAAACGGTCCCAGCCTAGGTATCCAGAAGATGACTGGATCCAGAAGATCCAACGTTAAACCCCCTCCTTTTCCAACGCGAATACTACATCGATACGTGACCTGCGGGGTCATCCGGGCTTGACCTCACATCGATCCGCTACGATCTTTAGTACTGGCTCTGGACAATGACTGCTAATCATGTAGGTCTTTTAGAATCCATATAAGATAGTGCCCCCTTGTAATCCACCGATGTGTTAGTTTCTCTTCTTTCCTACTACTCCCCCCACAACTACTTTCCCCACACAACGTTCTTAGTCCGGCCGCTAACGGTCCCTTTGCACTCTTTCCGAAGACTTCTTCACACGAAGGCATTAATTTAGCCAGGTAATCGTATAGCATAACATATCTACACGCCTTTGCTGGATAGTACAATGGCTCGCCGCTCTGGAACCTCTAAATCAGCCTCTTGGCTGTTGACTGCAGTCACTGTCCTAGGCTTCTTTGCTCAGACGGAAGCCGTTATAACGGCTATCGATGGACGATACCCTCACGAAATTGCCGTCGCTAAGATCATCGAGCGGGATAGTAGCAGTTCATCGACAATTCTCCCTAGCAGCACCAGCTCTAGTTCTAGCTCCAGCTCCAGCTCCAGCTCCAGCTCTAGCTCTAGTTCCAGCTCATCCTCTTCCTCCTCCTCCTCGAGCTCATCTAGTTCATCTAGCTCCAGCTCTTCCTCAAGTTCTTCAAGCTCCAGTTCTTCGAGCTCCTCATCTAGCTCCAGCTCGCCTACTTCCTCTAGTACTAGCACCACTCCGACCATCTTTCCTCAGCCGACGATCAACTCGGTTACCGCAGCTACAGGTATCCAAGTTGCAGGGTACCAGACCCCTAGTGCTAGCTCTGCTGGGAAGAGGTCCCTCTGGGACTTGGCAAATCCACTCAAGAAGAGACAAACCACTGCTTTGTGGATTGGAGAGTCGGTCCAGACAGATGGCACCAGTCGCTTCATCCTCGTCACTGATCAAGCTTCTGCTGCTACTTTTGACCTTACTCTCAAGCAGCTCATCTCTGTAGACTCTGGCAACTCGATTACGTTTGCGTCGACTTCCGATATCGCTGCAGGATTGGGCCCTTGGGAAGCTAGTCCTGATGGCGGAGACATCAGCGTCGAGTTTGTTATCGACGCCGGCACTGGTGCCATCATCTGGAGTCACCCAATCTTCTCTAGCATGTTGAACTTCCATCCCGCGCCTTGCTTTTTAGCCTCTAGCACGACCACCGCCATTGATTGGATTTACAATCCTTCGAGCGAGGGAAACTGCCAACGTTTCATCCTTCAAGCTACCGGTGGTGACCTCCCACAAGCCACAGCTACTCCCTCGCTCACATCCATCATCCCGACTGGACCGCAAACCTGGATCGGAACCACTCCTATGCCGCCTACCACTTCGAGCTCCTCGACATCTGATACTGGCTCTGCCGCCCCAACCGTCACCGAAAGCGGCGTTACCACGTCTACTGTTATAGACACTGCCACTATTACCAGCACCACCCAGACTACTTCGCTGGTTACCGTCACTTCATGCGATAACTGGGGATCTTGCGACCAGTGGACCTCGACCACCACACAGACAAGCACTACCTTGTATACCAAGCCATGCACGACTGCGCTCCCGATTCCCGTTCCCGTTTCACAGGCCCCTGGATCTGGATCGGCGTGGTTCCTGGCCAAGTGTATACTCTCGATCTCGTTTGCGTCAGCTGTTGGATTCGTCCTCACAACTGCGTGGTAGACGGCCCTCATCTTACATCGTCGAATCTTTGCGGATATAATACTGACAGCTCGTCTTTTTGTTTCGTTTCGTGGGGAACATCTACTTGCGTAATTGAATTCGCCCCGTATACTTTTTAATCACAGCAACTTATTTTCATATCCCATCTAGAATGGGGCATTTTCCAAGAAGGGGCGGGGTCGTATAATGGTATTATCCGAATATCATCTTGATGGAAACTTCGACAGAAGATCCAATCTTTTTAATATTGGAATACTTACTCGGGATTATCTCTCTACGGAATGGAATGGTTCATTGAATTTATAAAGAATTAATATATATATTTGGTTTCATAGATAGTCTCTTGTATCCAGCATTTTAATGGAAATGTTAATGATGTTATCTTCCGGGCCTACATATAATTTTGTGGCGTGAATGGTATAGCATGAACTCATACCGTGTAGGGACTGTACACGGGGATATGTCAAACTGCAAGCTTGGGACTGTTACTATAGTGAATGACCGACTTGATTCGCAAACGGTGAGCTCGTAAGATTACCGAGTCAGTTGGACCGGAACCTACATGCTCAGAGGGCCAGGATTTACAGACGCTAACATTCCGCTGAGATAAATATATACATATGCATATAAGGGCTATATCTATCCATCTATTTACAGGGTGTATATTTACGGACGTCTAACCAAGCGCCCATATGCGGCGGGAGTTTTACTCTGTTACCTACTTAACTGCCTCTTGATCGCCGCTTCTCTCCTTTTTCGGGCCTCCTCTTTCAACCAGGCGGCCAAACCTGCGCCAGCAAGTAAACCGCCTAGATGGGCGGCGTGGTCCATCCACATACTCCACCCAAAGATTAGGGAAGTGAATTCCCATACTCCCATAGCTGTTGCGATTGTAGCCGCCTTGAGAGTGAAGAGTGGGAGTAAGATAAAATATAGCTCGGTGCTATGGGAGAGTTAGCAGTATGGTCTGGAGAGAGTTGTTACACTTTACTAAAGGAAGGGGACATACTCAGGATTGATGACGGCATACCCCCCCAGAACCCCGAAGACAGCACCAGATGCACCGAGACCAAAAACGTGGAATCTTCTCATGACAACGTTCGCAACCAATGAAGTAAATGACGCAAGCGCGCCCGACGAGATGTATAGAGCGAGGAAATTACCTCGGCCGATTTGTTCACAGACTGATATACGCTCTACTTGTTAGTTATATTTGCCACATCAAAAAAATCTCCCGCATCGGAAAGGTATCTAAGATCAACACCCTCTGAGGCTGACTTACGAGTTGAACCAATGAAAAACAGTCCTGTCATATTGGCCGCAAAATGCCACAAGGTATGGTGGCTAAATACGCTACCTAGAAGGCTAAATACTCGAGGATCACCAGGACATTGGACAAAGTGCGTATTCAGAATTCTCCACAATGGGGGGATTCTCCAGGCTAGGAAGATCGCTAAATTGGCGCCGACTATTCCACCGATTGTAGCTAATGCCATTGGAACGCTCGGGAATAATCGATCTTTAGGTTGAGGGTGAACATATGTGAGAGCGTAATAGCCGCTGCCGATTAATGTCACGACAAGGAAAGCGAATGACGGAGCCAAACGGCGGATTGATGACATTTCTTCGGGTTCTTCACGGTCCGAGACACGTGCGCGGGCGCGGTGGTAGTTATACCATGCTTCGCTGCCGACCTTAAGTTCATCAGATGTATCCGTTGAGAGGGCGTTCGCCTTAGGGTCCGCGAAAGTGGGCTTTAGAGCAGCAGGTTCGGAGACCCCGGCCTCTCCAGTTTTATTGGATATTGGCGGAGAATTTGACGTAGGAAATTTAACAGGAGGTTGAGGATCTACACTCCTTCTAGAAGGGCGACGTAGGGAAGCGAGCCGACGGATGGAGCTGCGAAGGGTTGGGGAAGGTTGCCTTCGCAGACAGCCTGATTGAAAGGTGGGAAATTGCGTAGGAATCGATGATACCGACCGGCCGGTACGAGTCGCGAAGTGTAGCACTTGTGAAAGAGGTCTGGTCGTCTTTAATGGAGCTAGTATCGAGGTTGGTGGTATCGCTGGGGCGAGGGCCTGCCGCACGACGCATGATCTCCAGATTGGAATCATGATCACTCAGCGAATCGCCGCAAGGGAACGAAACCAAGTCCCAGGCGAGTTGTAGGCGCTGTAGAGACCACAATAGAAGGGATACTTGCGGGATCGCAAGCCAATCCCAGCGGTGTTTCCCTATGTGTCGGCGGAGTGGATGGTTTGACGAAACTGGGTTTCAAGGCATCGGGTCGGTGATCTGGGGAGGAACAAGAATGTAGATGCTAGGCTTCCGATCCCTCCGACAGCTAATATGATCGGATGTACCGACTGTCAGCGATGACTTCCTTAAGATACAACAACGATACCGTGAGGCTGGCGAGGTTTATGTATATGTACTTACGGGCCCTGACTGATAGATACTCAGATAGTGATGGTTAGTCGTTGTGGTTGTTTGATGTATTATCAGATCAGCCGAAGCTGGAAAATTTGGTGTTTTCCGAAGCGATTCGAATCCACCCCAAAACACCACCCCGCGTCCCATCACATCAGCCTGGGCTTACGACGACACCCAACCTTCAACCTCAAATTTAAATCCATCCCATGAAGCCGGAATCGACCCCATCGAATCATCACCAATATATCACAATCGGTCAGCCATCATGAGTGCTTCAGCGGCCCCTATTCCCCTGGTATATTTAATCCCCCCGCACTTGAAACTACCCCGCCAGAGCTAACAACTCATCGCAGGACCAGTTTGCTGCTGCCCTCCTAGATCTCGAGATTCCACAACTTCACCAAGAGTCAGCACGTCTTCAAAATTCACTCTACCACCTCGAACGCTCCAACACTACCCTTGCTGAATACCCAGATGACGAAGATTGTAAAGACGCGATCCGGTATAATCAAGGTGTTATCGAGCAGCAGAAGCAACGGATAGAAATCGTTAAGATGGAACTGGTAAGACGCGGAGTGAGCGTCGGTCATATGGGTTTGGACGGCCCTATTCCCACATCGTCGTCATCAGGTGATGTCCAAACGACTGCTACGGCACAGGGGAGCTCAATGCCTACGAATGGGGCCGCCAATGGACATACCGGGGAAGACGAGGGTGTCTATTTGTGAGGCATTCATCAGGATGGTTCTATTGTGGTAGACAACTATAGCCATAGACACCATGCTATCGGGGTTTATAAACAATCCCTGCACAAATGCGCCTGGGGAACATTTCTGCAGGTGGCTGACAGCGACAGCAGTGGCGGACAGGACACCACCTAAGACATACATCCAGCTCGCTCGTTGACCCGCTATAGAGGGTCCACTTCTAGGGCACGAACTAGTGGAGTGCAGCAGCTTACATGCAAGTGCGGAGATATTATTGATGTATATTAACTACAAGGATATCTGATGTCTCTGGTAGCCCTTTCCAAACCAGTATCGCCAATTCTGGCGCTGCGAAAACACGCCCCAAAACGCCTGGACCAAAACTCCATACCCATCCCTAATAAGAACCGAAACAAGGATTACGGCCGGCTACCACTTCATCACGATCCCCAAAAGAAAACATGGGAGACAAACTTAACAGAAATAAGTTCCAGGGGACTCTACAGCTCATTGATTTCTTCAAACCGAATGGGCAAGTCTCCTCTCGCCTCTCGCCATCTGTTCGTCGCTCTCTGTAGTTCGATGCATCCTTTGACCAACCAGCTCCACTTCCCCGCAAACTGTGGCGTGATCTCCCAACTCTCAATCCGCTCCGGCGGGCCCCAAACAACCAATCCGCTTTCTCCTTCGGTACAGCATAGATCATCACACACAGCGTCATCAACCATGCCCTTGTCTCGTGTCAACATCATAATCATGTTATCTCGGGCCTTGGGACAAGGAAATAAATCTATGTAAGGATGATGCGGGTACAACATTTGCATTGGTGTGGGGTGGAGAGTTGGGGGCAGATTTTCAGGAACAGTGTTGGATGTGCAGAAGGGACTTGTCATGTCATCTTCCAGAAGAGCCGCAAGGGGTATATTGAAATATTGAAGATTGGTCAGGAACGCCCTGATCACGTTATAGTGGATCAGCGAGAGGAGAAGATTGTCGGGGGCTATCTTGGAAGGGACGTAACGTAGGCGATAGCCATTAGTCTTGGGGTCGGTGACAATGATGCAGTTCTGCCCGCGACGGAAGAAGGGGTGGACAGCCTCCCGGGCACCCTCTGCCTGCATCATAGCTGTTTGAAGCGGCATAATGCCATCCTCAAATGTCGGTGGAGCGGAGCCATCAGCTGGCGCCGTTGTCAAAACCGTCTTAGAATTCTTAACCTTTTCGGCCTTCTCAAGCATTTTACGGCGTCCTGGATGCATATCAATATGCAAGTGTTAGCGGCGTGTCATCAAGGTGCATATGGTAAACGAGCATCTGCATTAGAAGGTTATACCGAAAGATTGGGGCCAGACTGGATAAACTTTCATTGGATAGGGTTGGTCACATACGGTAAGCGCGCTGGTTGAGCCTGTTCTGTAGCTTGCGTCGAACCTTGGGGTCCACTGTGCCGGTCCAATCCTCCTCCGGGCCAGCAGCGCATTGAAACTGTTGGTCGGGAAGGGCGGAACCCACGCCCAGCTTCCCCAGATCGACCGATGAAGTACTGGACACAACAGCCATTTTGGTAGATCTCTCTAGTGTTTCACTTCTCTCGACTTTCTCCACAACTTCCAGACGAATCCAGATTAGAGATAGATAGATTTTCCTGAAGGGATATAAATTGGCTCTGTTACTATATAAATAACCCACAGAATCCAATTCGAGGGTAAATCGATGTTATGAGATTTCCTTCGTTAAAAGCTTGATGTTTAGCGAGAATGACGGGGTGTAGTTATGTATGAACGATGTCGGAATGTGGACGGTCCCAACTTCCCTTTTAAAACTCAAGCCGCACAAATGCGACCTGCTGACGGAGGTGCCAGACTGCCCGAACCCCGAGCAACCCCTCGTCATCAAACCTTAAAGGGCATCATGGCTGTTACCGTATCTGGAAGGGCCCGCACACTAATGCGGGCTGCTTACACACAATTCCTGGGATTCGATGCACATTGCTGACACTCTTGGCGGCTAAGCCGGAAATTGGTGCACTTTTTGGTGTGACTAAGCCGCCAAAGGACCTGGAGGGAAGCGGATTTAATGAAGGCGGTTCGCTCAGTCGGCCAGTCCATGTTTAAGGGAGAGCAAAGCCCCCTTTCTCGATTACGACAACATGCCTAGAAATCGGGCCCGTGGAGGCCGTTGACGTTTGAGCTCGACAGTTGCAGATATTTTGCCTTTGTGGATATATTGACACCGCAGCTACACCATAACTCGAGCCTCAAAGTCTCCAACTAAATACAAATCAAACGCGACTTAAATCACAACTTCCTAATGCAATAGTCATATGTAATGTATGTACATGCGCATTTATGCATATACATCACAGTTAGAGCATCCATAATCAATCACGGAATCCTTCGACGCAATCGGTATCTTGAGGTACATCCACAACCACACCCACAGTGGATTTTCTACACGTCGACGGCCTCGCGGTCATTAGACTGTAGATGTAGATGTAGATATTGGTGCCTGGTCGCAGATGCTTAAAACCTTGGCTGCGCCTCAAACAGATATTACATGGATCCATGGACGAAAGATGATCGGACAAGTAGCCCATCACAGACGGAACAATAACGTTAGGGACGTTTCCCTTCTCGGACTACAAGACACGGCTGCAAAGACGGAGGGATTCTACGGAGGACCGGGAACAATCTAGTTGGGTGCGAAGGACAAGGATGTCGGAAACTAGAACAGCAGAAGAAGACCTTTAAAAACGACCATTTCATCAGACTTCACCACTGTACCGATAACCGTGTTTTCTTTAGGACGGTCAGGATGATCCGTCCGAGAGAAATTTAAAATTATCGATGGAAATCCTGTGACCGAACAAAAGCAGAGAAACAAAAGGAAGTAAAAAGCAAAGAACAAGACCCAATATGTCCAGCCTGCTCCTGGCATTGAGACAGACATCCGAAATGTTGTCTTGTCTAAATTATTTTCGGGTGCCTACAAAATCCTGGATTTGCAAGTATGTACTCAAGTTACAACCCACACGAGGAACACGAGGAGCCGCTTGGATTGGTCCCTCCACTTCGCTCCTCACTGGCCGTACTACCGAACTGACTAAGATTTCGACGGTGACAGCGATCGTGATGTAATATATTGAAAGTCTCTCATCCAATTATATGACTTAACTGATGGCTTTGATGAGTAACTCCATTAATGAATATAAGCAGTTCAAATTTAGTCCGCTGACTCTAAGCTTATAAGAATTCGGTAAATGTCTGTGATCTATACAGGGACACCTGTGAAGCAGCAGAGTTCATTCTCATATTCTAAATTTTCTCCAGCCCCGTCATCATCAGCTATTATGGTTTGCGACTTGCTCTTTGATAAAAAAGAAAGTATTTCTTCGACTACGCGTAGCGAGGCTTTCGCAGGAAACGGATGTGTTCAGATAGACGCTCGAGGATCTCGATAGTAATCGTGATAACATTAATGCTGAAAAACCCGAAGCGTGTAAATAATGACTAGATCAAACAAGCACAAAAACCAATCCCGAGACTTCTCTCTAAATAATAATAACAACAGTGATAACGAAATTCAAGTCAATAAAAAATACACCTTTTTAAAAATGCCTCTCTATATAGTTAACAAATGAAACACTGACTCGAGCGAAAGTTTACATGTGAATTGCCCGTTAAGCATCGCCGCGCTTACCCATGGTCTGCGCGCGGCCGCCCTCTTCGTCACTACCCATTCCCTCAATTCTCTTTTTGTCGCTTGGGTTTGGAAGAAGTAGGGCAGGGTGAACAAAATTGTAAACACCAACAGCGATAATCATCATAGCACCATCAAGAGCGATGAAAAAACGCTCGGTGGTAATGAGGTACCCATCCCAGCCCTCCAACAGCTCGATAGTTCTGTAGATGCTTCGGATGTAGATGCAAGTAACACTGACGATCGTAGCATACGTCAACCTCATAATCGACTTCTCGAGCTGCACACCGCGGGCTTTCCATAAGAAAGCGGCGTAGAAAAAGCAGAAAACCGTGATTGATGCCATTTGAAAGATAACACCAGCAACCATGATATTGGTTCCAACGGTTGGGTCGCCGTTTGGCTCGCTCGAAGCCGAGGAAGCAAGGCCACCACCTGCCGCCTGGATGGCGAGGGATATAACATCAATAGTGATAAAAATCCAAAGGTAAAGCTTGGGCGGGAGCAGGGAGTATTCGCGACCGGTGACATCGATGAATTGCTTGAGAAGGTAGTAGATAGCACCAGTGAAGAAAGCGGGAGCTATTGACAGAGCTGTTAGCTATTGCCGTGGTTATTGTTGGAAGGAGAGCTCTTACCAAAGATGAGAGTCGAGATTTGCATCAAAAAGGCATTATCGTTATACGGACATGAAGAAGACCATAGTCTTCCTCCCCACCCGATCACCTCGGCTGTATTGTCGCAAATGATTAGTTTTTCTATTCAACTTTTACAACCTAGTAGTCTCGGTCCCAGACTAACAACCTAGTAAGGTCACGAAGCTCAGGTACATACCTGTAGTGCCAATTGCAAAGCACAAGTACCAGTAATGTCTCCCTTTGACCGAGGCATAAATATGACCGAACGTCGAGAGAGCGAACAAGACCACGAAGATTATTCCGGATGCTCGAGATGGAACGTAACCGTAGGCCGGGTCATACCCAGGAATGAGTGCTTTGCAGCCCACTCCAAGTTCCTGCCGCTGTTCAAAAGTAAGACCTGCAGCTTCCATAATGAACTCTAGATGTTCGAGACGAAGGTGTTGGCTTGCTAACGCCTGAAAGCTTCGATCGGTTCGTGCTGTGTTGTTTGACGTTGCAAAATAGCGATGTGGTTCGGGATCTCGCGGAAATAGTCCAAATGTTGTAGACCAAATTGCTCGAAAGATGTATGAGAATTTTTGTATGGAGGAAGATAGGTGAGCCTAGAGCTTGGGGGGGTGGAAGTGTTTTGCCTTTATGTTTTGACTTTTTGGGCGTGTCATATTGATGTTATTGAGGAGACCAGACCCGGGTTCTTATATCTACCCGATCGGTGGGCGGTCGTTAGTCATCCCGTACTGACCGGCACTCGAACTTCTCGCATGAAGACCCACCATTGTCCCAAAAATCTCCATTGTGGCTCTCTGGATAAGTTTCAGAAGGCGCAATGGGGTGGGATCAAGCCAATGTCCCGTTCGAATGATGCCTATCCATGCACATGCATCATCTGTGTGGAAAGGCTTTCAGTGAAGTCCCCATCAAAACCCACCGGGCGTATTAGAGCCTCGTTGCATTTTACTAAAGTACCAGCATGCTGGGGCGGCAATATCTTACGGAATATTTTTCGGTAGGTTATGTTCTTGTTCCATAAAGCTCTACACACACAATCTTAATTTTAGATTTCGATTGGGTCATCGTACAATCCACGAACATCGAAGCGTCAGACCTTTATCACGATTGGGTGCGCGTTCCTTGGCTTGGTATTATCACTTGGGATTTCTTTACCGAATATTTTAATAGATGTATGTAGACGATGACGGAAGCAGTCTAAGGTTCTAAACTTTTCTGTTTTTGAAGACCAAGATCTTTGTCCGGGAAGGCCCATTTTAGGGTTCATCCGACTCCGAATTGTACCTCACCATGACTTATCTTGTCAATCTGACCTTAGTCACACAGCCTAGATTTAATTTTCGAAGAGCGAAAGCCCTATAAGAGGAACTGCCGTTTGTTATCCTAGGATGGTGCGTTGACCAGGCCGGCGAATGTGGGTTTTCTGTATTGTGATTGTTGGCGTGGACACGCGGCCAGCGCATACGGATGAGCGAGGTTAGCTGCTTGCACAGCCCACGTTTCCGCCTACTGGATTTCCGACGTTCGTAACCCGTGTCAAATTTTGGCTAAGGTTGCATGTATGCGTATACGAGGACCCTTTTTGATTGGGGTTAGGTGTTTATTCAAATTCTGGCGCCCAGAGCTGCTTATGTCCTCTTGAGGCTCTCGGTGTTCGCATTAGCAGAATTTTGTTATCATTCAATCAGAAATCCTTGATCGGATATCTCATAAGACCTCAAGTCTACCAGCTCGACTTGTGAGGCTTCTTCAAAACTAAATTGGTATCTGAATCCAACGTAGTCGCAATGAATACTGTGAGCTTTCAGTTTTATACGACAAACCTTGCAATCTCGACGTCCCTGGGAGTTATCCCAATGCCAGTAGATTATATATTAATTATTACTATAGTATCCACCGTCATTCACTTCATTCAATATACCCGAGTGTTTAAGCGTTTTAGCGTTGTCAGGGAATACGGATTTTTTTTCCTTGCGAAGTGCCTTGACCGGGATCATTATAGAGCGGATATGGTGCCTACCGTATTCCCAGAGCCTCTGGTGACAATTCGACTTAACTATCGCTTGAAAATTAAGGAGAGCTCAGTATCTCTGGGCGGGCTGGGACAACGAAAGCCAAGACGGCAGCTACGTAAGCGGAGGATTACATCAACACAGCTTCGGATGGTTTATGAAGCTCGAAGCGCTGCCGTAGACCCGGAGCTGTTACAACACCAACACATCTTATGGTTCCAAAGTTCGACCACCGCTAGCTGATTGTAATATTGTGACTGATTGGGAGTTGGGTATGGATTATCTGAATGGCCATATGAGTCAAGAACTCACATATCGTGTCGATTTCCTTAATCTTTTATACCCCGTATTAGCGCATTTAGGAAGCAGCTAGTTATTCTACCATTTACATCCGGATCTTTGGTTCTTTAGCCTTCAACATTACAGCTATTCAGACTAGGATCCGAAAGCCTTTTTGAACGCAGGTTTGGCACAGGCACTTGTGCCCCTCCAAGTGGATATGATCATAGGAATCTGACCATGACATTGATGCTGCTTCTGACGCCTGCATAATAACCAGCGTTCGCGCTATGGGTAGGCTTACTGATGCTGCAAAACTATTATTGTCACCGAATGAAATAATTAACCCTCTAGCGAATCAATGTCAAATAGGGACTTGTAATATAATCGGTTGTTACACCCCGAAGATTACTGCGAACGCCTCCTTATTCTTCTAACCCCCCTTTCTTCGCTTTGGACGACTTAGCGTTTTACTCGGTAGATGTACACCGACGCACGGTGACCTTAATATCAATGGTTTGAATGCTGAAAACCGTCGCCTACCCTTTTCGCCGTCTAAGATTGGTTTCTATAGGCTGAAATGCTCCCACCTTAGTTAGGGCCGTTCTAGGCTATACGATTCACCGCGATCGACGGCAAGACTTGTAATTAAAAATAGTACTGGCAATGGCTACAACATAACAGAAGGTATATACCGGGTACACGTGCATAATATCGAAGAAACAGGGTAAGAAAGCATTCCTCCTAGCCGAGCTGTAGGGCCTCTCTTCCAGTTTGGTATATTACTGATTATCAAGCCTTCGCTGAGTGACCCTGTATTTTATCGCTCCCTGAAAAGTGATGCAAGTAAGATCGGTACTTCAGCTAAATGCATGAAAATCTAATTGCAACTGGGCGTAATTGTGAACTTGGATGTACCGTAGCGTTCCAGAGTGTAGGGTAGTCGTGGGAATAGCGCGGATGTTCGTTTACATATTGTCCAGCGCCCGCATCCTCCTTGCCTCCGCAGCTATTTGTTCTTCGGTACGATTACTATCACTCCCATCCTTCCCTTCGGCGCCAAATCCATGTGATTCGCTGGACCGCGACCGACGCAATCGGACAATTATAAAGACGATCATTCCAATAATCACGAGCCCGACAACTGCAGCTCCTACACCGATCCCAATTTTAGCACCAGTTGACAAGTTCAGACCGTTTTTGACATAATCGTCGACGAGGGTTTTATATGACTCAATAGCCGGATTCAGGGTTGTAGACGATGTAGCGGACGTGGTTTCCGACATTTGAACGCGACTATATATACTTGGGTAATTAGTTAGTGGTGTTGTTCGCGTTTTGATTTCCGCCTTTGATTCAGAACGAACTGCTGCAAGCACAGGGTGGTACTAGCTTACCCAAGCCTTACACGTTAAAAAATTGGTATTTTTTCTTATGGAGACTGTCTATAATCGGTTCGGTCGGTGTGATCGCGTACAATGCCTTTAAATTTATAAAAACAATCGTTCTGCTCGTTCGGGGTTTTTTCAGGTAGCCCCGCGGTAATCGATAACTTGGGAAAAATCCCCCTTTATAGCTGTCGTTTTTGAATCTGCTGTCCGTTATCAAGAGATTGCCCTGGTCAGAAGCCGGGGTGTGGTACCAAGGGATCAGACACTTTGGCTACCTAGCACCGCGGCCAGACCCCTTTGGCGTTTGGGCATTTAAAGGCCAAGGCCTGGATTCTCAAATTAAGTCATGGGAAACGTCTAACGGCTCGTGTAGGTTGACATATCGGGATGTCCAAGCGAATGTTTGAGACCCCTGTCCCGTCCCGGATTTCTCAGCTGTGCGATGTCACAAGCTTGAAGAGAAGAATTCATATATTATTAGCACGAAGACGAAATGTTTCTGATGCCACAGTCCCTAGGTTCAAACAAAGCGCCTTAGGAGCCATCGTGGCGTAAATAGTATATATCAACGTTAATTTTCCAACAATTGGGCGCGCTCCTCTTCAATGTGATGCGTGTTGTATCATCATGATGCACACATATATATATCCATGCACTACTTTTAGAACTGCTCTTCGACTTGATTCGGGTACGTACGCCTACGTTTGTGGTTGAGCAATCGGGTCATTTTTTGTGCGCTACATGCAAACCAGTGTTAATGCAAAAGTAACATAATACTGACTCATCAGAGAGCTATTGCGCCGCATTGCACTGTATATGTGCAAGGGTGAATTTCGAATTGAAACTGGTGTTGAGAGGGTGGTGTTGCATGTTGACTGTGTTGTTAGATCGAGGACATGACTGAGTTGGCTACTGGGTTCTTGATCTAAAGGTGATGGTCACTGTATAGATTTTAGGTCAAGTTGAGATGTACTTGAGAAGTTATAGTTTCATTACAAATTAGTAACGAAGTAGATCTGAACCGCGGATGCCTTTTTCTAAGCCTGCCATTCCTCCACGGTATATTTTTAGGGTAATTCTATATATCTCCTGCCACGTGAAAACGCTAGGCTTTCACTAGACACTTACTTAGGATCCCCGAAAAGGTTCATGTGCTTCTGAATGTTCCCCCTATTTCCTTCATTTCTGGTAGGCCCCTGAAATTGAGCTGGGTTGTGCTAACTGACGAATTGGATATGGAGCTTGTGTTATGGCAGTATTTCTGATGACCAGATTTTGCACATTATTAAATGCAGATACATAATTATCATGGAAGTGGACAGCAGTTAATTGTTAACATGTTGTCCCGTGATCAAAAGCGCGGATTAAATACGCACCGTAGCTGTTAGTTACCTAGTAGCGGGTGGTACACATAAGGAATATACACATTATTATCCTCAAACCGTTGAATGTATAGCGAAAGCGAGTCGATAGAATAGCATCTAGAACAGAATCGAAATCTTTAAACTCCTCTTCGACTAAAATTATGCTATACAATGGTTTTGTTTTGAATTTAATGAATATATTATTGAGACATCTGGTAACATGACCTTGTACTATCTAGGATTTGTTTGAAACAGAGTGATGAATAGTACAATGTTGGATATTGGGAAAAATAAAGAGTGCGGAACGAGAAGTCTTACCACTCGTGAGGACGAGTAGAAACAAAAAACTTAAGAAAGTTTGGTAAGAACAATATTATCGACTTGGGCCTCCTTCGCGCTGTTGGTTGAGCCAGAATACGCAAATTCAATTCTAAGAATGACACTGTTGGCTGCGGAGGAAAAGGTCCCAGAGCCGATCAAAGGTGCAGCTGTAAAAGAGTTACTGGAGATGGTACCTCCGGCAAGAGCGATGTCATTAATGTATAGCGTTGCGCTAACAGTGCCAGAATTGGTTGTACGTCTCCAGTCGAAAGATACCCTGTAGCTGCTACCGGGACAAATGGTAATAGCTTGGATGATACGGTTTGGCGAGTTGGGGTTACCAGCGTTTATTCGACTTCGGAGTGCATAGCCACTACCCACAGAATAACGTTCAACGTCGGCATCACCGGCTTTGAGGGTTGTCCAGCTTCCCATTAAGCTTGTCTCAAAGTTTCCATTTATGACTGGGTTTCCTGTGGGGCAGGCGGCAACCGAAGTGGTGGAAGTGACAATGCTGGCTGATTGGGTCCTTGTGCTGGTGACAGTCTCAGTCCTTGTGGTTGAATCTGTGATTGTCGTAGAGTCGGTAATCGTGGTGGAGGTGACAATAGTTGTTGGCTCGGTAATTGTCGTCGGTTCAATGACGGTCGTGGAAACTGTAATGGTTGTTGGTTCCTTGATTGTAGTCGGTTCTGTTATTGTCGTAGAGTCTGTGATAGTTGTGGAATCTGTAATTGTCGTTGATTCTGTTATGGTTGTGGAATCTGTGATTGTGGTAGAATCTGTTACTGTGGTTGGCTCAATGATGGTCGTAGAGTCCGTCACAGTTGTAGATTCGACAATTGTAGTGGAATCTGTGATTGTAGTTGATTCAATGATAGTCGTCGGCTCAACTATAGTTGTGGAATCCGTAATTGTGGTAGACTCAGTGATTGTGGTAGGGTCCGTAATCGTCTTAGAATCTGTGATAGTGGTCAATTCCGTCGTTGTGACCTCTTCACCTGGCAAAGTGACCGTAGTGGGAACAGTTACAGTGACCACTTCGCCATCCTCGCCGGGTAGAGTTATAGTGGTCGACTGCGTAATCGTTATTGGTTCTTCGGTAAGAGTTGTTGTTGTGTCTTCGCCCGGTAAGGTAACTGTGGTTGGAACAGTAACAGTCACGACCTCATCGTCCACTGCCGGTAGGGTAATTGTCGTCGTAGTTGTTTGTTCTTCGCCTGGTAGGGTAACCGTGGTAGGGATGGTAACAGTAACAACCTCTCCATCTTCCCCAGGCAGAGTGACAGTTTGAGTTTCACCAGGGGCGGTTGTAACCTCAGTCTTGGTCTCGATAATAGTCTATTAGAGGTTAGGCGCCATGAACATGATACAAATGAAGTGAAGAAAAGGCTTGGGGTAGAAGAGATAAATTACCGTAGTCAGTTGATCCGGATTAAGAGTTAAGATGGAAGTTATGGTGGTAGTTCCGGGCTTCCCAGTAATAGTAATTGTCTTTGGTAAAACACTCGTGGTCTTGGTAACTGTGAGTGTAGTGGTTTTGGGTGCTGAAGTTTTGGTGACGGTGACGGTGGTAATTTTGGCGATAGACTTAGTCTTGGTTAAAGTTTTAGTGCCTTTGGGGATCCTGAGGTGTGGAACGTTAGCAAGGCCACTAATGGCTAGAGCACGCGAGCTTTCAGCAGGAGAGGACCTACGTCAATGTTTTCGTGATATTCTTGGTTGACGTGCACGTTTTAGTGGACTATTAAAGGAGTTGCCCATGTTTCGAATGAGTTCATGTTCGCAGTATATATATATCATTGATAATTTTAAGATTTAACGTGCAGTAAGAAATTGTACTGACGGTCTTCGTGATAGTTCCACCGTATTTCGTCGTGGTTGACGGGCAATGGTGGTCCCATTTGTCCCAACGGTCCCAACAGTATTTATCATCGGGGCGATAATCGGCAAATGCTGAAGAGGCAAAAAGAGCGACGAGAATAGCGAATTTCATGGCTTAACGAGTGTGAGTGTGTGTAACGAATGTGTTTGTGTAACGAGCGGAATTGGCTTGCAGGATACGCTACTGAGCGCCATGAACCGACGGACGGCGTGGAAGCTGGCCAAATGTTTCTTAAATAAGGACCGCATGTGTGTAAATGTACATAACAGCATCATGCAAGAAAGGGGCTGCAATTTGATTGCATCTTCGAGGCCACTATTTGGTGTTGGTGAAAGTGGTAAAGTGAGAACGCCACCTGCAAGCCACCTGCAAATATCTTTCCTTATTGAGAGAAAGCGCTCGGAGGGGGCGGCTTTCGTACCAATCATATTCAATAGAAAATACACATCACGGGGACACCTCCGGTTGAATGACAGGAACATGCGTTGTTGGCGTGGTAGAAATGAGCGCCTGCCAAAGTGCAAGGCTGTAAACAGCTGAACTGTTGTCATAATATATAATAGCTCAGCGCATTATTGAATAACAATTTGGTAGAAAAGCTTCTTGTTTGCATGTTGTTCTCGACATGGCCATGCGCACGGGCTGCGGGCAAGTATCATCTCATGACGAGTATTTAATATTGAAAATAGAATTGGAATTAGGAAGACATCCGTACATGCAACTGGAAATGAGGTCTATTATCTATCTAACCGTCGACTGTGACCCCGACCATTAGTAACTGAGGAGCGCACTGAAAATTAGTTGGTTACACTTACCTTGTTCAAACCTCCAGATCTGATTACGATTCTCATCAAGCTTTTCCCATA
The DNA here is from genome assembly GCA_036872755.1 of Orbilia blumenaviensis. NCBI lineage: Eukaryota > Fungi > Ascomycota > Orbiliomycetes > Orbiliales > Orbiliaceae > Orbilia > Orbilia blumenaviensis. Next base: position 1,489,261 of record JAVHNS010000013.1, read on the forward strand.
AAACGACTGGTGTCCCGTTTCGTGGGTTACCCCCCTCGGCTAAGTCGATCGTAATCGGTCGGTGGAATTCAGGGACGTAAAGGCTTGATGTGGTGAACATGAGTGTAAGCGGTATCCAAAGCTTTGACAGGGTTCCCTAGGGAGGGCATACCGATAAGTATCATCATCTTCATCCTCGTAGACATGCCAGCCGTAAGGATTTTCAGAAACGATGAGGCGAGTTCCATCGGTAATGTCACTATGGTCCTCGCTTTCGGGCCTTAGGAAAAGGCCAAAGGCGAAATTTCGGATTTCCCATTTGCCATCGTTTTCAGAAACGATCCACTATACCAAAGTAACAAATCAGCTCCAATGTTTTGGGATATTTAGTTAGATAACGTACACGTTGATTGGGGCCATCATGCAATTCCCAGCCGTGAACGGTGTTTTCATCAGATCCCGACGCATCAAGAGCTGTACCGCTCAGGACATTGATGATTTTGTAGTGGCCTTCTTCGAGACCCATATTTTTTTTCTCTGCAGATTAAGCCTGAAGGTTAAGGTCTGAAAAAAATGATCGCTTTGAGGAAGGAGTTGATCAACGTGCTTGGGGCTCACGGTCCTTATAAAAAGGACCGTCGTGCGGGGTATCGATGGAGCATGACGTTCAAAGACAGCGTGAGCTCAGCTTGGCGCCGAATTTCATGCAGCTATTCTTGATAGAACAATATTTTTGTGAGACGGTGATATTTGTTCGTCCAATCGGGAGGAGACCGGGCTTGTTCGTCCCGCATTCGGGATCCAACGTAGATATTGCGTGTTCATGTCCCTTCCCGACCCCCCTTGGCAGCTGGGCGCCGTTTTGACTTGCCTAGTTTGTGCATAGCCCACCGGTTGTCGGCAGTGGGAACTTACCTCTTGGGACGCGTGGCACAGCTTAGGGTTATGCTTGGAAGCTCTCTCTAGCCATTAAGTAACCATGCGTAGATATCCTGGATACGTAAGGACTACGGTTTGGTAGACCCTGGTTGTGTGAACAATTGGAACCACGTTTAAACTATTGAACTTGGATCCTCTGTGCCCAGATCTATAACGGCAATGCTACTTTTGATAGTAGGTGTGCACAACAGCAAATGGAAAGTCTAGTATACAGATATGTCTACTTCGTTTTACGACTTAGTTGAAAGCAATTCTGCGTTTTATGGGCCTTTTAGCTGGTGTGGTGTTGGAGTTTGAGGAGTCATGTTTTAGATTTCGGAATTCGGCAAGCTCACGATCTGAAACTTTTCAGCCCTACTTTTGGTATTTAAATTTATCCGTGGCACATTTTCCGGCTTTTGGAGTTCCAGAAAGCCATTTGGATACGGAAAACTAGCCTACTGACTAAGGTACTTCAGTTTTATGAAGGTCGATATATTTTAATGTATTGATCGAGTCTAGCTTCTGGATTGTACGTATGTATGTATTCGAGCGTTGAAATTTCTGTGCTAATAGCGCTGAGTTGTGCATGCTCGCAGAGTTTAGGAGGATTGAGTGGGGGTACCTAGCCGGCTGACTCAGCCCTTCGGCCAAAAGGTTATATTAACTTTCAGGAATTTGAGCGTTGCTTTACCTCTAAACAAACGCAACGTTGGTGTGCTTACGAAATATAATTTGGTGTAACCCTGTATCGAACTGAACACATGCCGGGATTAGTCGGTGTGCCGTATCGGAGGGCAGAAGTCACCCTCTTGAACCAAGAGATTCCAATTACAATTCTAATGCCCTGATTGGCTCTATGTAGCTACGCGTAATCAGTCTGAAATATTGTTCTCTTGCCCGTCCCATAGACCTCAAACTTTCAATAGACTGTGCTCGTTTTGTTAAGAAAGATGCAGGTGCTTAAAGCTACAGCTTCCAACGGTCTTCGCTTATCGCAAGTCGCAGGGTCTCGACCCAGCGCTACCCTTATCAAACATGGTACTTCCTCAGCGAGGAAACGCCACAGTACTGTTATCGCTTTCGCACAGGCCCCTATAGAGACCTCTTCCGAGATAGTCGAGAATTCCACAAGGCAAAAAATTGCTAGCAGAATATTGCAAAATGCTGTAGCCGCCACAGCTCCGAGACAAAATTGGTCCAAAGAGGAGATTTCTGCAATTTATTATCAACCATTGTTAGAATTGGCACACCAAGCGGTGAGTCTATAATCAAAGGAGTTCCAGCATTCAATTGGGAGCCTGTTATTTACATTTTTTCAATTTTTTTTTTTTTCAAAAAAAAAAACAAAATAAATAAATTTAGAAAATTGAATAATCCTGTTGACCAAGAACGTTTACACAGAGTCTGGTTCATCGTAAGTTCCATAAACCCGGCGAGGTTCAACTGTGCACTTTGATGAACATCAAATCCGGCGGCTGCACGGAAGACTGCTCCTACTGTGCTCAGGCAAGCCGTTATCGAGATGGGACTGGGCTCGAAGCAAAACGTGTGGAAACTGTCGAGTCAGTCCTCGCTGCTGCTAGAATCGCTAAAAAAAACGGTAGCACGCGGTTTTGTATGGGTGCAGCATGGCGAGATATGCGAGGCCGCAAAAATAGTCTCAAAAATATCATAGAAATGGTGAAAGGGGTTAAAGACATGGGCATGGAAGCCTGCGTAACCCTTGGTATGATTGATGGCGAACAAGCAAAGCAACTCAAAGACGCCGGATTAACGGCCTACAATCATAATGTCGATACCAGCCGCGACTTTTACCCCAATATCATCACGACCAGGACCTATGACGACCGTCTCAGAACTCTTGGCTACGTTCGCGACGCGGGTATTAATGTCTGTTCGGGGGGCATTCTCGGTTTGGGAGAGACTTCCGAGGACCGAGTCGGCCTTCTTCATACTGTTTCCACGCTGCCTTCTCACCCAGAGAGTTTTCCTGTCAATGCCCTCGTTCCAATCAAGGGAACGCCTTTGGGTGATACCCCCCCAATTCCATTTCCCAGCGTTTTGAGGACCATCGCAACCGCAAGACTTATCATGCCAGCCACAATCATTCGTATTGCTGCCGGACGGAAGACTATGTCAGAGGAGAAGCAGGCTTTGTGTTTCATGGCTGGTGCGAATGCTATTTTTACGGGGGAGAAAATGTTAACAACGGACTGTAACGGGTGGGACGAAGATAGTGCTATGTTTGGGAGATGGGGATTGGTTCCCATGAAAAGTTTTGGTAGAAGTCCTGCTGAGCACGCTTGTGTCGAAAGCGATTCTATTGGTATTTGAGTTGTAATGGACGTTCCATGTACTATAATATCAAGATTGTCTTTGGGGTCGATTAAATTAACTGTTTTAGTCTACTCAATCCGTTTATAGACACATGATCATGCATGATCAAAATTTGGTAGCAAAGATGGACTTTTTGACACGAGCTGTTCCACCCTCTGCTCTATAACCGAACAGAGACCTCGCAGCTCTATTACCGTGTTTTCTCGCATGGGCGCTATCGACGCCTTATGGTACCGTTAGGGCAACACCCGATCTGACCATGTATCTTCATTCCTGGCAATTCAAGGCCAAGCCTCGAGCCTTGTTTGAGAAAATAGGGATAGTTAGCGGTTTTAGCGGCATGTTACTAGTTCGCAGCAATTGTCGTGGGGGGTTACGCCTTTGACATATCGAAGCGAGTAAAAAATAGGCCGTTTCAGTGTTTGAAACGAATTGTTAAAAGACTGCCTGCTACCCAGTTACTAAATAATTACACAGTGTTTAGATGACAGTCAGAGCCGGATACCCCATGGCGGTGATGTATATGAAACTGCGAGCGTAATTGATTAGATATAATCGCATAGCAGCCGTGCAGAGTACAGTTGCTAAATTGATTCAAGTCAGTTACCTACTGAATGAATTCGCTGCTAACACCGGGATCGGAAGGTGCCAATAGAGCCTAGATATGGGCTCCTAAGCCTGATTGGCACACAAGGCCCAGGCCCTGCTTCCCGAGCTACCATGTTGAGTAAGCTTCATCAACTATTATGTGTATTTCCTTTAGAGAGGCGATTTTCTTTACACATTTGACTATTTCAATGGAGCGAGGCCATCATCCGTGCTGTATAGTGCTTCTACCGCAATGAACATATTCCTCACACCTCTGGCCATCCTCTGCGTCTATTAAACTGAGTGAAACCTCGTCTAAAGATACCACCTTTAAAGTTTTGTTGTGACTGGCGCCTCTTCACCCTAAAAACAGTTATGTGCAAATTAAATCGTCCTTTTCCTACTTAGTTTCATACAGCAGTGCACACTGCCATGTATTTATCAGTTCGTCGTATACCACACAATCGTTGATTTGCGACACAGGAAAAAAAAACGGTATTGGCTTTAAACCCCTAGACTGGTAAGTTACAATCAGAACCAGGTTTGATCTGATTTTCTAATTGGCCGAAAGGCACTCTGAGTGCCTGATCAGGCAATATCAAAAGTACCAGATATTTAATTATAATTAATTACTAGAGATGGGGTCCATCGCCACACATTCGCCCGGCAGCTCGAGCTCAATAGCGAGGGTTTTATTAATCAATTCCTTATTCAAAATGTCAATTTATGTTAAAAGCCAGAAATCAACAGCTCTATTTGTGTTCGAGTGAATTAATTGCCTACCTGTGCACCGGCTAGCACCTCGCGAACCAGCTACGTAGCTACCAGTCTGCAAACAGTTACCAATCTATAAACCAGCCAGCTAGCTCTTACCAAGCCAACTTCCCGATCAAAGCTCGGACTATTTAGAAACACAACCGGCTATAGATTGGGGTGGTATAGTCTCAATCCCAGATAAGTGTAGAATAATCAGATCAAATTCTAGTTTCAACCTTAACAACGCACAACAGCGTCTACTAGACTAGGAATTGACATTTTAACTCTACCATTTGGATCGCTACATGCGAATTTGGGCAGCTGAGCACGACAGAGGAAGCGTGTAACCCTATTGGTTAGTATATCGTATCCCACCATAAGGATAGCTTACCACTAACTAGCTGATTCCAGACATCGCTATAAGAGTTGGTTGGTCAGATTTTCCGCACCAACATGGTGCATGATGTCGACATATTGCGTGAATCCTCCTGAAGCGCCTATTGGTCCCTAACCCATCCTTTGAAAATTCTACACCACCTTTATTTGAAGCCCACCAGTATGTATACTGGCGGTTTTTATGTATAAATACCAGACCCTTGCCCCTAATTCTGCATATCTCTTTCATTTACCTGTCTTCTGTATATATATTATTTCCTTAAATTTACAACCGACAAATATATAATATATGTCAACACCGCCTTCATAGTTACATATTCGGGCACAATACTTATTAGGAACCTTCGATCATATATATAAGATATACACAAACATATACCGACGTAAAGCCTTAGGCGTGGTAGTACCGACTGGTCAAACAGTTCTCTCGACGATGGAGACGACCACGAACATATAATCCTCCGTCAAAATTTGTCGATATTTCAGTCAGGTAAAACTACCTACGAGAACTCCGGCAGAATAAATTTCGAAGTTCGACAGATGGAATGCATCAAGTTGGGAGGTTTATCGTACCACGCCTTATGCTCCCAATTAGGATGCTACCACATATATCGAAGGCTATATTAACTGTCTTCGGCGATGCGTTTACCTATATTACAAGAATTATAACACCCATCCTTCCTAAGACCTGAACTATATGCGACCAACATGTTAACACTCCTGGCGCCCAGCAAATATATAAAGTTTCGCTGTTTGCCGCTGAGAGAACCCGATACAACATGTTAACACCGATTACAACAAGTCAGACATAGCATGTATTTCCATAACTTTAGCCTGCTGAACGAGATCTTCGACAACACGTCGGGGGCCCTACATGCATGAGGAGCATAAATCTTCTTAAACTATGATTAATCTAGGCTCCGGCTAATCCCCGATATATCTTTCACGGTCGCATTTTACGCCTATTCCGGGAGTACACTTGTGGTTCAGACTGCTGGGTGGGATCAAAATACCCATCTGTCGATCACAAGATCTCCTAAAGGCGATTAACGGTTCTTGTCGAACGATGTTATTTTACGGAGATTAGAAAATTCAGATGGCTGGACCCGTATAGCTATATGCATACGAATGGATAGTATATCACCCGAAGAAAGAGGTATCAGAAGATTTTAAGCTGTGGCGATGGCACAGACATGTGCGACTATCCGCATCGATCCCATTGTCATGTCTTCTAGATAAGCCGCTTCATCTGGCAAAATGGACGCCCAGTTGTTCTAAACACCAGCCGGTGACACAACTCCTCTAGATTTACAGGTAGTCGACTAGTTATTCCAACCATACGAGCATGATCGATCGCCAGTTTCTGTGCGAAGTTCTGATGGCTCCGCTCGTGCAACTTGGCAATGGTTCCTACGAATCATGTCATGTTCTGGTCCATCCAACCTGTGGCACCTACATAGTTTCAATTTTTCGGTGGATACAAACCCGCAAAAAAGGGGAAAAGAGGATTGACATCTCGAATACCAGACCTGAGGTTATCATGGGTTTCAAGATTTTGGTCATTTGAAACAAAACGCGAGGGATATGCCGTTCGCTTAGGGACGCGTGGTGGGCAAACTCGCAACACTAGGTTGTCGCCACAGCCCAGCGAGTTCTGAGATTCACTATGACGATCGTGTTGATCACTTGAATCTGGAAAATGCGCTGTACATTACTCGCTTGTCATTTTTTAACGATTAACGCTTCCGTCGTAAACATGGCTGACCATGAATTCAGTACTAGAATCAAGTTTTACATTGTCCAAGTTAGACGGATATCCAGAAGCCCCTGTGGCACGTTGAAGTCCGACGGCACGCAAACGCGGAAATACCTTGTCTGGAGATATATAAGCTATGAGATATCCAATCCCCCATGCAAAGTTCACCTAAAGACTAGATTAATATTATTTAAAGAACGATGTATTAGAGGTGGTATGTTTAATCTGGTGATGATATAGGTATAAACAAACTTGTAGGAGAGCTAAAAAGGATTAAGGCACGTCCTGGGGAAAGCATTGAATATGAAAGTGGCGAGACTCCTGTGCCCCTTCATGTGATTATCAATCATCATATGACGAGCCGGTTCTTATGGGGGGAGAGAGCGACGCTATCGATTCCAATAGAGCGAGGAGCGGCTGGCTACGAGAGACCATAAAAACTGATTGACCGTTTAACGACAGACACGTATATACTTGCGCCGTAGGATGTCTCGCTGACCACGAAAGATCCGCGCTGGCATACCCACAGCCACACATCCACGGAAATCTCTCTCTTACAACTCCTTATGATGGGTATCAACTCCTGTACGCGGTCAAATCAGAGTTGCTGGATATTGATGCTTTGATAGGGCTGTGCGAGACGCAATCGAAGGGATGCATGTTCTCTGAGGTACAGTCACAACCCTAGCATTCCAAAGACACAATAAACTGCGTTGTCATGGCCTCAGCTCACCTAGGTTAATTAATATCACTCTCAACCAGACAACAATGAATCAAAATGCTTCATCCACCCTTTTCCAGTGAGATCCGATGCTGAATATCTGGGGCCAGAGGACCAAAAAATCTATCAGATGTTACGATAAGGAGATACTGACTGGCTTGGTAGGTGTTAACTTCTCACTCATAAGCCTAGGCCCTCATGAATATATGTCTTCTGAATGTTATTTTTATCGGGAAACAGTGGAGGATGGGTTCCTGGGCCGGGATCCGAGCTCTTTCTGGTCGAATATGCTAAAGCGACATACACATCCACCGATAGGGAGGTATTTTGAGCGGCCGGGTGACGTGTACATCATATGAAGGGATATTTTTACGACTATTGGAGATTTTAAGGAAATAATGCCTAGAAATATCTATCTATAGTTCGAATTGGCAAGTGAAAGAAAACCTATTAAAGTTCTCAAAGGTCTCTCAGTAAAGCCAACATAACAATTTCATAAGAAGTATACGCGATGATTATCGGAATCAGAATATCGCCACCTGATCGGTATTTTCAGTGAATACTGATAGTCAAGGAACATCAGTAATCACCCTGAGATCGTGGTGCTATGTGAGCACCCTCGATATCCTGAGGGTGCTTATGCAGGCCCCATAAGATTGAGGTGCATAAGAGCGATGGGGATGGGTGGGAAATAACGTATCAGGGCAGGGCTTACTCCAAACCCGGAAGTCCGAAAGAAGGCTAGGATACTTCCCCTCACCTTTGCTTTTCTAGAGATATTCCATAGAAATAACAGCTCAGTTAGCTTGGCACAAGTAGTAATCTGCACAATAAAGTATTTACGTAATCTATGTAGCGAGACTGGTTCGAGACAAGCATTAAGTTAGGTGCAGGAAATTCTTCAAATCCACGAGCGGTGATCCAGGAATCTAGAAGGGTTCATCATCACAGAATTCATGTTTACATATGTTTCCCTCGGGAAATTTTGATCGAGTAACATTTAGAGGCGTGCCAACAAGGGAGGATTATTTATATAAATCGCGGATTTGAAGCTAAATCAATCGACAAAGTTGATGCTACATGTTGCATGCTGATTAAATAGAAATACAGCAAAATTGTTTATAACCGAGTTATTCCGGCCGGTTAAGGGATTATTCTTATCTTGCCTGGCAGGTGCCCATCTGAATTTCTTGCCGGGACGAGCTGTACCTACGAGACTGATTTAATTGACTTTAGCCAATCTTGTAAAGTATCGCGATTCTAAGAAACATTCTCGTCGCAATTCAAGATCTTTTTCGTGACTATCCGCGGCCGTAATCCTGACGTTCGCACATACGTTCGGCTGCTGGTCCAGCCGTACATAGACCGAACCTAGATTCGAAGAAAACAACACAAAATCAAATTTAGGAGTTATTTTTACATCTGCTGCAGTTCAGTTATTATGCTGACTTCGAAGCCGAGGGACAAACTCTATTGGATGGCGGAGACTGAAACCTTTGTACTATGCTGTAGCTCTCCTTCTATTCTGACGTATCTGGTATGATTCTGATATGATGTCGACTGAGAGAATCTCAAAAGAATTAAGGATGCAGGCACAGTGTGAGGTCTCCTCAATTCACGAATTGGATCACTATCATGAAATGTTGGAGCCAGACCAATTATCCCGAATACGACGTTGAGCTGCAAGTCGGAAGGATTGCTAGCTTGGCTGCATATAACATTCTTGCTCATACCCCTGTCCACGTGTCCTAGAGCAAGTCTATGCTAACTTGGTTGTCGAGAAAGGCCTTGCTTGCCGTTCAGCCGGAAATCTGGGGGCAAGGTGTGGGATAGCAGAGACTTCATGCAGTGTAACGAAAATGGCACAGGCCATAAGCGCAAAACCTGGGCAATATCAGCCTCCATATATCTTTTCCCCGCATTTTTGGAACGTTCGGTTTCTTTTCGTTTGTTTCCTCGGTGACTGTCCAACACATTTTTCTTGGTGAAAAAGTGGCGGCTCCACATATACTCAATATGTTAGTGAACGGCAAATTCCACTGTAGCTGTACCTGTATAACCCCGATTCGGGTGTCGACGTCGTCTTGCAGGCTCTCCCCGCTCATGCAATACCGGGCGGGTTTGCCCAATGGGTATTCAGGAACCAGGAACATGCGGATGCCGGGTCATATTTACTGGGCCTTCATGTTCGTTGTTAATAGAAAACTTGAGCCTCGCTGCCCGATCGGTTAGCTTACAGGATCCATTATAAGAATGCGGTTAGGCACATTAGTGCAATTCTGCAAACGATTTTGCAGTACCTTCTATCTTGGTACAATATTGAATGTCTTGATGCGTCTCAGCCTACCTGTTAACTTAGCACTATCACGCAGAGATGGGTAGCATGTTGTTGCATATTTCCATATCATCTGAGTAGTCGAAGTTCGCCAACATCGGTCCAAAGATTTTTTGATGGGAAGTCGGGTTGGGGGCTTTAATTTGTGGAGTGATCGAACCAAAATCGCAAAGGAGATGTATGGTGGCACAGGTACCGCCGAGAAGTAAGGAGCTCGATCGAACCCCGGTTATTACCGCATGTGAGCTACAATTGCCAGAATCTGATATGCAGTACAGGAGAACTCCCCACGACGACCAACTTCGCCAGCCTTTTGTGATAAATCTGATCAATCGTGCAGGCCATATACAAACGTTAGCAAACTCAATCGGTACCCCACACTGCGGTGTCAACCTCTAATTTCTCTTTGTAAGATTCGCCAGGCCGTGGGATTTCCGCTTTTGTACAATTGAGTCTAGCGGGATATCTTTTGTTTGACACCGGAATATAGTTTAACTAAAAACTCTTATTGCTTCACGGATATTGGTTTGCGAGGCCAATGCTGCATTTCAGCCCCGACGTAATGTCATTTTTAGAATCACAGTCCCCGGCGCCGGCGGCCAATTGAGCGAGCGAACGAGCGAACGAGAGGGTGTTATCTGGTAAACAAGATTGCTGGCATGCTACGCATCATGTATGGTCGACTGTGGTTTTTTTTTTTTGCGCGAATGATGTGCGGCTGGACAGGTTGGCGAAAGACCGTCTGTCGCTTTCACAGTTTCGACCGAGGTATGGATATAGAGTACTAGAACATTATGATAGAAATGTCTATATAAACCGGCAATTCTCTGGCCTCTAATCCTCTTTATTCCTCAGCTTCAAAATCATAGCCCTCAATAGCAATACAATCTCTAAGAAATTTAACTCATAGTATTTGAAACTTTCACTACTATTCATCATGAAATTCTCTACTTCTCTCGTTTTCTCCAGCACGCTTTACGGTGCTAGCATTGTTTACGCTACCGGAGATTCTCCCGGATGCAATGCAAATAATTGCTTGAGGGGTATGCCTTCGTTATAAGTTGTTGCTATCATTATAACATTGATTATGCTAACATCCATATAGCTGTCAGAGCTACTGCGTTCCCCACTCGCCCGGGTACCGCCGATTGTTCTTCTTACTTCTCCACTACAGTGGTGCAGCACATCAAGTATGTGTCATGTTTTGTAGATACAAATACCTTGCGCTAATTCTGGTTAGGACCGTTGACTGGACCAGAACGACCTCTTACGCTACAATCATTCCTACTGATATCCCAGCGTACGCATCCGCCTGTGATGGCTCTGTCAAATACTCTAGCGCTTGCTCTTGTATTGGAGCAACCCCAGTCACTTCCTATGTCTGTGCTCCAGGCTGGGATAAGTGTTACGGTCAATGCTATGATCTCTCACGCGACCCACGCAACTGTGGCTCCTGTGGAAATAAGGTATGTTCGGCGATCAATATCTATCCAATTAAACCCAATTCTAAGACTTCAATAGTGTCCCTCTGGCAAATGCGTGAACGGGAAATGCGCTTCTAATACCTGCAACGGATCATACTGTGGTAATCTGAAATCATGCGGCAAGGACTGCTTCTGCTTCAAAGATGCTAGCGGCAAGGGATCCTGCGGTCCCAATGTTTCTTGCAAAAAGCTTAAGGGATGCCAAACCAACCGTGATTGCAAGGGTGGTGACGTTTGCGCTGTTGGTACTTGCTGCGGCAGAAAGGTTTGTCTCGGTTCTTGCTCCCGTGTCCCTAGATCTTTGGCCATCAGGGACGAAGATGATGGTGAGGAGGGTTGGACCGCTGGTAGCGAGCCAGAGGCGGTTTAAACCGTCAGTAAGTTGGGAAACTAACTTACGGATTACTAATGGTCTGGTGTATGGATCGGAACCTGTAATGGAAATTCTATGTGCTACATTCGTTTGCATCTACCTTCGAAGGCCATAAAAAGTGCAAAATGGGCCTGGTTTTTTTGGCTGGAGTTTTCGGGACATTCTTTAAGTAAATACTTGGGTACCTTGTGAGCAATTAGCTCGAAACGGAAATTATGAAATGATCAACTCAAGATGGTCTTGAATAAAATTGCTCTTAAAACAATCTGCTTTATTTTTGTAGTAGAAAATGTAACCTAAGAGCCATGAGTTACGAAAATGGTTAGCCACCAAAGCTGAAGTATTTACCATTTTTAGCTTTGTTCATTCCGAATGGTATATATCTTCATTAGCTCCATAATAATAGAATACAACAGCAAATCCCTAACATTGCAACCACCAAAGAAATAGATTTTAAGCCTTGATATCTCCAATGCACTTTTCTGTTTTATAAACCAACTCCCAAACTTCAGATATATGGAGTGTAATATAAAACTTTTTCGTTTAAATTGCTCCGTGTTGTTGCTTGCTAAATGGAGATATAATTGTCACCGTGTTCAACCGTCAAAACCCCCAAGCGTGCTCGCTCTTTAGATAGTTTAGTCATCCATCCTGATTAGTATAAGCAAGTAGAAGCCACTCATTTTGTTAGTCATCTTGTTCATATGCCGTCGTAACTAGCTATTATTTGGCGTAACGTATTGTACCCAGCCGCGAGATGTACCACCAACGCGAGATGCTGTTTTTCACTAAAAATTCAATATTTAATGCTTTTAAAGCTTTGAAAATATAAAAATAATGGTGAAAATAAATTAAATATATAAATATATATTATTATTAAAATATATAATTAAATTATTAATAAAATAAGTAATATTTATTGAAAAAAAAAAAAAAAATATAATATAATATAAATTTTAGTTTTATACTCTTTTATCTTATTTCAATATCTAAATCTAAAAATCTTGTTAGTAAGTAAGTTGCTAATTATTAATATAATATGTTTATAAAATAATAATATAACATAAAATTATTCATATTTTAGTAATTATAATAATTATTTTAATTTTAATATTTATTAATATTTTTGCTTTTAATAATTGTGTTTTATTTTATTTTTTTTTATTTTATTTATTTGTACCACTTACTCTACGGGTTATTCGTTGCGAAAACCAGGCACTGGTTCCAACCTTCATCATATAAGCAAGTTGTGGTTTTGGCAAAAAAATTAGTATTAATTCCAGCACTGGTTCTGTTATTAGATTAAGTAAAATAAGTAAAAAATTTTCAAAATTATAAATAGAAATTTAAGTGAAATGGAATTAGGTATTGATTTTGTTATTTAAATAGAAAATTCGAAAAACTTTATAAAAGGGGTAATTTTAATATTTAATTATTTAAATATTTTTGATAAAAATTATATTTTTAATAAAAATTATATTTTTAATAAAAATTATATTTTTAATTAGATAAAATATATTATATTATAATTTATATTTATAACAATAATTTTAATTTTTTAATTATTATTAATAATTAATAAATTTTTTTATATTTTGTAATAAAAAATTTTATTTTATAAAAAATATTAATATATTTATATAATTATTAATATAATTAAATATTATTATTATAATTATAAATTGATAATAAATTAAATAAATTAATAATAATTAAAAAAAATATTATAAAATATAAATTTTCTTAATATATTTAGATTATTTAAATTATTTAATTAAAAAATAATATTTTTTTTTTAACTATAATTTAAAATCAATATTAAATATATTTATAAAAGTGAAGGATATTAATATAAAAGATATAATTATAAATAAACTAAATTTTATTTATATTATTTTTATAATAAAAAATAAATTACAAATTAATCTTATATTATTTAAAATTATTTTAATTTATATTAAATTTAAATGGTTTGTATGTAAAATGTTTTTTTAATTTAATAATAAATTAATTAAATTATAACTATTAATCAAATAATTAATTTAAATAATTTAACAATTACTACTTTTAATTAATTTTTATAAAAATAATTAAATATAATTATTAAATTATTTATTACTAACCATATTAAATATTAATAATTAATAATTTATAATTTTTTTACATAAAATACCAATTTTTAAAATAATAGAATTAATTATTTTACATATATAATTAATTTAAATTAATCAAAAATAATTATTATTTTATAAATTTCCAATTTCAAACATAATCTTAATAAAAACAAATTAATATTATTTTAATTTTATAATTTAAATTATATATATATGTCACGGCCAGCCATACTAGGTATGTCTTGGTGTGTCAAACATGAGTTTGTTTTCGCAGGCTATTTCTTACACTGAGATGATTTTTATTATAAATATCTGGTAAGAGAAAACCATATTAGAAAGAGATGGGTTAGATTGTGTTGTACTAATTAGTGAGGGGATAGAGCGGTTTGGAGCGGTTTAACGGGTCCGTAAGTCCAAACTGCGTGGATTATGGACTTGAAAAACTAAGTTCATAAATTGCTCCATGAACTTGAAATTTTTGTTAAATTACTTTATATGATTTAATGGATTTAAAAATTATAAACTACTTTAAATTCATAAAATTCCATAAATTTATTAAAAATAGATTATTATAGAAATATTGTATTATATAATATTAGTTATTAAAGTTATTAAAATTTATAAATATATTTAATAAATATTTTATTAATATTTTTAAAATAGTAATAATAAGAATGGTGATATTTATTATAAACAAGAATAGTAATATCCTACAGGTTATTCGTTGTTGATTTCAGTTACTGCCTTTGCTTTCCAACACATAAGCGAGTTGTGGTCTTGGCAAAAAAATGAACATTAACTTTAATACTATTTTCATTATTAAATTAAATAAAATAAATAAGTTTTTAAAATTTTAAAAAAAAAATTTAAACAAATTTTTAAATTTTTAAAAAAGAAAATTTAAACAAAACAAATTTAATTATTATTTTTGTTATTTAAATAAAAAATTTAAAAAATTTTATAAAAAAAATAACCAATTTATTTAATTGATTTTTATATTTTGTTTTTTTTAATAAAAACATATTTTTAATAATATTTCTTAATTAACTAATAAAATATTAAATTATATTTAAAATAATTATTTTAATTTTTTAATTATTTATTTTAAATAACAAATTTTTTTATATTTTATAATAAAAAGTTTTATTTTATAAATAATATTAATACATTTATATAATTATTAATATTATTAATTATTATTATTAAAATTATAAATTGATAATAAATTAAATAAATTAATAATAATTAAAAAAAATATTACAAAATACAAATTCTCCTAATATATTTAGATTATTTAAACCATTTAATCAAAAAACAATACTTTTTTTTTAATTATAATTTAAAATTAATATTAAATACACTTATAAAATTAAAAAATATTAATATAAAAAATATAATTATAAAAAAACCATAATTTATTTATGTTGATTTTATAATAAAAAATAAATTATAAATTAATTTTATATTATCAAAAATTATTTTAATTTATATTAAATTTAAATAATTTATATGTAAAATATTTTTTTAATTTAATAATAAATTAATTAAATTATAATTATTAATTAAATAATTAATTTAAATAATTTAATAATTATTATTTTTAATTAATTTTCACAAAAATAATTAAATATAATTATTAAATTATTTATTATTAATTATATTAAATATTAACAATTAGTAATTTATAATTTTTCCACATAAAATATTAATTTTTAAAATAATAAAACTAATTATCTTATATATATAATTAATTTAAATCAATCAAAAATAATTATTATTTTGTAAATTTTAAACTTTAAATATAATTTTAATAAAAATAAATTAATATTATTTTAACTTTATAACTTAAATTATATATATATAAAAATAACTAAATAATTAATTATATATAATAAACTTATACAATAAAAATACCAAATTTTTAATAATTATACTTCCTATTTACTAATTAATATTAAAATAAGTATATTAAATTTAAAATTATTTTAATATATTTAAATTAAATTTACTAAAAAATATTTTAATATTTAAATTTAATTTTTATATTATATTTATTAAATTAAAAATAAATTTTTATTTAAAAATTATATTAAATCATTATTCATTTTAATTATTAATCAAATTTTGTAAATTAATAATTTAATTAAAAAATTAAATTATTAATTATATAAAAATAAATTTAGTAATCCCAAACAATTCCTATAAAATTTAATTAAAATTATAATTTTTATATATAATAATATAATAGTTAAAATATATTTTATTATAATTATAATTTTTATTAAAAAAAAAATATAAGTTTAGTTTTTTAAAATACACATTATTTTTTTTTAATATGTTTAAAAATTTTAAATTTTATAATTTGATTATGATATTTAATAAAATTTTAATTTTTTTTAATAAAACAATTTATTATTATTAATTAATAATTATTAATTATTTTTAATTAATTCACTTTAATAATAAAATAATATTAAAAAAATTAAAAAAATTTTAAAAAAATTATATATAAAATTATATTAAAATATTATTAAATAAATTATAAAATTAATAAATTTTAATTATATATATTAATAAAAATAAATTTTTTATATTAATTATATATTAAATAAATAATAATATAATTATATATTAAAATATAAAATTAAATATTAATAAATTAAAAAATTTTATTAAATTTTTAATCAAAAAAATAATTAAAGTTTAGAATTAATTAGTATTTAATATAATTATTTTTAATTTTAATTTTAAAGATTATATAATAATATTTAAAAATATAATAAATAGAAGTATAATTTATAATAATTTAATTAATATATATGGTTAAATAATAAAAATTAAAAATTAATTTTTAAAAATTTTTTTTGTGAAATTATATAATCCAAATTTTAATAAAAAAAAAAATTTTAAAAATATTTTTATAATAATTTAATTTATTTTATATAAAAAAATAATTAAAGAATTTTTAAATTTAATATTATTTTTAATTTATATTTATATTAATTAATTAATTTATAATATAAAAATTTTAAATATTTATTATTTAAATATTTAAAATTTTTATAATTTATTTATTTATAAAGATATTATTTTAATTAATATTTATTATTATAAAAATTAAAATATAATTTAATAATAAAAATAAAATTTTAAAAATTTTATAATATAAATTTAATTTATAAAATTAATTAATTATAAATATATATATTATAATTTATTTTTATAATTAAATTAAATAATAATTAATTATTTAATTTTTATTATATTAATTTAATATTTTACTTTTTAATTAATATTAAATATTTAAAATTTATAAATATTATAAAAAAAAATAATAATTAAAATTAATTAAATTTTATTTTTAATATATTTATAAATAAAATAAAAAAATAAATAATATAATTTAAAATTAAATAATTTATTATATAAAAAAATTATAAAATATAATTTGTTTAAATTATTTCTTTAAAATTAATAATAAATAAATATATTTATTATTAATTATTTATTTAAAATTTATAATAAAATTATAAATTTTAAAAATAATAAATTTAATAATAAAAATAAAATATTAAATTTTAAAATATTAAATTTTTAAAATTAATTTATTTTTTATTTAATTAAAATAATTTAAAATTATTATAATATATAATTAAATATAAATTATATTAAAAATAAAAAATTATTAATAAAATACATTAAAATTTATAAAGTTTAATAAAAATAATTAAAAATTAATTAATATTATTAATTATTATTTATTAATAAAATTTTTGTTTTAAATATTAATTTTAAATATATTTAAAATAATTTAATTTTTTTAATAAATAATTAATTTAAAAAATTATTTAAAATTGTATTTATTTAATTTTGTTAAATTATAAATATAATTAATAAAGTTTTATATTATTTATTTAAAATTAAAATTTTTAAATATTAATGTTTTAAGTAGAAAAAAGTATTGAAATATATTATTATAAAAATAATTTAAATTTTAATAATTTTATTAATTAATAAAGATAAATTATTATTTTTTTAATTATTAATTTGTTTAATAAATATAAGGTATATAATTGTTATAATTTTATTTAAAGTATTATAAAATGATATTATTAAAAAAATGATAAAATTAAAAATTTTAAATTATTATTAAAATAATGTTAATAAAAATTAATTAATATTTAATTTAATTTTTGTTAATTTAGAATATATTTAAAATTTTAGTTTTTACACCTTTTTGTAGAGGTTGTAAGTAGAATAATTTTTTAATTAAATAGTTTTAAATAAATATTATTTTATTTTGATAAATAATATTAGTTATTAATTTATGTTTTTAAATTTAAATTAATTGTATATTTATAATATTTAAATTATATATTTAACTGTTATTTTATTAATATTTGAAAAATTATAATTTTATTAATTAATAAGTTTTAAAAAAATTGTATTTAGAATTATCTAAATATTTATTATCCAATTTAAATTTAAAATTTAATATATAATTAGAGTTAGTTATAAAAATAGTTAAAAAATTGTATATAATTTATTATATAAATAAAATAAAAATAATAAATTTAAATATAAATAAATAATTTATTTTATTAATTTTAAAAAATTAATTAAATAATTTAATATAAAATTTAAAGTTTTATATTATTATACAAATATAAATAATAAAATTAAAATATTTAATAAATAATATTTAATGAAAAAATTATTTAAAAAAATTATTATAACAATTATAATTTTATATTAAAGTATTAATTTTAATAATATAAATTTAATAATTATATTAGAATTATTTAGTTTAATTTATTATTTTATTTAAATTATAAATAAAAATAATAGAAATAATAATATTATTTTTGTTATAATTATAATTTTTAGTAATTAGTAATTAAAATTTTTTTTTAAAATAATTATTTTTAAAATATTTATGGAGAAGTTTCTAATTATTTAAAATTATAAATAATTAGTATTAAATTATAGTATAAATAATATAATTAAATTTTATAATTATAATAATTTTAATTAAATTAGTTATAATAATTATATTAAATTTATTAATTATATTAAAAAAATTTTTTTATAATTTATAAAAAATTTATTATTTATTAAAATAAATAATTTATTTATTATAATAAAAATTAAATATAAAATTATTATAAATTAAGAAATTTTAATTTTAAAATTAATTATTTAAATTTAATTTTATTATAATAAAAAATAAATATATTTATAAATAATAATTAAGTAAAATTAGTTAAATAAATTAAAAATTAGTATATTAATATTCTTACAAACATATCCCATATACCATTTAAATATATTTTTATCAAAATAATTTATTATAATATAATAAATATATTTTTTTTATAACTACTTTTAAAAATAATAAATTAATAATTTAAAAATAAAATTAAAAAATAATAATTTTTATTATTATTATTTTTTATTAAATCAAATTTATGAAAAAGTAAAAATTAAAACTTTTTATAATAAAAAATATAAATATATAGTAATATCACTCTATTAAATTATTTTTTATTTAAATAAATATTATATATTAATTTTTATAATAATTTAAATTAAGGATTTTAAAAAATTTATAAATTAATATAATGAAAGTTATATTTTTGAAAAAATGTGTAATTATAATATTATTTGATTTATAATAAATATAATAAATATATATATATTAATAAAAATGATTTAATATTTAATTAATAATTAAAATATTTTAATTTTTTTTTAATTTAAGTTTTTGTTTTATTTAAAATAATTTTTTTTTTATTAATATTAATATTTAATTTATTATTTATTATATATTAAAATGTAATAATTTTATAATTATTTAATTATTTAATTTCTTTAATTTTTGTTTAGAATGTAAAAGTATATATAATTATATTAATTTAAATTTTATATTATTTTTTTAAGAATTATTTTAAATAAAATAAAAATTATATTATTAATATTATTTTAATTATATTTTTAAATTAATATAAAAAATTTTTTAATAACTATTATCTAATTATTAATACAAACATTTTATATATATTGTTTAATTATTAAATTAATATAAAAAATTTTTTAATAATTATTATTTTAATTATTAGTATGAATATTTTATATATATTATTTAATTATTAAATTAATATAAAAAGTTTTTTAATAATTGTTGTTTTAATTACTAATATGAATATTTTATATATATTATTTAATTATTAAATTAATATAAAAAAGTTTTTTAATAATTATTGTTTTAATTATTAATATAAATACTTTTTGTGTATTGTTTAATAAATTTATTTTAGTTTTGTTGTTGTATAATTATTAAATTTATCTGTTATATTAAAATATAAATTTTTTAAATAAAAATGCTATAATATTCCAATTTTAAAAAAAGTTGGTATTTTTAAAAGAAAATTATATTAAATATAAATTAATTAATTTTAAACTTATTATTTTATAAATTATTAAATTTGAAAATGTTATAAATATAATATTGGTATAAGTGGTTTGTAAGTGATAAGTATAATTTATATTAATAAAGTTTTAAATTAAAGTTTTTATTAATTTTATTAGTATATAAATTTAGTTATTAATATGTGTTTTATTAAATTAAAATATATTAAATGTTTTAATAAATTTATTTTAATGATTTTATTATTATTTAATTATAATATTTAGTTTATAATAATTTAAAATAAATTTTTAAAAATTATAATTTTAATTTTTATTTAAAAAAATTAATATTAAATATATTTTAATTTAAAAATTGAGATTTTAAATATTTATATTATTTAATTATTATTATTTTAATTATAATAAAATAGAAGATTATTGGAAGAGAAATTTAAGTAAATAAATAAAATATTTAATAATTATTATATTAATTATTAATATAAATATTTATTTTATATAAAAAATAATTAATGGTTTTTATAATACTAATTTATTTAAAATTTTAAATTTTAAAAATATAAAATATTAATATATTTATTTTATAAATTAAATTAAATATTATAAATAAATAAATTTGTTATTAAAATTTATATTAATTTTATAATATAATTTAGAAATATAATAATTAGTGTTTTTTTAATTTTTTTTTTATAAAAAGTTTTATATATTAGAAATTAATTAATATAAATATAAGAATTATAATTTATATATTAATTATTTAGTGAATTTATTTTAATTTTATTGTTTAATAATTATTAGATTTATTTATTATATTAAAATATAAGTTTATTAAAAAAAAAGTTTTATTACAATTTATAATACTCCAATATATTGTAAAATTAATAAATTTTAATTAATTTATAAATTATTAATTTATTTATATTTATTTTAAAAAATTGTGTTTTTTAAATTAATTTGTTTATTTATATAAAATATAATTAGTTTTTTATTTAAATATTTTTTAATTAAATTTAATATTTATTATATTTTATAATGTAATATTAATTTAAAAAATTGAAAATTAATTAATTAAACAAAATTATAATAATTATTTTAATTAATTTTTTTTTTTTCTCTTTTTTTTTTTTTTTTTTATTAATTAGTTAAGATAGTTAATAATTAAAAAATTTAAAAAAAAAAGTTTTTTTTTAATTTTTGAAATTTTTAAAAATTTTTAGTTTTTAATAATATTAATTTTATTATATATTATTATAATTTTATTTATTTGTTAGAGTATGTGAAATATTAATTTTATTATATATTATTATAATTTTATTTGTTTATTAAAATATATAAAATATTAATTTTATTATGTATTATTATAATTTTGTTTATTTATTAAAATATATAAAATATTAATTTTATTATATATTATTGTAATTTTATTTATTTATTAAAATATATAAGATATTAATTTTGTTATATATTATTATAATTTTATTTATTTATTAAAATATATAAAATATAAAGTTATTTTTAATTATAATTTTAATTTAATTATATTAATAATAAACTAATAAATAATTAAACTTAATTATTAAAACAAAAATTTTTTAATTTATAAAAATATATTTAGTAATTTAAAAATTATTAAATAAATTTTAATAATAATTTAATTATATATTATTATAATTATATATTTAAAATATATAAAATTTTCAAAAATTTTTTTATTTATAAAAATAGAATAATATAATCCCAACAATTTTATTTAATAATTTTAATAAATTATATTTTTATTAATTTTATTTCATTATTTTTTTATAATTTTAATTTTAATAATAAATTTAATTAAATTAATACATTAACTTAATTAATTATATTTTAAATTAAATTAATAAAATATAATTAATATTTAATTATAATAACTAATAATATAAATTTTTAAATTTAAAAATTAATTTAAGTTTTTAATATAAATAGTTTTTTTAAAAAAAAAATTGAAATTAATTTTTTAAATTTATATTAAATTATAATTAGTAAATAAATGTTAATTAAAAGTTTTTTATATTAAATATTTTTTTCTTTAAAATAACTAAAAATAATTATATTATAAAACAATAAATTAATATTAATTAATTATATATTTTTTTAAATTATAATTAATTTGAAATAAATAATATAAATTATTTTATAATATATTTAAAATAAATAATAAATTATAAAAAATTTAATCATTTAACTTTAGTTTATATATTAAAATTGATTTTTTAAATAATTTAATAAATAAATAACTAATAATGAAATATTAACCAAAAATTTTTTATATATTTTATTTTATAATCCAAAAATAATATAAAAATAATTAAATAAATAATTATATTTATTAATAATCAAATTATTTAAATTATTATTAATTTAAAATTAAATTTATAAATATTTTATAATATATTTAAAATAAACAATAAATTATAAAAAATCCAACTATTTAATTCCAACCCACATATCAAAATTAATTTCTTAAATAACCCAATAAATAAATAATTAATAATAAAATATTAATTAAAAATTTTTTATATATTTTATTTTATAATCTAAAAATAATATAAAAATAATTAAATAAATAATTATATTTTATTTAAATAGAAATTTTATTTTTATAAAAATTTTACTTATATTAATATTATTTTTTTTATTATAAAAGTTTTAATTTATATAATTTTATTAATTTTATTATTAAATTTTTTAATATTTAAATTTTTTATTTATTAATTATAATTTATTTTAATTTTATTATTTTATAAATAATTATTAAATTTATTTATTATATTAAAATATAAATTATTTTAAATAAAAATATAATAAATAAATATTTATCTGTTATATTAATTAATAAATTCAATTAAATTAATTAATATAATTAATTAAATTAATAATAAATTTATTATTTAACTAGTTAAGTTTAAACCCCAATTAAAACCTACACAATTTATTTTAATTTCTCTATATTTTTATATAATTATTAAATTTATTTACCACATTAAAATATAAATTATTTTAGATAAAATTCAATTATTACAAATTATATAATGGTTTATAATTAATAATATATTATTAATTATAACTCAATTATATTTTTATTAATAGTTTTATTTTATTAATTTATTTATAATATTTATTATTATGAATTTTTTTTTTTTATTTTTTAATTTTAATTTAATTTATAAAATTTTAGTACTAAATCATAATTATTCTCAATTATTTTATAATAAAAGTAATTTTTAATTATTTTTTTTTTATATATTTTATAATTTTATATATTATTTAAAATATTAAATGTAATATATTTATTAAATTTATTAATTCAATTATATTATTTTTATTAATATAATAAGTAAATATAATTATAATTATATATTTTAAATAAAAAAATAAAAATTAATATTAAAAAAATTTAAAAAAAAAATAAAAAAATAAATTATTTTATATATAATTAAAAATAAAATAATTAATAATTATATAAATAATTTTTTAATAAAAATTTATTTTATATATAATTAAAAATAAAATAACTAATTATTATATATAATCATACACAAAATAATTAATTACTATATAAAAAATTATTTAATAAAAAATTATTTTATATATAATTAAAAATAAAATAATTAATTATTATATATAATTATATATAAAATAATTAATTATTATAATTTTTTATTAAAAATTTAAATTTATTTTATATATAATTAAAAATAAAATAATTAATTTATATATATTATTAAAATAATTTTATTATATTTTATTGTATTTAAAATTAATTAAACATAATCAGATTATATTAAATTAATTTACAAATTAATTAATAACTAATTTATAAATTAATTTAAAAATTAATTTATAAATCAACTTATAAACCAATTTATAAATTAATTTATAAACTAATTAATAACCAGCTTATAAATTAGTTTGTGAACTAACTTGTGAATTAGTTAGTAACCAGTTTATAAATTAATTTATAAACTAATTCATGAATTAATTTATAAATTAATTAATAATAAACTTATAAACCAATTTACAAATCAATTTATAAACTAATTTATAAATTAGTTAGTAGCCAGTTTTTAAATTAGTCTATAAATCAGTTTATAAATTAATTTATAAATTAGTTAGTAATCAATTTATAAACTAATTTATAAATTAGTTTATAAACTAATTAACAATTAATTTATAAATTAATTTGTAAATCAATTTATAAATTAATTTATAAACCAGTTAATAGTCAATTTATGAATTATTTTATAAATTAATTTATAAATTAATTAATAATTAGTTTATAAATTAATTTATAAATTAATTAATAATTAACTTTTGAACTAGTTTATAAATTAATTTATAAATTAATTTATAAATTAATTAATAATTAATTTATAAATTAATTTATAAATTAATTTATGAATTAATTTATAAATTAATTAATAATTAATAGTTAGTTTATGAATTAATTTATAAATTAATTTATAAATTAATTAATAATTAATTTGTAAATTAATTTATGAATTAATCTGTAAACTAATTTATAAATTAATTAGTAATCAGTTTATAAATTAATTTGTAAATTAATTTATAAATTAATTAATAATTAATTTATAAACTAATTTATAAATTAATTTATAAATTAATTTATATATTAATTAATAATTAATTTATAAATTAATTTATAAATTAGTTTATAAATTAATTTATTATTAATAAAAGCTTATTTTATATATAATTAAAAATAAAATAATTAATTTTTATATATAATTATATATAAAATAATTAATTATTATATAAATAATATATTTATAATAATTTATTTTATATATAATTAAAAATAAAATAATAAATTTTTATATATAATAATTATATATAAAATAATTATTTTATAAAAATTTATTTTATATATATTAATAATTTAAAATAAAATAATAAATTTTTATATATAATAATCATATATAAAATAATTATTTTATAAAAACTTATTTTATATATACTAATAATTAAAAATAAAATAATAAATTATTATATATAATAATTATATACAAAATAATTAGTTTTATAAAAATTTATTTTATATATACCAATAATTAAAAATAAAATAATTAATTATTATATAAAATTATATATAAAATAATTAATTTTTAAATATTTATTTTATATATATTAATAATTAAAAATAAAATAATAAATTATTATATATAATATTTATATATAAAATAATTATTTTATAAAAACTTATTTTATATGTGTTAGTGATTAAAAATAAAATAATAAATTATTATATATAATAATTATATATAAAATAATTGTTTTATAAAAATTTATCTTATATATATTAATAATTAAAAATAAAATAATAAATTCTTATATATAATAATTATATATAAAATAATTAATTTTATAAAAATTTATTTTATATGTATTAATAATTAAAAATAAAATAATAAATTATTATATATAATAATTATATATAAAATAATTATTTTATAAAAACTTATTTTGTATATACTAATAATTAAAAATAAAATAATAAATTATTATATATAATAATTATATACAAAATAACTATTTTATAAAAACTTATTTTATATATACTATTAATTAAAAATAAAATAATAAATTATTATATATAATAATTATATATAAAATAGTTGTTTTATAAATATTTATTTTATATATGTTAATAATTAAAAATAAAATAATAAATTTTTATATATAATAATTATATATAAGATAATTATTTTATAAATATTTATTTTATATATGTTAATAATTAAAAATAAAATAATTAATTATTATATAAAATTATATACAAAATAATTAATTTTTAAATATTTATTTTATATATGTTAATAATTAAAAATAAAATAATAAATTATTATATATAGTAATTATATATAGGGTAATTATTTTATTAATATTTATTTTATATATATTAATAATTAAAAATAAAATAATTAATTATTATATAAAATTATATATAAAATAATAAATTTTTAAATATTTATTTTATATATATTAATAATTAAAAATAAAATAATTAATTATTATATAATATTATATATAAAATAATTAACTTTTAAATATTTATTTTATATATATTAATAACTAAAAATAAAATAATAAATTTTTATATATAATAATTATATATAAAATAGTTAGTTTTATAAAAATTTATTTTATATATATCAATAATTAAAATTGTTATATATAATAATTATATATAAAATTATTAATTTTATAAAAACTTATTTTATATATACTAATAATTAAAAATAAAATAATAAATTATTATATATAATAATCATATATAAAATAACTATTTTATAAATATTCACCCTATATATACTATTAATTAAAAATAAAATAATAAATTATTATATATAATAATTATATACAAAATAACTGCTTTATAAATATTTATTTTATATATATTAATAACTAAAAATAAAATAATAAATTATTATATATAATAATTATATATAAAATAATTATTTTATAAATATTTATTTTATATATACCAGTAACTAAAAATAAAATAATAAATTTTTATATATAGTAATCATATACAGGATAACTATTTTATAAATATTCACCCTATATATATCAATAACTAAAAATAAAATAATTAATTATTATATAAAATTATATATAAAATAATTAATTTTTAAATACTCACCCTATATGTACCAGTAATTAGAAATAAAATAATAAATTATTATATATAATAGTTATATATAAAATAATTACTTTATAAATACTCACCCTATATATGCCAATAACTAAAAATAAAATAATAAATTATTATATATAATAATCATATATAAAATAACTATTTTATAAATATTCACCCTATATATACCAATAATTAAAAATAAAATAATTGATTATTATATAAAATCATATACAAAATAATTAATTTTTAAATATTTATTTTGTATATACCACTAACTAAAAATAAAATAATAAATTATTATATATAATAGTTATATATAAAATAACTATTTTATAAATACTTATCCTATATATACCAGTAACTAAAAATAAAATAACTAATTATTATATAAAATCATATACAAGATGATTAATTTTTAAATATTTATCCTATATATACCAATAATTAAAAATAAAATAATAAATTATTATATATAATAATTATATACAAAATAATTGTTTTATAAAGATTTATTCTATATATACCAATAATCAAAAATAAAATAATAAATTCTTATATATAATAATCATATATAAAATAATTAATTTTATAAATATTCACCCTATATATACCAATAATCAAAAATAAAATAATAAATTTTTATATATAATAATCATATATAAAATAGTTAATTTTATAAATATTTATTTTATATATACCAATAACTAGAAATAAAATAATAAATTATTATATATAATAATTATATATAAAATAATTATTTTATAAATATTTATCTTATATATACTAATAATTAAAAATAAAATAATAAATTTTTATATATAATAATAATATATAAAATGATTGTTTTATAAAAATTTATTTTATATATATTAATAATTAAAAATATAATAATTAATTTTTAAATATTTATTTTATATATATTAATAATTAAAAATTAAATAATCAATTCTTATATATAATATAATTATTTTATAAAAATTTATTTTAAAAATAATTATATATAAAAATTAATTATTTTATTTTTAATTATTTAAAAAATAAATTTTTACAAAATAATCACCCTATATATAATTATATATTAAAATCAATTATTTCATTTTTAATTACATATAAAATAAATTTTTATAAATCAACTACCATAATTACATACAAAATAATTACTTACCCTATACATAACTACATACAAAATAATTACTTATCTTATATATAACTACATATAAAGTAACTATCTACTTTATATATAATTATATACAAAATAACTATTTGTTTTATACATAATTACATACAAAATAACTATCCATCTTATATATAATTACATACAAAATAACTACCCACCCTATACATAATTACATATAAAATAATTACGGTTTTAGGGTTTTGGGTTAGGGTTATGGTTAGGGTTAGGGTTAGGGTTTTAGGGTTAGGGTTTAGGGTTAGGGTTAGGGTTTAGGGTTAGGGTTTTAGGGTTAGGGTTAGGGTTAGGGTTAGGGTTAGGGTTTTAGGGTTAGGGTTAGGGTTAGGGTTAGGGTT